>CM051265.1:62423038-62908038 GCA_027921565.1 Artemia sinica
TTACTTAGGCAACACTATTGTGCTGTCTATGATTAATATAGGCGACTTATATTTTAAACGATACTAAACGACGACCCAGAATCTTTCAGATATGCACAAAGCGCAAGTTTTCTCAGGAAAAAAAAAATTATCAACACTCGGGGGAAAACCCTCGGAGCCGCTAATGCTTTTAAATTTTAATCAACGATAGCAGCAACTGGTAGTACGGATACTTGTTGCTGAAAATTCTTTATAGACGTTTTACTTTTTAGTTCGACTGGGCATGCTTTGTAGTTGTCTGTGCTACTAGCAGTTTTGTTCCTATTACAGCTATGTTCAGCTGGGCAGTGCTATGGTTATTCTCATTAATTCAGCTGGCCAATGCTGTGATGTCTGTGTCGCTAAGGGTTTTAGTTCCGATTACAGCTGCGTCCAGATGGGCAATGCTATGGTAATTATGGGCAATTCAGCTGGGCAATGCTGTGATGTCTGTGGTGTTAGTGGTTTTAGATCCTTTTACAGCTGTGTTTAAAACTGCAAAGATTTGCTTTTGCTAACTTTTCTATTTTCTTTGGTTATACAGATTCTACCTCAATAATGTGAAGGCCGTGTTTAGATTAACTGCATACTTTACCGGTCGAGGGATGCTCGGAACTGGAATAGATAACTCGATAACTCAGAACTGGTGCTCGGACTGGATGCGCGGAACGTCGCATACAAAATCATGGGAAAATCGAAGGTTACGGTAGCCAGCTTAAGATATTTATGAATTTGAGTAACCGTATCTTTTCATTGTATCCTGTAGTTGCAGGGAGACAATTGCCCCCACTATATTTCGAAAAGTTTTATTTTTTGCATTTTTATTTTAAAATCAGAAAAAAATATCTGCCCCTTCCTTCACATTCTTATGAATTAGTGCTACTGAAACGGGTACTTTAATCTAAAATTGAGATTTCTCTCCATCTATAAAATATCACATTATCCTTTTCTTTACTGAGCAAACAGTATACAGTATAAACCGCCAAAGAATACAGTCTGTCGTAAACACACCTAAAGATGGTTACTTCATTTTCATTTCGAAACATTTTCAAATTTTAGATGGTTAACCCTAACTAACACTTCTTCAAAACGGTGAAAAAAACAGGATTTTTTAAAGTTTTTTTTTCAATAAACTCAATCTCCAAACTGCGCTAAACGGATTGAAGGTTAAAACAAGCCAGCACAGCTGCACCTTTGCCTCCTCCACTCCATACTTTTCAGAGCTTCGCTCTTTACTTTCTTCGGTGAAGTTCATTCTTCTCTTATATCCTTTCTTATTATCTCTTCCCGTTGAGGAAGTCTTGCTCTTCATTATGATCTAACTGGATGATTAGAAACGCATCATACTTCAACTTTAAAAACGAAAAAATTTGATCATCTTAACAACATTTGAAATACTTTAATTTTTTTTCAGTAAACTTGCAGCCCAGTTTCAATCCATGGAAGTGAGGAACTCAACTTTTGCCGCATTTATTGACTGTTTTACCGCTAATACATATGTAATGGTGGTCTCTTCAGACCCTTCCATACGTAAGTCTTTTGACGGAATTATATTTGTATGTTTGCAATAGCTGTCCATTATGAATTTATATAATAGCCATCCTAGCAAATTGGTTGGCAAACTAGACTTGACCCTTTGTCTTTAAGGACAGAAGTTTGAGTCCTTGTGTTGCTGGTTATTTGGTTTGTAACAGGGGTCAGAGAAGTGACTGTAGCCTCAGCCAGAGTTGACCCAGCTCTAAATGGGTACCTGTAGAAATCTGAGGAAGGGTGTGCGAAAGCACTGGATGGCTGGCCACAAACCCCATTGCACTTCCTGGTTGAAGGGCAATGGAACGGAGGTCAGCATCATCGTTAGGGATTGTAAATCCAATGCTGTTTCCTTATCTTTATGATGTTCGTTTCTTGATTAGTTTATCTTTTTTCTCGACTGACATCAAGCAAAACAAAAATAGTTATCCTGATCAAAAAACCTTCGTTGGTCATATGATAAGTTTCACACAAAAGGGCGAACTAATATCTGAAGCAGAAAAAGGATGTATGAAAAAAAAAGTCATTAGGTAAAATAAAATCTTGATTTTTTTGCATTTCAAATTTTGTAAAAATTACCGTCCCCCAACCTATGTTGCTATGAAACTGATCAGCGCTTCCTGACAATGCAAAGCTAAAAATAACAATTCAAGTTTCTAAGGTATAATTTGCCTTTTATTGTTTTCCTTTTTAGTTCTTTTTTTGTGCCTTTGCCATTTGATTCATTGATTGTTTCAATGCTAATAACTATGTCATGGTTGCCTCTCCGGATCCTTCAATGCGTAAATTGCTTGACAGACTTCTCATATTTTCGTTTCAACAAAAAAATTTGTATTCTCATAGATTAAATAATAATTTGCGTTAATATTTAAAAATTCAAAGTGATATTTATGCTCTCAGAAAGGCAAGAATGGTGCACAACAAAGCCAAGAACACCAATGGCAAGCATAGCGAGTTACAGATAAGTAAAAAGTAAAAATATAAATTCGACAAACGGGTCTATGGCCAGTAAATGAAACGGGTCTGAGGCAGTAACGGGTGTTATTTTATTGTTATATACTTATAAGTTTTAGTTTATTTTTTTCTCTACGCTGAAGACGCCTTGTTTGATACGGACGAAATATTCGTTTTTGTTTTTTTCTTCGTTTTCATCGTTTTTCGTATATTTTTTCTGTCATGGCTGGCCAGTTCAGCTTTAGATCTTTATAAGTAAAAATTATAAGAGAGTACTAAATGTTGACGGCCCTCCTAGGCCTGAAAAGTGCAGTTTAAGAAACCGTAACTTTAGTGAATGAGTATTTTAATGAAGACTGATGTACCGCATCCAGCGGCGTCAATTCACGAGAATTAGTGTATTAGAACTATCCTTCCCCAATCCAAAAAAATCTTGACATCCCTGGGAATGCGTGATCTACCAAGCGTGAATTATCACAAATCAGCATTGATAAATAAATGAAACCCAAAACGAACAGAAATTACAATAAATAACCGAGTCAAACTCAAAACGAGCAGACATTAACATAGGTCAAAACACCTATGCCTTCCCAAGGCCAGAACAAAATTTCCACTTTACTGAAAAAATATAAATGTTTTTACTTTTATAACTTTAATAAATCAAATAATATTAACATTTTGATTACTAAATATCAATATGTGTGCAAATTTTGTTCTGGCCTTGGGAAGGCATAATTCAATCGAATTAGTCCTTTTGAGTTTCTACGACAACGATTTCTGTACACACCTTATATCCCCCAGGGCATAAATTACAACCCTTGCCCTGATGGCTGTGAGGGGGGTTATCATCATCAAATACCTAATTTCCAGAACTTTAAACTACGTTAAACAAAATGGCTATCTCAAAATTTTGATTGGATGTGTTTGGGGAAATGGTGGGCGTAAGAGGGGCGTTAGCTGCTCTCCAATCACTTTCAACTATTAAAAAAGGAACTAGCCCTTTCAATTTCCAATCGAATGAGCTCTTTTGAAGTTTCTACGACAACGCTTTTAACAAAAACCCTATATGCCCCCAGGGCATAACTTACAACCCTTTCCCTGAGGGTTTGGGGGGTGTCATCCTCAAAGACTTAATTTCCAGAAGGGGAAATGGTGGGCATGAGAGGGGAGTTAGTTGCCCTCCAGTCACTTCCGACTATTAAAAAGGGCACTAACCCTTTCCATTTCCAATCGAATGAGCCCTTTTTGAAATTTCTACGACAACGCTTTCTATATAAACCTTTTATGCCCAAGGGCATAACTTACAACCCTTGCTCTGAGGGCTTTGAGGGGGTTGTCATCCTCAAAGGCATAATTTCCGGACCTTTCAACTACGTTGAACAAAATGATTATCTCAAAAGTTTGATTGGTTGTGTTTGGGGAAACGGTAGGCGTGAGAGGGGGGTTACTTGCCCCCCCCCCCCCCCAATCACTTTCGACTATTAAAAAGGGCACTAGCCGTTTCAATTTCCAATCGAATGATTCCTTTTTGAATTTTCTACGACAACGCTTTCTATAAAAAAAAACGTTATATAACCCAGGGTATAACTTACAACCCTTGCCCTGAGGGCTGTGGGGGGAGTGTCATCCTCAAAAACATAATTTCCTGTTTTTTTAACTAATTCGAATAAAATGGCTATCTAAAAATTTTGATTGGATTTGTTTGGGGAAATGGTGGGTGTGGGAGTGGTGTTAGTTATCCTCCAATCATTTTCAACTATTAAAAAGGGTACAAGCCCTTCGAATTTCCAATCGAATGAGCGCTTTTTGAAGTTTCTACAACATCACTATCTGTAAAAACCTTATATGCCCCCAGGGCATAACTTACAACCCTTGCCCCGAGGGCTCTGAGGGGGCTATTATCATCAAAGACCTAATTTCTAAAACTTTTAACTACGTTGAACAAAATGGCTATCTAAAAATTTAGATTGGATGTGTTTGGGGAAAAGGTGAGTGTGAGAGGGCACTAGCCCTTTGAATTTCCAATCGAATGAGCCATTTTTCAAGTTTCTACGACAAAGCTTTCAATAAAAACCTTATATGCCCCCAGGGTAAAAATGCACTAGCCATTTCAATTTCCAATCAAATGAGCCCTTTTTTGAGTTTCTACGAAAACGCTTTCTATAAAACCCTTATATGCCCCCAGGGCATAACCTGCAACCCTTGCCCTGAGGGCTGCCATCTTCAAAGACCTAATTTCCAGAACTTTCATCTACTTTGAACAAAATGGCTATCTCAAAATTTTAATTGGTTGTGTTTGGGAAAAAGTTGGACGTGAGAGGGGGGTTAGTCGCCCTCCGATCACTTTCGACTATTAAAAAGGGCCTTAGCCCTTTGAATTTCCAATCGAATGAGCCTTTTTTGAAGTTTTTACGACAACGCTTTCTATAAAAACCTTATATGCCCCCAGGGCCTAACTGACAACCCTTGCCCTGAGGGCCGTGGGGAGTCTCCTCCTCAAAAACGTAATTTCTATGTGGAAATCAACTACGCTGAACAAAATGGCTATCTCAAAAATTTGATTGAGTGTATTTGGGTAAATGGTGGGCGTGGAAGGGGCGTTAGTTGCCTTCCAATCACTTTCGACTATTAAAAAGGGCACAAGCCACTCCAATTTCCAATCGAATGAGCCCTTTTCGAAGTTTCTACGACAACTTCTTCGATACGAAGTGCCCAGGTCTAAGGAAAAAACAAAATAATAATACATTGTGCCAACATCGTTCTTTACTTAGGCAGCGTGATTGCGCTGCCTATGATCATCGAGCAAGCTGTCGTTGGACTTATATGAAACAACCATTCATTAGAATGGTAGCCCAAGTATTAACTTGGGCTACGATTTACAACAAGCTTGTAGCTTCTTTGTCGAATCCAAAGCTTTTTCTAAAAATAGTCAAGTTTTTGGGGGGTTAGAATTCCCCTTTATTTTTTATTTTTTTTTATTGACGGAGTTTGTATGGACGTCCTTGCGGGGATTTTCTTTGTATGGTCGAAGACACAGGGCTGCATTCAGGTTTTTGTTTTCGGGGGTGTTTTACGCAAGAATTTGGGAAGGGGGCGGGGGGGGGCTACAGAAAAAACTCTCAAAAACGCATAAAATTTGTTTATATCCATTTTTGTTACGTTTTTACGAGTTAGACAAACATTTGGGGAGGGGGGGGGGGGTAAACCCCCTTAACCCCCCCCCCCCCTGGATACGGCCTTGCCAAAACATTAGATTATTTTTCTTAGTTTTCGCTCTATTAACTCTACGTAGCCTCTGTATCCTCTTTTGAAGAAAATTGATTTTATATCACTAAATATTGTAACTGTCAGTATGCCTAAAGGGTACTGTATTTGTGCATGTGTTTATAAAAACTATTCTGTTTGTTTTCTTTGCAGCAAAATCAGTGAAGTTATCCGTCTCTTGATTATTTGAATTTGTTTTCTGTCAAAAAGGGAATGGGTTGTTCCCCCTCCCTCCCCCCTTGCCCGCTCGTTGAAGCTTTCCTGTAATTTCTTGTATTTTCTATGTTCTTTGCCTAGTTTTCACACTTTTTTCGGGAAAAATATCTTTTTTCTTTTTGTATCGAGTTGTTTTGTTTCTTTTTGTCAATTTACTTTCTAAAACGAATGTTTCTATTTCAGCATCAGCGGCTACAACGTTGAATATCAAAAATGCAAAAAGGCACTTCGAGAAAATAGAAAAAGCCAGTCAGCAATATATGCGATAATTTTACCCTGGATTTCTCAGTTTTAGTTTTATTATTGACGTTGTTATTATTATTTTAATTTTTTGGTTGGGATTCAGTAGCCCTACAATTTCAAGGTGTTTGCACTGTGAACCTGTTCAAAGTATTACGATCTGCATTTTGTATATCCTTCCTTAAATTTGGATGATCAAGCCATAATTTTTTGTTGATATTTTCTGATGAAAGCTTAACAATGCTCATGATCATTAACGGATAACTTTTTAGTAGATGTACTGTCGATTAGGCTTTTCTGCTTACAACCCCATCTAACCAAAAATAACCCATTCATAAAAAATTTGTGGCTGGTTTGGTTTCTGTAATCCCGGGATGTTCATAAATGCGGTTTCAGCGTCAAAATGCACGGTTTCAAATATGTATTAACAGGCAACTTTGATTAGCCATTGTATTTGGTTTAGCAGTTTTATTGCCAGTTACACATTTCTGGATCTAATTTCGCGAAATCGAAAAAACGATCTGAGTGGAATTCCACCAAACCGTGGGTTCCCACATATACGATTTTTTTCTGCGAAATATCGTATTAAAAAATCGAAAACGAAATTTGCGTGCTAACGCGATAAATATAATAGGGAGTCACACTACACAATCTATTATCGTCTGATTTTCAGTGGCAAAAATCTCAAAAAGAAAATGGTGTTTCTAAGTTCTAGAAAAAAGAAACTTATAGCCTTGTACCTTCTTAATGAACAGGTAAAATATCAGAACTTTACAGCACGGGAAATCATAGATGGTTTTTTTGTTTTACATTGATTTGAAGTTGACTTTGAAATCAACCTTTGCTGAATTTGAAAAAAAGATCCATTGAATTCTCAATATCCATTTTTGTTTTTCTTGATACGATTTATTTATCAAAATTATCGCAGTAGTTGAGATCTGTGAACTTGTTCGATATCTTAGAAAATTGGATAGATTTTAACCGAAATTCGCAAACAGCTGCGATATTCGCATATCTGGCCGAATAATCGTGTTCGCATGCGAATAATCGTATATGTGGGAACCCAGGATGAATGAAATAATGAATAATGAATTGAATGAAAAACATTCATTTCATTAGAATTTGTACCTTCTTTGGTTTCTCAAAACCAGTGGCTCCCAAGTAAGGTTGGGTCATACCCCACCTAGGCATTTATAAAATCCTGGTGCCCCCCTCGTGACACTGGCCATTAACTTTGGATCTTCTTTCGGTCGTCCTCTGGGCATATTTAATACTAATGAAAAATATTGAGTCAATACAACACCTTTTATACAACGTGTAACGTCAGTGCAATACTATCCATGTGTCTTTTTTTCTCTTTAAATGCATATGAATGGGACTTATGTTATAAAATAACATTTTTTTTTTTCAAATTAAGGCCCCAAAGTATAGACAGCCGAAGGTGCAGGTTCTTTCCATGACCCATCAAAATATTGCCATACTCCACCAATGGGGCCTGCGCCCCACGTTGGGAACCATCGACTCTAAACCTAAAGTTTTCATAAATGTGTTTTCTCTTGAAACACGCAACTTAGATCATTTTTCTTAATAGCCTCCCCATTGTTTTTCTATCATTCCTGGAAAATCTGACCAGAGAAAATGAGAATAAAAATCCTCTTTAATTTTGTCCTGTAGTTGCTGTAAATGATCTTTGAAGCTCTGAAAGTCCTCCCTCCACTTAGGCTGGCGCTGCAGAATACTGAAAGGATCAGGATGATGCCATTCTTTCCGTGGTGGTGAATGAGTTTTCTCCATCTTATTATTTTCTTAAAAGTTTCACCTCTCCGCTTTACCTATAGGTGTTGGTGATGGTAGCAATACAGAAGAAGTATTCATACATTTTGAGCATACTTCAGGAGCTAAGGCTCAGAGTCACCAGTAAAATGCAGCTTAAGGTCTCTGAGATCTGAGGCGTAGCTTCGGATTTCAGTGGCCGGGGACAAATTCGGCTCTCCCTTCCCCCCGCCATCATTACCACAATATTATTGACGAAATACTATAGTTATAGTATTGACGAAAAAACTCAGTTTATCGCCCAATCTGAGACCGCGTCTGGGGCAGCTGCCCCCCCCCCCTCCCCTAGCTACGCCAGTGTCCAAGATTACAAACTACTAAATATTTTAAGTTTAGATACAAAATCTTCTGGTTTTAGTCAAGATTTGAAAGGAGGAGAAGAAATGCATCATTTTTCCTGGAGATGATGGCAATGATACATTATTTTATCCATCTTATTATTTTCTAGAAACTTTCACCTCTCCCCTGTCCCTGTAAACGGTGTTGTTGGTAAAAATGCAGACAATGCGGTCATACAACGTGAGCATAGGTGTCAACCTCTTGGGCTAGGGGACTCGGCCTTCTAACTATCGAAATTCTTGACCTTAACACTAATTCTGATTTCACAAAGTCAAACGTGACAACCTTTCTGCTAAAAATAATAACAAAAATAAAACATAGCAATATTTGATTCGCAAGCGAGCTTTACATCAATTGTAATTTTAAAATTTTACAAAAAAAAGTACGGTCAAAACAGATTAAATTAAAAGTTCATCAGGTTATTTTGTATACTGTATGAAGCCCCATACTATATGGGGTTCTTGACTTGTCATTTCTTCCTTCCCTCCTGGTCCTCAAAATTCTGCTTCATTATTAACTTGGCAGTTATGGCCTCTAAAAATATGTTTTCAATAATCGAAACAAGTATTTACTAAGTACTATTTTTGTTGATTTTGTGTTTTTTTTTTATTTTTGCTTATTGTTTTGCCCTACCTTCGTATTTCTCTGGCATTTATTTAGTAAATTAAAAAATGCGCGAAAATTAGTAAAATTAAATTAACTGAATTAATTGTAAATAAGGAGGGGGGGGGGGAGGAGGAGCAAATTCGCTTGTATAATACATAAATTATGTAAGGGGAAAAGTTCTGCTATATCTTTCCGTAGAAAGTTTTATTAGGGTAGAAATGGTGATTTTTGTTAAAGGAGAATGGGAGAGACGTGGTCTAAGAGGGAGAACATGACTAGGAAAAGTGAATTTGTCCAGGAGTTTTGGAAAGCACTACTGGAAAAGCTAAGAAAATATTTGTTCTTGTTTCCTCTTGGGTACCCTGATCGGCTCTGCAGAGAAGGGATATATAAGGGGCATCGGAGGATAATAATTCTTAGACCTGTTTTTAAGGATGTCTCTATTCTGTCTGATAATTCTTTGAAAATGCTAGGATGTAAAATAGGGTAGGTGTATTCCAGGATTGCGTATGCAAGTCGGAGGAAACTTCTCAAAGAGTATACGTGCTTGAGAATTCTCAAACCGGGAACGGGTATTCTCCTATAAATATTTACTTAAAACTTTCAATTTTTTTCTTTTTTTCAATATTTACATTTTATGAAGGCAGTATTCTAGATCTTGGGGTTGAGGGATATGGTGCTTGACTATGGGGCTGGGGGCTGAATGTTTTGAAGCTCTAAGAAAGCACATTTTTTTTCTTTGCATAAAGTTTACTATAGATCAAATGATTTATAAAATTGGAGTAGGGAGTCGTATGAACCCTCTTACAGCCCTGTGTCGACAATTACGTAGTTGTTTACTTTGGAGAAAGAGGCAAATGCAGAAAAAAAGGGAACGCTTATGAACGATATTGGAAATTCGTCTAAAATTGCAAACATCCGCGGACTTTGGAAAGGACCGAGCTCAGAATATTCCTTACCCTCTACATGTGTTTCCATCATTGATTTACAGTTTTTTTGTTCTTTTTTTTTTTTTTCTGTTTTTTTTAGATGATGAACAAAACTACTGATTCCAATTGATATTAGGAGTCTATGGTCTAATGGGGGTTCTAGAAAGATCATTGGAACTTATATTTTTTATTTGTCATAGAATTTGGAAAGAAATATATTTCATAGATTTAAATATGGTCGGTACCAGAATTAAACCACCTAAATAATACGAGTATTTAATATATCCTTGGCTCTTAATATGGCATTGGAGTAAAAAAGTGAAAATTTGAATAGATCGGCGTGATGGAGGAGTGTGCGGAGATGCGTCGGCCTCAACCGTCTTAATGCAACAGTGAGTTGCTAGTAATAGTTGATTCTGTTTAAGATATTTTAGAGGTTTACCACAAGAAAAGGGATTCAAGAACTGGAACACGATATCTCGAAGGTGCAGGTTCCTGAAGATGTCGTTAAGGAAGGATTAGAGAGAGAGAGAAGCGAAAATATATCGTTCACTTAAGTAGTTGTGGACGGTGATATCTATTTAATAATCATAATTATAACTTCAATCCTATTTAAATCGTGATTACAAAATATTTTTATTTTTTAAGTAACATTGGGTTTATTTAAAAGTAAAGTATACATCATCGATTCCCTGAAGCAAGCTTGTACGGGAAAAGCTTGTATTGCTGCAATAGCTGGAGGGGGTAAGTTTGAAAATAATGAAAATACTAAATTTTGAAAATACCTTTTTTGGAGGTATTTTCATCGAAAAATACCTTTTTGTATATTACTTACTGAACAAACACAAATTTGCCCCCCTCCCCCTATATTTTGAGAAATACATTTCTCCATCCCTATAAATTCTTATGAATTGACGGCTCTGTCACTAGTATCAGTAGACCAGCTATTTTTACGTAATGAGAAATTTTTTTTCAAGGATCAAATTGCTTTGGCTAATTGTGCCTTGCAGGTGTTACGCTATTATATTTTTATTACTTATGTTTATTTTGTAAATTCTTACCGCATTTTTATCGCTATTATGTATATTGTATTTCGTGTTATTACCACCTGCAAGATGGACATGCCTAGTAATGTATGCAAAACCTTGCTGCAGTCCCTGCTTTGCCACAATAGTCGCTATGATACTGCACACTTTACTTCAGTGTTTATTGGTAAGTTCAAACTTTTTTGAGAACCGTTCATTTAGCCCCTGTGGTAAGAGTTTTACAAATTAGAATCTCTTATCATGGGAAGCCGATTGCAAATTATAAAGATCGCGGTATACATTTTTAGAAGAAAGCGTTTTAAATTTCGTCAAAATTTACATTTCGTCAAAATTTACGTTAAATTACGTCAAAATTTTATTTCTGATGTAAATGGTAGGTAAGTTTAAACTTTACCCCCTCCCCCCTAATGTGCAAATATATACCCTACATTGGTATGTAGGAGTGGGGGTAAAATTCATTTCCGACAAAAATGATTATTATATTTGGAAAGAGCATAAAAAAAGGCATCGAGTGGTATATTCACTTTATTCGTAAGTCAATAATATGATTTGGTAACATTTACCAAAACTTTATATGTCCCCAGGGCATAACTTACAACCCTTGTCCGAAGGCTGTAAGGGGGTTGTCATCGTCAAAGACCCAATTTACAGAACTTCAAACTACGTTGAACAAAATGGCTATCTCAAAATTTGGATTGGATGTGTTTGGGGACAAAGGTGGGTGTGAGAGAGGGGTTAGTTACCGTCCAATCAATTTCAACTATTAAAAAAGGCACTAGTCCTTTGAATTTCCAATCGAATGAGCCTTTTTTGAAGTTTCTACGACAACGCCTTCTATAAAAACCTCATATGCCCCCAGGGCATAACTTACAACCCTTGCCCCGAGAGTTGTGGGGGAGTGTCCTCCTCAAAAACATATTTTCTATCTGGAAATCAACTACGCTGAACAAAATGGCTATCTCAAAATTTTGATTGGATGTGTCTGGGGGAATGATGGGAGGGGAAAGGGGCTAGTTGCCCTCCACTCACTTTCGACTATTTAAAAGGGCACTAGCCCTTTGAATTTCCAATCGAATGAGCCTTTTTTGAAGTTTCCGCAACAACGCCTTCTATAAAAACCTTATATACCCCCAGGGCATAACTTAAAACCCTTGCCCCGAGGGTTGTAGGGGAGTTTCCTACTCAAAACATATTTTCTATCTGGAAATCAACTACGTTGAAGAAAATGGCTATCTCAAAGTTTTGATTGGATGTGTTTGGGGGAATGATGGGCGTGGGGGGGGGGGGGGGGTTAGTTGCCCTCCAATCGCTTTCGACTACTAAAAAGGGCACTAGACCTTTGAATTTCCAATCGAATGAGCCTTTTTTGAAGTTTCTTAAAAAGGGCACTAGCCACTATGATAATTGGTTCATAATATCAAATAAAACCAATCTGAAAAAAAAGTAAAAGCTTTTTACATATAGCCTAGGACTGTGTACTATAGGAGTATGATTTGTAATAGCGTAAACCTCATTGCTTGTCGCGTAAATGGTAAACACATACTTACACTTAGAAAAAAGGGTGGAACCGCAATGACTGCCATTCCTTAAGATTTTTTCCACGATCTTAGAATATTAGTTCTGAACTTGGGATGTTGCTAATAGTACTGTATTTTGCAATTTTGGGATATCAGCGAATTTTTCTTGGGAGGCGGAGGCAAAACAAAGAAAATGTTATTTTACGCCATTATTTTTTAGTGTTAATACAGAAAGGGGTTTCAGACGGACCTATTGAAGAGAAACTTGTGTCAGCTTTTTTGTGGAATTAAATAAAAAAAAACAAGTTTTTTAAACTGAAAGTAAGGAGCGACATTCAAACTTAAAACGAACAGAAATTATTCCGTATATGAAAGGGGCTGTCCCCTCCTCAACGCCTCGCTCTTTACGCTAAAGTTTTTTATTGTTTTAAAAAATAAAGTTGTGAGACAGAGTCAAACTTTAGCGTAAAGAGCGATGCGTTGAGGAGGGGACAGCCCCTTTCATATACGGAATAATTTCTGTTGGTTTTAAGTTTTAATGTCGCTCCTTACTTTCAGTTTAAAAAACTTGTTTTTTTTTATTTAATTCCACAAAAAAGCTGACACAAGTTTCTCTTCAATAGGTTCAATAATTATAATTTCTGTTCGTTTTAAGTTCTAATGTTGCTTCTTACTTTCAGTTGAAAAAACTTGTTTTTTTTATTTAATTTCTGATCGTTTTTTAAATAATGCTTGGAAATCCGGCGCCCCCTTCATAGAAATGTCCCTTACCCCAAAGAAACATCCTCCACGGAAATATTCTCCAGAGTAACCCCCCCATCTAGCCCCCCCCTCCTCCAGAAAAAAACCCTTCCTGAAAATGTCTGTTTACTTCCCAATAACCAATAAATAATGCTGGCAAGTTCGGCACCCCCTTCATGGCAATTTCCCTTCCCCCATGAAAACTTCCTTCATGGACAGATCCTCCAACATAACCCCCGACCCACCCTTCCCTCCCACTACCAGAAAAAAACCCTCCTGAAAACTTTTGTATACTTCCCAATAACCAATACTATAATGTTAACATTGGGTAAAGTTCATAACTTTTAGCCCTCCCCCTGGGGACTTCGGGGGATTAAATCATCCTAAAAGACATATTTATCATATTTTCGACCATGCTGAACAAAATGGCTATCTCAAAATTTTGATCGGGTGACTTTGGGAAAAAAATAAGACTGGGAGGGGGCCTAGTTGCCCTCCATTTTTTTTGGTCACTTAAAAAGGGCACTAAAACTTTTAATTTCCGTTCCAATGAGCCCTCCCACGATATTCTAGGACCACTGGGTCGATACGATCACCCCTGGGGAAAAAAAAACAAACAAAAAAACAAATAAACACGCATCCGTGATCTTTCTTCTGGCAAAAAATGCAAAATTCTACATTTTTGTAGATAGGAGCTTGAAACCTCTACAGTAGGGTTCTCTGATACGCTGAATATGATGGTGTGATTTTCATTAAGGTTCTGTAACTTTTAGGGGGTCTTTCCCCCTTTTTTCGAAAATCAGCCAAATTTTCTCAGGCGCGTAACTTTTGATGGGTAGCACTAAACTTGATGAAAGTTATATATTTGAAATCAGCATTGAAATTTGATTCTTTTGATGTATCTATTGGTATCAAAAACCCGTTTTCTAGAGTTTCGGTTACCATTGAGCCGGGTCGCTCCTTACTTACAGTTCGTTACCACGAACTGTTTGATGATAAAAGAAAATTTTTTTGCGACAGTCAAGCTAGATATATAGTTTGCCTGCGCTTTGTTTTTTCTAATACAATTTGGTAAATATTCATTATAAAGGAAAATTCTGCATTGAATACTTCTAGTTTTACCATCAGGAAGTTTTTTTTTCTTAAAAAGAAATTCCACAAAAAGAAGAAAGACAATGAAAATACTCCAAAATAAAGTATATTTCAAAATTTCGACTCCCTCCCAATTGAACCCATTGTCTGTACTTTTGAGTTGTTTTTTTTTTACTACCTTTCCCAAAAAATCATCTTTTTGGACATCAATACCTTTTTTACCAAAAATCCGTTCCCAAAGTTGTTTTAATGTAAATTTTTTCATCTTCAGTCCGAAAGCTTTAACATGAAACTTTGTGCTTGATTTGTTCTTAGATTTGAGTCTCTCCCCCTCCCCTCATACCTAAAGAAAATGGCAGCTTTTATTGTTATTGTTGTTATTGAAAAAAAAAAATGGTATTGTTATTGTTTTTTAAGAATTGGTCAACTAGCGTTATTGTTATTGTAGTTGTATTTTAGCTAAATAGGTCAACTATTGTTAGTGTTATTGTGTTATTGTAGAATATGATATTGTTATTGTTCTTTAAGAATTGGTCAACTTGCGCATTATTTTTGTATAGCAAGGTGTGATTTGACGATTTCCACAGTTACTAGTTTACCAAAAGTTGTGTTGTCATCATTAGCAGCAGCAGCAAGGTTGATTTGAATGATATGTATATTATTCTATTCCTCTTTATATTTATATTATTCTAGGCTGTTGCTTACCCAGTCAATGGGGATGATTCAAAGTCTATAGAGATATTGCCATCGATAAATCACATAGTCGAAATGGACCACACAAATAAGCCACAAAGTGAAGCAGATGTAGTAGACAAGACATTTGGAGACATGCTGTTTATCAAAAAAATCAATGGGGATTATTCAAAGTCTGCAAAGATAGTGCCATCGGTAAATGAGATAGTCGAAATGGACCACACAAGAAAAGCACCAAGTGAACCACTTGTAGTAGACATCACACTTGGAGATACACTGTTTCCAAAAGAAATTAAAGGAGCTGATTCACGATCTTCACACATCTCTCCATTTCCAAATAACGAAGCTAAAAAAGAAGACGACCAAAATTCGTCTTCTGAACCAGACATGGTATATAAGAAACTTGGAGACATGCTTTTCACCAAAGAAAGCTGGGAAGAATGGAATAGTGTCCATGGTATTAAAATGGGAGACATGAGGGTATCATTGAGGCCACAGCAGAAGAAAAGAAATATTAGATGGCCAAAAGATAAACAAGGTAATGTTATTGTGCCCTTTATGATCGATTATGAGTACTATAAGAAACTTGGTGTTACTAATTTTCAGTTTCTGTATGACGGATTTAAACAATGGGAAAAAGGAACTTGTGTCAAAGCAGTGCCCTTTAAAAAAGTTAAGAACAATCCCCACTTTAAGAATGGCAAGGGAATATTATTTGTCAATGCCCGTAGAGATGAGTGTTCATCTTATGTTGGAAGGCTGCCAAACTACCGTCAGAACTTAACTCTGGGTATTGGTTGTTTGGAACCTAATATAGTAGCCCATGAGTTTGCACATGCTTTAGGTCTCGGCCATGAACATCAGCGAACAGACAGGGACAAGTATTTAGCTGTGTTCCCATATAATATGGATGCGAACGCCCATCTAGATATGAACGTCGAGCCATGGGACAACTTTAACGTAACTTATGACTATTTGTCAAACCTACATTATGAATGGAAAACTGCTGCTAAGAACCCTTATTCATTTGCCCCAACAATGCTTCCGAGGGACCCAACCTTACAATATCTTATTTCTGGCCTTCACTCGGTTACTCACTTTGATAGACTAATCCTTAACAAAGCATATGAGTGCACTGATAAGTATGCAAAAGACTGTGGCTTTCGTTTGGATTGCCTGAACTTTGGTTATTTCGGGCCTGATTGTACTTGCATATGTCCTGAAGGCACAGGTGGGATGTACTGCGAAACACGACTTTCTGCAAGACTACCCGTTTATCCTCCACCAGAATGTGGTGGCCACATAACCGAAGAAGGAATTTTTGCAACACCTGACGTTCTAAATGCTTCTATTTCGTGCATCTTTTGGATAAGGCCACCAATTTGTCAAGTGGCTAAAGTAACTATCGAAAGCTCCACCATTAAAAAGAATTATCATTCAGAATGTGACCCTGAACATCTTGCAGTAAGAACAGGAAATATCTATGAAGCTGATCATGGTTTCTTATGTGGGAGAAAAACTGCCCGTGGCACCGAGTTTCATGGCAAGCCTGATCTGGTTTTGGAATATGGCGCCAGTGATGTTGGTCACGTTAAATCCAGTCTAAGTTTTTCTGTTGATTTTTACCCAGACGCTTTTTGCAAGCCCGCACCAAGAAACAATAAGAACAAATGTATTATTTATGATAACGTAGATGGTTCTTATATATTGTATTCGTCAGAATCAATGGATGAAGAATGCCATGCGGAGATATCTTTTCCCAGGGCGAGCTATATTCGTATTGTTTCAAGAATATTTGATGTGCCATCGAGAGACGAAAAATGCATGGATGGGGGTATTTATTTTCATGCTCAACATCAAGGGAAAATCAGTCACTGTAACGAAGAATTTGTCAATGATGTTATTTCAGGCAACACGGTGCGCATCCATTTTGTTCCGAGCCTGTCACTCTGGTCCAGAAACGGATTCAAGCTTGTTGTTTTACCCCTTTTTGAAGCCCCAAGTAATATTCAGTAGAATGTGCTCTTTTAGTTATTGTGGATCCTTCTTGAAACCACTAATATTGGATGTCACTGCACAGATTTTGTTTATGTATGCAACAAAATATGTAAATATTTGAAATTAAAATTATTCAACAGATTCTTGGAAAAAGTCTTGCAAATTAGGTGAAGGAGCAGTAATTTTATTATCATTATCAATGGGCATGTTTGCGCTTTTTTTTGCTTTTTTTTAGATAGCTGTGGCTTATGGTTTTCAACTTGATTAGATTCAAGGAATGTATTTACATTACGATTTTATTAATATAAATTCCAGGTTTCTCGAGCTCCTTAACAGCGTCTTTGAGGCAAGGGCTGTACGTTATGCACATTGCCCATTGTTAACATATAAGGTTTTTTATGGAAGGGGTGGTTGTATACACTTTGGAAGAGGTTTATTCGACAGGAGACCGAAAGTTATAGTTCCCTTTCTATCAGTCGAAAGTGACCGGAGGGCAACCAGCTCCCCTCCCTTCGCCCTTTTTCCCCAAATGCATCCAATCAATAACTATGCTTATATAATAGGGTCAAATAACTGGTCAATAACAGGTCAAATAACTATGCATCCAGGTTAACCCCCCCCCCCAGCTCTTGGGATAAGGGCCGGAAGTTATGCCAGTTGCTGATTATTAACTTAAAATGTTTTTATGGACAGTATGGTCGTTTAAACTTTGGAGGGGGCTTATTTAATTGGAAATCGAAAGTTCCGGCGCCCTTTTTCATGGTCATAAGTGATCGGAAGGTGACCATTCTCTTCCCCATGCCCTTTTCCCCCAAATGCATCACATCCAAATTTTGAGAAAACCATTTTTTCCTAAATAATCAAAAGGTCAAATAAGTTTGCCTCTGGGGTTGACATCCCCCCGACCCAGGTGCCAGGGCTATAAGTTAAGAAAGTTGCTCATTTTTAGCATATAAGGTTTCATTAAGAAAAGAGGGCATGTTTGATCCTGGGTCTTCAAAAAAGCTTAGAGTATTAGGGTGAAACTTTAAGGAAATGTTGAGAGGAATGTCAAACATCTACGTGCGTAAAAAAAAACTACGTGCTTGCTGGCTGTAAAAAGGGAATATAAGCAATCTGAGGAACGGCTGAAGGTGTTAGGCTGTAACTTTCAAGGTATGTTGAGGGGAAGTTGAAGAGAGATTGGAGGGCAACCAGACCGTCTGCCCTTTTTATATGCCCCCTTTCCTCAGCAATGATCAAAATTTTGTAATTATCATTTTGTTTAAACAAGTCAAAAGGTCTAATAGCTACGTTTCCAGGGATGCCATGCCCCCCTCCTCACAGCCCAGGGGCAAGGACTGTAAATTATGCAATTTATCCATTGTTTACATGCAAAGTTTATCATTAGGAAAAGGGAGAAATTTTTATTCTGGGTGTATCCGGAAAGGCCAAGGGTAGTTGGAAATAGACATCACGTTCAAAATAGTCTAAAGCGCAAATAAATATACCTATTGGAATGTTGAGTGCAATAGAACACACTATGTGCATGCTGGTTGTTAGAAGGGCGTCTCATCAATATCTAAGGGACGGCTTATGGTATTAAGTTGAAACTTACGGGGTGTACTGAGGGGGACGTTGAAAGGTGGTCGGAGGGCTCCAAGCCCTCCTTGCTCTTTTTAGAATCCCCTTCTTCTCAGCACTGACCAAATTTGGAAAAAGTGATTTTTTTCAAAATAGGCAAAAGATCTAGTAACTATTTTTTCCGCCTCCAAAGCCCCCAAGGCAAGGATTGTAAATATATACAATTTACCCTTTTTTAATTGCAGGTATAATCATAAATGAAAGGGGGATAGTTTGATTCTGAGTGTGTTCAAAAATGTTATGTGTATTAAGCCAAAACTTCGGGGAATGCTATTGGGCTTGTTTCAAAAGATATTAAATCAAAAAATACTATATGCATAATTTCATGGCATGTTGAGGGGGATTTGAAAAATGGCTGGAGGGCAACCAGTCCCTCTCTCATGTCCCTTTTGCTGTAATTTGCTTAAAGACTTTGGAACAGCCATCTTGTTCAAAATAGTCGAAAACTCAAATAACTGTGCTTCCAGGGGTGACAAAATCCCCCAGAGCCCCCAGAACAAGTATTGTTTATTATAGAAGTTGCCCATTATTTATATATTAATTAAAAAAAAAACTTTTTCCACAAAATCAGTTTTTCAAGGAAAAGTAAATAACTCCGTTAAACCAAAATTGGGCAAAAAGAGAATCAAATAATCTACCAAGCGTAAAATGACCACAAATCAGCATCAATAAACAAATTAAAACTAAAGCGAGCAGAAATTACAATAAATAACAGAGTCAATTTCAAAACGTGCAGAAATTAACATTATTTGTGCAGAATTAACCCCAACACCTTCTGAAGACCAGAATATAATTTGCACTTTAATGGAAAAAAATACAAATGGATGTGCATTGTCAGTTAATGTACATATACTCATATTTATTCCTTAAAATCTTTGATTTGTTAAAGTTATAAAAGTGAAAACATTTAAAAAAAGAAAATTCAGTAAAGTACAAATTATGTTCTGGCCTTGAGAAGGCATAATGGTTATGAGCCCTAATCGTGTTAATTTCTGCTTGTTTTGAGTTTGACCTATGATTATTCCTTGAAAATTTCACCCTAATACCCCTAGCTTGTGTAGTAGCAATAGTAGTAGTACCAGTAGTAGCATTAGTAGCAGTATGCACAAATCACCTTTGTTTTTTTTCAACATCCCCTTCAACTCACGATGTTCCAACTCAATTCACAAATTAATTCTTAAGATACGCTCTTTTGACAATCTAAATGCACATGGTGTTTGTTAGCTCAAATTTGCCCTTCCATAGACTTACCTTCATAGACTTAAGCTTAATGTGGATGTGGGATGTGGGTGATATAAAATATTGCTTAGCACTGGAATATGCTAAAAAGTTGAAAGTAATAGAGCCGTAGGAGCCAAGAAAAGATCACGTGACTTGACTTAGCTCTCACTTCTCGGCTGTGGTCGCTATAATACACAAGTACATAATATGGGATGTGGGTGATATAAAATATTGTTTAGCATTGGAGTGTTCTAAAATGTTGAAGTTAATAGGGTCGTAGGTGCCAAGAAAAGATCACATGACTTAACCTAGCCTTACTTCTCGGCTGTGGTCGCTATATTAGACAAGTGCATAATGTGGGATGCGGGTGATATAAAATAATGTATAGCATTGGAGTATGCTAAAAAGTTGAAAGTAATAGAGCCGTAGGAGCCAAGAAAAGATCACGTGACTTGACATAGCTCTCACTTCTCGGCTGTGGTCGCTATAATAGACAAGTACATAATGTGGGATGTGGGTGTTATAAAATATTGTTTAGCATTGGAGTGTGCTAAAAAGTTGAAAGTAATAGGGTCGTAGGTGCCATGAAAAGATCACATGACTTGACTTAGCTCTCACTTCTTGGCTGTGGTCGCTATAATAGACATGTAAATAATGTTGGATATGGGTGATATAAAATACTGTTTAGCATTGGAGTATGCTAAAAAGTTGAAAGTAATAGAGATGTAGATGCCAAGAAAAGCATTTTAATATAGAAATTCAGAACAATCCTTAGAAATCCTTAGAAATCAACTAGGGAGATGGTTATGGATTTGAACCATCAAGGACCGCAACCACCAATGACACTAGCCACCAAGAACCTCAAACTCCAAGGGTCCCCTCTCCTCAATCTCCAAGGGACCCCCTCCCTCCAACTTTTTGGGTCCATTCCCCCATTTTTTATACTTTTTTTAAAGTTTATTTTTTTGAACTTTTTTTATTTTTTTTAAATATGATAATTTTATTTCAACCTTTTTTTTACATATCCTAGAATGGCATAAAACATACTTAAAGCATAAAAAATTCACATTTAATATTTTCCAAATTCAAAATGAGAATGATATAGAAATGTTAGTCGTGACTTTTACTATTAGAAAAATAATGTTTGTAGTAGCTTTTTTTTGGACTGAATTTTTTTTTGGAAAATTATTCAATCTTTTTCCCATATCTTAAAATGACATGAAATATGCTTGCGGCTGTACAAATCGTACTCTATGCTTACTGACGGCTTTCCCAGTGGTACTCTATGGCAGGTTATCGACACTACCTATTTTATTGTACGTACTAAATCAGTAATTTTTCTACATTGGAAGGATTGACATCTGCATCATTTTTTTTGTTTGAAAAGTGAAGATGAATTATTCGGAGAAAGTGTATACACATGATAAAAATATCGTTGTGTTGAATGCTGACAAAGATCGATATTTGAACTATGAAACAAGCATTAATGGAGATCTTATTGGAAATGTATGTGTGCGTTGTCATGACAGCGAAAAGCTAAATTTCTTTGGACTTTCGAAACCATTCAACATCACTCATGGTGGATATGCGAGAGTGAGATCTCCAAGTTAGTGCTAAAAGAGAATGCCAACATAAAAATAATAGTTGATGAAGATGGGCATCTTCTCGCTAATGGCTCTGGTAACACGTTACCTATTTATAGATCCTATTGCCATCGTTCCGGTATTAATATTCAAATGAAAGGGAAGAGGAAAAGAAAGACCAACTGTTGCACTAACATCATGAATCATATCTTGTCTACATGCCAGAACTGTTACCTGTGTAAACACAATGTGAGAATAGACAGTGATATTACTAACAAAATCAAAAGGGCATTAGCAGACAATATCACTAAGGAAAATAAAGATAAATTGATGGAAAATAATGTTGAATATAAAGATAAATTGATGGAAAATAATGCGCAGGTGAATATTATTGCTACTATTGATCATATAGTCGATGAACCCATTAATATCAAAGATGAAACGCATATTGGACCTGTAGATGACACCCAACAAAAATTGTGTATGACTCAAAATGGATTATTGATTATTTTACTGATTACGAACTATGAGAAGACAATAGCTACAGTATCAAGAGAGAACATGGTGAACTATTTTATGGAACAGATTCAAAATGCCCAAAGTTGTTCAATGATATTAATAATGTATAATAATTACTATTATTCTCCATGACCACACTGCCTTTTCTATGACGAAAACAATAAGAATTCCAAATAGGGATAGGTCCTTTTATTAGACAGTGAAACGAAAATATAAAACAAAGAATTTATATTTTCGTTTCACTGTCTAATAAAAGGACCTATCCCTGTTTGGAATTCTTATTGTTTTCGTCATAGAAAAGGCAGTGCGGTCATGGAGAATAATAGTAACGTCGTATATATGGGGATGGCAGACCAACTTCAGAATCAGCAACATCTCATTTGCTATTAGAAGAATAAAATGATAAATTTAGCAGCTGTAAATTCAGCATTATTTCATTTTTAATTAGAAGAATATTCAACGCAGTATACAGTTAGTGAACTTTCTAAGTCAATGGACCAGTAACCTGCTTTGACCAGCAATTTCGAAGAAACTTGTTTTACTTTTACTCAACGCAGTATTAAAAAATTCAAGAAGAGTTAGTGAACTTTTTAAGTCAATGGACCGGTAACTTGCTTTGACCCGGAAGTGATTATTTTGTTTAGTATAAAAGCAGTTTGTTATAATTTTGATAAGTTAGTAACTCTACTGATGATGATGACCGACTGTGTCATCGAAATATTTAGAGTCTTTGTTTTATATTTTCGTTTCACTGTCTAATAAAAGGACCTGTCCCTATTTGGAATTCTTATTGTTTTCATGTATAATAATATATTTTTGTATTAATATTCTACATGTCATTATTTCGTTAAAAATACATTATGCATTAACTTGTTATGTGTTCATTATTTTTAGAGTATGCTAGCATATCAAACGTTTAGAATGTCTATTAAACTTCGGAGATGTAAGAAAAGAAATTTTCATACATCATGTGTCGAATAGATAGGTTAACATACACAAAATCTAAGTATCAGAATGAATAACTTCTTTGTCAACATCTTTTGTCGGGTAGGTCAGGATAAAATTGATAAAATCTAAGTATCAGAGCGAATAGATTCTTTATCAAAATCCTTTGCCGGATATGTCGGTTAGCACTATCAAAACCTAAGTCTCAGAGTGATTGAATCAGAGGCAACGTTTTAGCGTTGCCTATAGTAAAAGCCATACGTCTCCAATGTTTTATTATTTATTTATTTATTATTATCATTTTTTTCCCCAGAGGCACTTCATATGGAAGGGGTCGTCATAGAAACTTCAAAGGGGGCTCATTCGATTGGAAATCTAGAGTTCTAGTACCCTTTTTAATAGTCGAAAATGATTGGAGGGCAACTAGCCCCCCCCCACGCCCATCATTCCTCCAAACAAATCCAATCAAAATTTTGAGATAGCCATTTTGTTCAGCGTAGTTGATTTCCAGATAGAAAATATATTTTTGAGGAGGACAATCCCCCAAAACCCTCAGGGCAACGGTTTTAAGGTATGCCCTGGGGGCATATAAGGTTTTTATAGAAGGTGTTGTCGTAGAAACTTCAAAAAAGGCTCATTCGATTAGAAATTCAAAGGGCTAGAGCGCTTTTAATAGTCGAAAGTTATTGGAGGGCAACTAGCCCCCCCTCCCCCACGCCCATCATTCCCCCAAACACATCCAATCAAAATTTTGACATATCCCTTTTGTTCAGCGTAGTTGATTAATATGTTTTTGAGGAAGACACTCCCCCACAACCCTTAGGGCAAGGGTTTTAAGTTATGCCCTGGGGGCATATAAGGTTTTTATAGATGGCGTTGTTGTAGAAGCTTCAAAAAAAGCTCATTCGATTGGAAATTCAAGGGCTAGTGCCCTTTTTAATAATCGAAAGTGATTGGAGGGCAACTAGCCCCCCCCCACGCCCATCATTTCCTCAAACACATCCAATCAAAATTTTGAGATAGCCATTTTGTTCAGCGTAGTTGATTTCCAGATAGAAAATATGTTTTTGAGGAGGACACTCCCCCACAACCCTCAGGGCAAGGGTTTTAAGCTATGCCATGGGGGCATATAAGGTTTTTATAGAAGGCACTGTCGTAGAAACTTCAAAAAAGGCTCATTCGATTGAAAATTTAAAGGGATAGTGCCCTTTTTAATAGTCGAAAGAAAATGGAGGGCAACTAGCCCCCCCCCCCACGCCCATCATTCCCCCAAATACATCCAATGAAAATTTTGAGATAACCATTTTGTTCAGCGTAGTTGATTTCCAGATAGAAAATATGTTTTTGAGGAGGACACTCCCCCACAACCCTCAGGGCAAGGGTTTTAAGTTATGTCCTGGGGGTATATAAGGTTTTCATAGATAGCGTTGTCGTAGAAACTTCAAAAAAGGCTCATTCGATTGGAAATTCAAAGGGCTAGTGCCCTTTTTAATAGTCGAAAGTGATTTGAGGGCAACTAGCCCCCCCCCCCACCCGCCCATCATTTCTCCAAATACATCCAATCAAAATTTTGAGATAGACATTTTGTTAAAATAGTTAAAAGTTCTGATAACAAAAAACTCCGGTGTCAACACAGCCCACCAGGGCCCGGGGGTAGGCGTTGTAAGTTACGCCTTGGGGGCATATAAACAATCAAAAAATCATTAAATAAACAATCAATGCAAACAAACATACAATAGATATTAATGTAAATGAATAAATAAATTTAGAGCTGATATTAATGTAAATTAATAAATAAATTTCTACTGGGTGGAATTTAACGCGGGGGAATTATCAGCAGGAAAAGAAAATGTTCTTTGAGGGGGGAGGAATTTCCCAGGGGTGGGTTTTTCAAGTGTGAATTATTCAGGGAGGGGACGACTAAACCCATTCTATAACATTCTAGATTTTACATCTGAAAGTAACGGGAATAAAGAATCAACGGAAATGTCAGAGATAGCACTTCAGGTTCCTTTAGACGATTTTTTTCGTGTCTTTTCAAAAAAGACATTTTCAAAAGACAGATTATTTTCATTTGTATTACTTTCTCTGTGGCTGCTCAATTATGCATATGAGGGGGGAGACTTTCCCCCACCACTGTCTACGCTAAGGTTTCAGTTTTTATTTCAAGGCTTAAAAATGAACGTAATGCGATAAAAGTACAACTCAAAATAACATATATAGAATAATATATGCACATAACACGGAACAATTAATCAAAATTGCATATTATGAGTTGAGGCTCACCCAAATGATGGCCCAGGGGATCACCATTCCAAAATCTATGAAATAAATCCTGCAATAACCGAAAATATAAAATATTTTTGAGTATTTTAGCGTCTTCCACAACTCAAACGGTCCAACATTCTACAGCCCAATGAGTCTGTCTAATCTCCTAAATCGGGAACGTAGGAGATAAGTGAAGTTCCGCCCCGTATTGGATGAGTCTCCAACCTCACCCTCCCCCTCTCCTACTGTCTACGCTAAAGTTTTCTTCTTTATGCCAAGTACACCGCCCCCACCCCAAAGACTTTAATAAGGTAAAGTTTTGTATGGGAAGAACATATAGTAAATCTATTATAATTATCCAATTATAAGATTAAATACATACTCTGTGATAGATGCAAAATTGCTTTGGCACACAAAATCCTATTAAGGTCAATTCCAAACAGTCGTGATCCCTTTGTGTCAGAAAGTGAAATGGTCTAAGCCCCCTCATTGGAGCTATTTTTTCAATCCATTCATTGTTTTTCACTCGCTGTCCACAAGTTATGCAAGCTGTCTATTGTTCATATATAAGGTTTTTATCAAAGAGGTAATCGTATAGACTTGGACAAAAGCCTCATTCGATTTAAATTGAAAAATCTAGATCCGTTTTTAAAAGTCAAGAATAATTGGACAGTAAGCACCTCCCCCCATGCCATAAAAACTTGAAATTTGTTTCAATCAAAAACGAAAAAAAATAGTTAAAAAAAACTTTCCGAAAAATAAGTTTTTCAAAGAAACGCAAAGGCCATTTTAAACTTAAGCTCAGGAGATACAAATACCTGTTAAAATTCAAACTCAAAACGACCAGAAATTACTATTAAAGAATAATTGAAACCCAAAAAGAACAGAAATTAAATAAACAATCATAGCAAAAAACATACAACAAGTAATAACATAGATGAATAAATAGATCTTAAAGCGAGTAATGCTTATATTCAATATGAAAATCAAGCTTAAAACGAAAAACAAATATTTTGCTATTAAAGTATAAATGAAACTTAAAACGAACAGAAATTAAATAAACAATCAATGCGAACAAACATACAATATATATTAATGTAAATGAATAAATAGATCTTGAAACGAGTGAAACTTAAATTGAATATGCAAATCAAGTTTGAATCGAATAAAAATAACTACAAACAAGAGTTTGGGTATCGCCTCACTGCAGAAGCCTAAAACCTACTGCGTCATTGGCGCTTTACTGAAAACGAATTATATTACAATTTTTTTCTTTTGTACTTAATATTGAAAATAAATATTAAAATTACAGTAAAATTTATTGGCGCTTTACTGAAAATGAATTATATTACAAATGTATTCTTTTGTACTTAATATTGAAAATAAATATTAAAATTACAGTAAAATTTTGAACTGATGAGCTTTCAGCAATTAATATCATTGTACATCAAATATTCAGTTTAATTTATTAGTTCTTTCCAAGATTGGCCAAGACAAATATAGTTTCACTACAAACAAAATTTGGATACTGCCCTCTTCTTTAGCTGTAAGAACCTAAAGCCTTCTGCGTCATTGGCGCTTCACTGAAAACGAATTACTCGTATATTACAAATTTATTCTTTTCCAATTCTTACAGCATTGAAAATGAAAATAAAAATTACAGTGAAAAAAAAAATCTTGAACTGATGGATCTTTCAACAATTAATATCATTATATATCTAATATTCAATGTGATTTTGTTTATACTTTCCAAGACTGTTCAAGGCTCATATAGTTTTCAGTAAGATACTTTCCATACATACTTTTCAGTCTTAAATTACTTGAAGAACTTTTTGGAAGTTGCCTTACATCTCTAAATTATGATAAAACCTAAGAACCTGTTATCCCGGTGCCGCTCAAAACAAGAATAAGTTAAATAAATGTAAAAAATGAGATTTCTTTTTACCTCCCAGGAGAATACAAGACCTACTGATGTTATTATTTAGTGAGGGATAACCAGGAAGAAGGAATTGAATACGGCAGAATTTCTCAATTCAAATGAAATTGCATATTTACCACCCTATGACTTAAAACTAAAGAATAGCATGATAATTAGGTTAATGTATCCATTCAAGGTTAGAATGCAATTGTTTTACTAAAAACTAGAATGCATTTGAAATATATTTATATAATTTTGATGTTCGGAATGATTGTCCCCAAAGTTCTGAAATATCAAGTAAAATAAGAGCCAAGGATAAATCTTGCTGGGAGCTAAGCTTTGGTTTAGCTTATATATTTTACGCCGCTTCTATAAGATCCAGCCAACAACCACAATCGTCAAACAGAGAAGATTGTGTTGGCTTGGCCATGTCCTGAGAAGACCCAATGACCGCATCACCAAGCAAGTGCGTTAAGCTGCTCCTCTGTCAGAATGGCGCAGGCGCCCGGGTGGTCAATTGAAAAATTTACGGGCAACTGTCAGAAACGACCTCGATACGATTGGTAAATTTCGGAAGTTTGGCAGAAAGTGGAAGAATTGCTGGCTCTGGTTTGCTGAAGAGCTGGCAAGAGATTGCGGCAAATAGGAGTCAACCATAAGAAGTCTTCTAGATGCCGAGTGAAGCGTTCATGTCTGGTCTCGCAGCAAGTACAAGTAAGTAAAGGTATATATGGCTGATTTTTTTTTTTTTTTTTTTACTGATTTTAAACCCGCGTTTCCTTTTTTTGAAATTTGGTGACTACTATTACTAAAAACTGCATAATTGGATCTGGACCTCTTTTTCGTTAAAAGCTGAATTCTTGATTTTTCCTAATGTCTAAAAATAAATATAGCTATGCAAATTTCTACTTAACCAATTCAATGAATCAGATCTAATTTTTGTTGTCTTTGGTACCTCAAGACTTTTTGGGAAGACCATTTTTGCTTGTGAAGAAGACTTTTGCACAATCAGGGCACTCTGCAAGACCGTATCCAAGGGGAGGGGTTAGGGAGTTCGAACCTTCCTTCCGCCCCGAAATATTTGTCCGAATCGTAAAAAACGTAACAAATATGAGTATATACGAATTCTTGATGCGTTTTTAATTTCGTTTTTGCACCCCCCCCCCCGAAAAAAATTCTTTCCCCCCCTCCCCAAAAAAAATCCTGGATACGAATACATTCTTAGACCACACTGGCTATACATGACAAACGAAACTCAGAGAGGAGAGAAAGTAACAAAATGAAAAATAAAATCAAAAGGGGTGAAAAAACGAGGATTTTGTCAGCCAGCGAACCATGAAGATGACAAAATATAAGCAAATATTTCGACAAGGACCTCCGCCAAGTCGTCCTCAGTGCTAAACAAAAAAAGAAGAAAAAAAAAACGAAAATCTAACCTTTCGAAGCTTACTGTACAAAGACAGAACAGACACTGAATAAAAAACCAGGCAGGAATCAATGAAAATGAATTTACCAAGATGATTGTGCAAAGATCTTTCGTCTTGCAATAACTTTAGCTGGTCTACAATTTCGGTTTTCATTAGATATGCAAATAGGTTCTTTTAAGTTTTTTCGGGTGAAAATATTGATTGAGTCCTTCAAGATTAAACTGTCGTAAATTGGGCTTAATGAAATATCTCCAGTATCTCTATTTATTGCTAAATTTTGGTTCATATATTTTTTTATCTCAATTACCTCCTTAAAAGTTTGTGGTACGCCATTAACAGTTGATATTAAGGTTGCCTCGTCAAACAGAACTAGATGGGTCGGGTTTACGAAAATATGCGAAGCCAATGCCGAATCAAAGTTGTCATTGTTATTTTTTAATCTCAGGGACTTATCTATTGAAATTTTGTGCTCATGCAAACGCTCACCTAGTTGTTGATGGGTCCTACCAATGTAAAACTTTCCACAAGAACACGGGATTCTGTAGACACCACTACCCAGTACAGGGTCTGTTTTATCCTTTCCTGAGTTAAAAAAATGTTCAACCTTTTGTTCGGTTTTGAAAGAAACAGAGAGATTATGTTTATTTAAAATTTTTCCAAGTCTATCGCCAAGTTTCGGGATGTATGGTAAAACGATGAAAGTTTTTTTCTCAATTGCCGGTGTAACTGAATCAAGGGGGACAAGCTCCCTATTTTGTTCTTTTATCTTTTTTAATCGTCTATCTATTATATTTTCAATGAGTTTGATTGGGTAACCATTGCAAAAAAGAATATCCTTGACATAATTTAGTTCAGAATTTATATGATTACGGGAACAAATTTTTAAAACTCTGTCGACTAAAGAGATTACTACCCCTCTTTTCATAGAAGGAGGGTGATGGGAAGAGAAATGTAGATATCGATCATTATGAGTCGGCTTTCTATATATAGAAAATTCAAGACTAGGATTAGTTTTTATAATCAAAACATCTAAGAAAGGCAGCTTACCTGAATCTTCGAGTTCCATTGTGAACTGGAGATTCGAATCAAAAGAGTTCAAATGTGCCAAAAAATCTCTTAGAGAGTCTTGTCCATGTTCCCAAACAGAAAGGATATCATCAACAAAACGAAACCAGATAGAGTGTTTTAAGTGGAAACTATTCAAAGCAGACTGTTCTATGAAATCCATGTAGAAATTTGCCAAATAAGGAGACAAGACAGTGCCCATGGATAAGCCCATTATTTGAAGAAAAAATTTGTTTCGGAATTTAAAATACGAGGAGTACTTGTTGCAAAGACGGATAAGGGTCATTATTGTATCAATTTCCAAAGTTTTGTAATCCGACCAAGCTGAATTTTCCTCTAATTTTCTTTGTAAAGCCTGCTCACATTTATGAACATCGCATGAAGTGTACATAGAAACTGCATCAAAACTAGATAAAACGGTATTTTCTGTTGTACTTTGATTTTTTAACTTCTCAACAAGATCTATGGAGTTTTTAATATAGGATTTCTGTGTGCTTAAAAGAGGCTTAAAAATGGTGGCTAAGAAACTTCCTATACCCGTAGCTGGAGAACTATAACATGCTACAATTGGACGTAACGGAATATCTTTCTTATGGATTTTAGGCAGACCATAAAACTTAGGGGCTGAACAACCTTTGGGATAAAATTTTCTGTACATTTGAGGGGTAATTAGTCTAGTATCTTTTAAAATTCCTAGTTCATTTCTCAACTTCCGTGTGTATTTGTCCGTGGGATCAAATTTTATTTCTTTGTAAATATTTTCATCCATTAAAAGGGTGTTAACTTTTAATTGATAATCTGCAGAATTCATAATTACAACTGTGTTTCCCTTGTCCGCTTTCGTAATTACTGTGTTTTTGTCTTTTTTTAAATTTCGGAGGATTTTAATTTCTTCCTTTGATTGAGTTGAAAGTGACAAAGATGGCCTATAATCAAGAATACTCTTTACAATTTCACCTCTGAGTAGGTCTGGATTTTCGACTTCACCATGAGAGCTAAAAATAGCAGACTCCACGCCCGTAATAATTTCTGAAGTATTTACGTGTGTTTGAGCCATTGCAAATTTTGGTCCTTTTGAAAGAATACTTAGTTCCTTGGATGTAAATACCTTAGAGGATAAATTTTCCAAAGGAGGACCAGGACAAAATCTAGGAAGGAAAATCCGTGTTTGTTGAAACTGTTGAAATTCCAGTTTTGAGAATTTTTCCGATAAACGAGTTTTTGCTAAATGGAATATGTGTCTGAAAGACCTATGTGAGATTTGTAAAATCTGGTGAAAATCTTGAGGGGACAAAATCTGATATAATAAGGATTTTAAATTAAGTATTTTATTACTAAGGACGTATCTTCTGGATCTATGGTCTTTTAAAATATGTGTTAAAGTTTTGAAACCCATTCTCTGAATAAATGGGCCTTCAGAATGTGTGCCTAAATGTAGGTTGAAACGTAAAGAAGGTGGAAGAATTCGATGTTTTTTACAAGTTTCTAAGAAATTAAACTGACAAATAAGATTTGCATGTTTCTTAACACAATTTAAAAAATCTAAAAAAATATTGGTCCAATGCTCCCCGTAAGCTTGACGCAAATACATTCTTAGACCACACTGGCTATACATGACAAACGAAACTCAGAGAGGAGAGAAAGTAACAAAATGAAAAATAAAATCAAAAAGGGTGAAAAAACGAGGATTTTGTCAGCCAGCGAACCATGAAGATGACAAAATATAAGCAAATATTTCGACAAGGACCTCCGCCAAGTCGTCCTCAGTGCTAAACAAAAAAAGAAGAAAAAAAAACGAAAATCTAACCTTTCGAAGCTTACTGTACAAAGACAGAACAGACACTGAATAAAAAACCAGGCAGGAATCAATGAAAATGAATTTACCAAGATGATTGTGCAAAGATCTTTCGTCTTGCAATAACTTTAGCTGGTCTACAATTTCGGTTTTCATTAGATATGCAAATAGGTTCTTTTAAGTTTTTTCGGGTGAAAATATTGATTGAGTCCTTCAAGATTAAACTGTCGTAAATTGGGCTTAATGAAATATCTCCAGTATCTCTATTTATTGCTAAATTTTGGTTCATATATTTTTTTATCTCAATTACCTCCTTAAAAGTTTGTGGTACGCCATTAACAGTTGATATTAAGGTTGCCTCGTCAAACAGAACTAGATGGGTCGGGTTTACGAAAATATGCGAAGCCAATGCCGAATCAAAGTTGTCATTGTTATTTTTTAATCTCAGGGACTTATCTATTGAAATTTTGTGCTCATGCAAACGCTCACCTAGTTGTTGATGGGTCCTACCAATGTAAAACTTTCCACAAGAACACGGGATTCTGTAGACACCACTACCCAGTACAGGGTCTGTTTTATCCTTTCCTGAGTTAAAAAAATGTTCAACCTTTTGTTCGGTTTTGAAAGAAACAGAGAGATTATGTTTATTTAAAATTTTTCCAAGTCTATCGCCAAGTTTCGGGATGTATGGTAAAACGATGAAAGTTTTTTTCTCAATTGCCGGTGTAACTGAATCAAGGGGGACAAGCTCCCTATTTTGTTCTTTTATCTTTTTTAATCGTCTATCTATTATATTTTCAATGAGTTTGATTGGGTAACCATTGCAAAAAAGAATATCCTTGACATAATTTAGTTCAGAATTTATATGATTACGGGAACAAATTTTTAAAACTCTGTCGACTAAAGAGATTACTACCCCTCTTTTCATAGAAGGAGGGTGATGGGAAGAGAAATGTAGATATCGATCATTATGAGTCGGCTTTCTATATATAGAAAATTCAAGACTAGGATTAGTTTTTATAATCAAAACATCTAAGAAAGGCAGCTTACCTGAATCTTCGAGTTCCATTGTGAACTGGAGATTCGAATCAAAAGAGTTCAAATGTGCCAAAAAATCTCTTAGAGAGTCTTGTCCATGTTCCCAAACAGAAAGGATATCATCAACAAAACGAAACCAGATAGAGTGTTTTAAGTGGAAACTATTCAAAGCAGACTGTTCTATGAAATCCATGTAGAAAATTTGCCAAATAAGGAGACAAGACAGTGCCCATGGATAAGCCCATTATTTGAAGAAAAAATTTGTTTCGGAATTTAAAATACGAGGAGTACTTGTTGCAAAGACGGATAAGGGTCATTATTGTATCAATTTCCAAAGTTTTGTAATCCGACCAAGCTGAATTTTCCTCTAATTTTCTTTGTAAAGCCTGCTCACATTTATGAACATCGCATGAAGTGTACATAGAAACTGCATCAAAACTAGATAAAACGGTATTTTCTGTTGTACTTTGATTTTTTAACTTCTCAACAAGATCTATGGAGTTTTTAATATAGGATTTCTGTGTGCTTAAAAGAGGCTTAAAAATGGTGGCTAAGAAACTTCCTATACCCGTAGCTGGAGAACTATAACATGCTACAATTGGACGTAACGGAATATCTTTCTTATGGATTTTAGGCAGACCATAAAACTTAGGGGCTGAACAACCTTTGGGATAAAATTTTCTGTACATTTGAGGGGTAATTAGTCTAGTATCTTTTAAAATTCCTAGTTCATTTCTCAACTTCCGTGTGTATTTGTCCGTGGGATCAAATTTTATTTCTTTGTAAATATTTTCATCCATTAAAAGGGTGTTAACTTTTAATTCATAATCTGCAGAATTCATAATTACAACTGTGTTTCCCTTGTCCGCTTTCGTAATTACTGTGTTTTTGTCTTTTTTTAAATTTCGGAGGATTTTAATTTCTTCCTTTGATTAAGTTGAAAGTGACAAAGATGGCCTATAATCAAGAATACTCTTTACAATTTCACCTCTGAGTAGGTCTGGATTTTCGACTTCACCATGAGAGCTAAAAATAGCAGACTCCACGCCCGTAATAATTTCTGAAGTATTTACGTGTGTTTGAGCCATTGCAAATTTTGGTCCTTTTGAAAGAATACTTAGTTCCTTGGATGTAAATACCTTAGAGGATAAATTTTCCAAAGGAGGACCAGGACAAAATCTAGGAAGGAAAATCCGTGTTTGTTGAAACTGTTGAAATTCCAGTTTTGAGAATTTTTCCGATAAACGAGTTTTTGCTAAATGGAATATGTGTCTGAAAGACCTATGTGAGATTTGTAAAATCTGGTGAAAATCTTGAGGGGACAAAATCTGATATAATAAGGATTTTAAATTAAGTATTTTATTACTAAGGACGTATCTTCTGGATCTATGGTCTTTTAAAATATGTGTTAAAGTTTTGAAACCCATTCTCTGAATAAATGGGCCTTCAGAATGTGTGCCTAAATGTAGGTTGAAACGTAAAGAAGGTGGAAGAATTCGATGTTTTTTACAAGTTTCTAAGAAATTAAACTGACAAATAAGATTTGCATGTTTCTTAACACAATTTAAAAAATCTAAAACAATATTGGTCCAATGCTCCCCGTAAGCTTGACGCAAATACATTCTTAGACCACACTGGCTATACATGACAAACGAAACTCAGAGAGGAGAGAAAGTAACAAAATGAAAAATAAAATCAAAAAGGGTGAAAAAACGAGGATTTTGTCAGCCAGCGAACCATGAAGATGACAAAATATAAGCAAATATTTCGACAAGGACCTCCGCCAAGTCGTCCTCAGTGCTAAACAAAAAAAGAAGAAAAAAAAAAACGAAAATCTAACCTTTCGAAGCTTACTGTACAAAGACAGAACAGACACTGAATAAAAAACCAGGCAGGAATCAATGAAAATGAATTTACCAAGATGATTGTGCAAAGATCTTTCGTCTTGCAATAACTTTAGCTGGTCTACAATTTCGGTTTTCATTAGATATGCAAATAGGTTCTTTTAAGTTTTTTCGGGTGAAAATATTGATTGAGTCCTTCAAGATTAAACTGTCGTAAATTGGGCTTAATGAAATATCTCCAGTATCTCTATTTATTGCTAAATTTTGGTTCATATATTTTTTTATCTCAATTACCTCCTTAAAAGTTTGTGGTACGCCATTAACAGTTGATATTAAGGTTGCCTCGTCAAACAGAACTAGATGGGTCGGGTTTACGAAAATATGCGAAGCCAATGCCGAATCAAAGTTGTCATTGTTATTTTTTAATCTCAGGGACTTATCTATTGAAATTTTGTGCTCATGCAAACGCTCACCTAGTTGTTGATGGGTCCTACCAATGTAAAACTTTCCACAAGAACACGGGATTCTGTAGACACCACTACCCAGTACAGGGTCTGTTTTATCCTTTCCTGAGTTAAAAAAATGTTCAACCTTTTGTTCGGTTTTGAAAGAAAGAGAGAGATTATGTTTATTTAAAATTTTTCCAAGTCTATCGCCAAGTTTCGGGATGTATGGTAAAACGATGAAAGTTTTTTTCTCAATTGCCGGTGTAACTGAATCAAGGGGGACAAGCTCCCTATTTTGTTCTTTTATCTTTTTTAATCGTCTATCTATTATATTTTCAATGAGTTTGATTGGGTAACCATTGCAAAAAAGAATATCCTTGACATAATTTAGTTCAGAATTTATATGATTACGGGAACAAATTTTTAAAACTCTGTCGACTAAAGAGATTACTACCCCTCTTTTCATAGAAGGAGGGTGATGGGAAGAGAAATGTAGATATCGATCATTATGAGTCGGCTTTCTATATATAGAAAATTCAAGACTAGGATTAGTTTTTATAATCAAAACATCTAAGAAAGGCAGCTTACCTGAATCTTCGAGTTCCATTGTGAACTGGAGATTCGAATCAAAAGAGTTCAAATGTGCCAAAAAATCTCTTAGAGAGTCTTGTCCATGTTCCCAAACAGAAAGGATATCATCAACAAAACGAAACCAGATAGAGTGTTTTAAGTGGAAACTATTCAAAGCAGACTGTTCTATGAAATCCATGTAGAAATTTGCCAAATAAGGAGACAAGACAGTGCCCATGGATAAGCCCATTATTTGAAGAAAAAATTTGTTTCGGAATTTAAAATACGAGGAGTACTTGTTGCAAAGACGGATAAGGGTCATTATTGTATCAATTTCCAAAGTTTTGTAATCCGACCAAGCTGAATTTTCCTCTAATTTTCTTTGTAAAGCCTGCTCACATTTATGAACATCGCATGAAGTGTACATAGAAACTGCATCAAAACTAGATAAAACGGTATTTTCTATTGTACTTTGATTTTTTAACTTCTCAACAAGATCTATGGAGTTTTTAATATAGGATTTCTGTGTGCTTAAAAGAGGCTTAAAAATGGTGGCTAAGAAACTTCCTATACCCGTAGCTGGAGAACTATAACATGCTACAATTGGACGTAACGGAATATCTTTCTTATGGATTTTAGGCAGACCATAAAACTTAGGGGCTGAACAACCTTTGGGATAAAATTTTCTGTACATTTGAGGGGTAATTAGTCTAGTATCTTTTAAAATTCCTAGTTCATTTCTCAACTTCCGTGTGTATTTGTCCGTGGGATCAAATTTTATTTCTTTGTAAATCTTCAAATTTTATTTCTTTGTAAGCTTATCCATGGGCACTGTCTTGTCTCCTTATTTGGCAAATTTCTACATGGATTTCATAGAACAGTCTGCTTTGAATAGTTTCCACTTAAAACACTCTATCTGGTTTCGTTTTGTTGATGATATCCTTTCTGTTTGGGAACATGGACAAGACTCTCTAAGAGATTTTTTGGCACATTTGAACTCTTTTGATTCGAATCTCCAGTTCACAATGGAACTCGAAGATTCAGGTAAGCTGCCTTTCTTAGATGTTTTGATTATAAAAACTAATCCTAGTCTTGAATTTTCTATATATAGAAAGCCGACTCATAATGATCGATATCTACATTTCTCTTCCCATCACCCTCCTTCTATGAAAAGAGGGGTAGTAATCTCTTTAGTCGACAGAGTTTTAAAAATTTGTTCCCGTAATCATATAAATTCTGAACTAAATTATGTCAAGGATATTCTTTTTTGCAATGGTTACCCAATCAAACTCATTGAAAATATAATAGATAGACGATTAAAAAAGATAAAAGAACAAAATAGGGAGCTTGTCCCCCTTGATTCAGTTACACCGGCAATTGAGAAAAAAACTTTCATCGTTTTACCATACATCCCGAAACTTGGCGATAGACTTGGAAAAATTTTAAATAAACATAATCTCTCTGTTTCTTTCAAAACCGAACAAAAGGTTGAACATTTTTTTAACTCAGGAAAGGATAAAACAGACCCTGTACTGGGTAGTGGTGTCTACAGAATCCCGTGTTCTTGTGGAAAGTTTTACATTGGTAGGACCCATCAACAACTAGGTGAGCGTTTGCATGAGCACAAAATTTCAATAGATAAGTCCCTGAGATTAAAAAATAACAATGACAACTTTGATTCGGCATTGGCTTCCCATATTTTCGTAAACCCGACCCATCTAGTTCTGTTTGACGAGGCAACCTTAATATCAACTGTTAATGGCGTACCACAAACTTTTAAGGAGGTAATTGAGATAAAAAAATATATGAACCAAAATTTAGCAATAAATAGAGATACTGGAGATATTTCATTAAGCCCAATTTACGACAGTTTAATCTTGAAGGACTCAATCAATATTTTCACCCGAAAAAACTTAAAAGAACCTATTTGCATATCTAATGAAAACCGAAATTGTAGACCAGCTAAAGTTATTGCAAGACGAAAGATCTTTGCACAATCATCTTGGTAAATTCATTTTCATTGATTCCTGCCTGGTTTTTTATTCAGTGTCTGTTCTGTCTTTGTACAGTAAGCTTCGAAAGGTTAGATTTTCGTTTTTTTTTTTCTTCTTTTTTTGTTTAGCACTGAGGACGACTTGGCGGAGGTCCTTGTCGAAATATTTGCTTATATTTTGTCATCTTCATGGTTCGCTGGCTGACAAAATCCTCGTTTTTTCACCCTTTTTGATTTTATTTTTCATTTTGTTACTTTCTCTCCTCTCTGAGTTTCGTTTATCCTGGATACGGCCCTGGTACTCTAAAATATATATTTTGAGAGTTGAGTTGCACATTCGGATCTTATAATTGGGTTCATTCTTTTTGTTTTCTTCTTATAATTCCTTGTCCTTCTACCAAGATTCTTTTTAAAGCTTTGGCACACAACTTACACCTATGATGACGTCATATATTCATTTTTTGGGCCAGGGCAGCCACAACCATGGGATTGGCTCTTTTCATGAATTGTTGGTGACATAACTCCAAACCATGTAAGGACGATCCATACACTTTATTCACCAAAAATTACCTGGGAATTTGGCGAGGTGTCATAGCTACATATGAATAATATTGTGTAAAAAAACACCAAAAATTTAGTTTTGCGTGAAAACTGAATTTTACTTTAATCAGATCACTTTTGACTCTTGGAATGGTATTAGAACTTTCAGTTGATAATTTTATGAGCCCTCTTCTGAATTTCTACAACCATTTCTTCTCTACAAAATGGCCGGTATAACAAAAATATATAGAAACCAAATTGCACTTCATGAAGCAACTCCTACCAGAGGTACTTGATGGATAACAAATAAGTCAATGGCGTAATATATATATTTGTATACATATCTTAAATGATGATAAGAAAAATAAAATAGCTTTTAGACAATCTTAGCTTAAAATAAAGTTGCCGAGCCCAAACTTGTGAGCCCAGATTTGCTGTGTTTTTGTGTATTGTAAAGCAGGACTACTTGAAAATAACTTTTTCCTACAAATAGTACAATCTGGCATAAAAATTATGTTTAAATTTTGATATCAAATTTTGCACTCTTATCCATCAATATTCTTCTTAATATCATAAAATTCTTTTCAGTCTTTAACTTCAATCTTTAATATCTCTTATAATAAATAATATAATTTGTATTGGAAGACTGGAGGGTCGTGCAAAAAAGACGTAATATCATCAATCTAACGAAAATTGTTATACTCGAAACTAAACCCTGTGCACTTCTAATTGCAACATTTGTATCTCACTTCCATCGTCGTCAACGCCAAATTTGTCACCATAACAATCGCTTGTCCCTGATGCAAGGAGCTTAAGTTAAGATCGTCTTATCTATGTTAAGCAGGTTTGTTTTGATACACCCTTCTGTTAAAATTTTTGTTTATATAAGTTTTTAGAGACGCAAACTTGCCTCTGCAGCAGCAACAGCTACCTTGCTTGTTTGCTGAACAAATGGGTAAATTTGACGTAAAATATGGAAATGAAGTACACAAATTGTGAGGGGTATTTACATTGTTTGGAAAATATAAAGGCTTAACAAAGAAAAAAAAAGAACAGAAAATATTTACTATGAGCAATTGATGGAATTTCAGTGTCTAACTTAAAATTGTATGAAGATATTTTTTGCAAATCTAGACAAACTCAGGAAAGGGCTATGTATATTTTTAAGCGATGGTTGCATTAGATCCGAAGTATTATAGTAACACTGTAAAAATGATAGAAAGAAGTAAAATAGAATTTGGATCTCTTTTCGAGAACTATCAAGCAAAAATGGTTACTGAGGCGCCTTGGAGTCTTCTTGGTTCTCTGATTTTTCTGGATTTTTTGTTGATCGTTGGTAACGTGTGGTTTAGAGCGTTGTCGTGTTTCCTGCTGGCAGTACACTATGGATTCCTGTTCATGAAAATGCGAAAGCATAGCGCCATCTCTGGGAAGGCTGGTATAGTGCTTGTACTTAAAGGAATATTTTCTGAGGATAAAAACTATGAGTTTGTATTGGCAGAGATACGTGAACTTGGGCCGTATTTTCTACATTTTCTTGTATGGAGCGTTATATTAATTAGCGGCAATTGGTGGGAAATACTTGTTGCACTTGCATGCATAAGTTCTCTGTATTTCGAAACATTTTATCCATTTTTAGGCGCTAATGCGAAGAAATATTAACAAATATTTCCAACGTCACCTCAGCCCCTCCAAAAAAGATGTAGTTTTCCTGTAAAGACCAACTCGATACCAGTAGAAAGGCCTCATGAGCTACAAACAGGGCTCCATATATGGGCATAGAGTCCCTAGGGAGAACACCTGTGCTGTCAGTTCGACGGGGGCACCATATATGGGCATGGAATCCCCAGGGAGAACACGTTTCCGAGAAATTGATTGCGTAACCTAGCCTATCCTCATGAGCTCGTGACGGGGGGCACCATATATGAGCATAGCCTCCCTAGGGGAAATGGATTTCTGAGAAATTAATTGCGTAATCTAGGGGAAAATGGATTTCCGAGAACTTGATTGCGTAATCGATTGGGAATTTTATTGATCTAGGACTCATGACGGGGCTCCATTTATGGGCATAGAATACTGAACGAACACCATGCTATCAGTAGAAAGCTATTTTATACTCCGATCAGAACACCATATATGGGCATAGAGTCCCTAGGGAGAACACCTGTGCTGTCAGTCCCACGGCCACACCAAATATGGGCATGGAATCCCTAGGGGCAATGGATTTCCGAGAAATTGATTGCGTAATCGAAGTGGGTGAATGACCTCTTTTTTCAAGGTCGATTTATTTGTTGTTGTTGTTCTTCCAAGTGCACGCTAGGGGGGAATGTTATGATCCAGGAATAGGAAACAGGATCACGTGTTTCCTACAGATGATGTCATGATTGATTGATTTGTCACGAAAGGGCAATTAATTTGTTGTTTCTAAGGGGAATTATTGATTCACGAAAGGGGAATTAATTTGTTGTTTCCAAGGAGAATTGTCTCCGGGACGAAGTTTATTAATATCTTTGGAGTTCGACCAGGAGAATTGTTTCTGGGCGAAGTTTTTTAATGTCTGACAGATGATGTCATGATTGATTGATTTGTCACGAAAGGGGAATTAATTTGTTGTTTCTAAGGGGAATTATTGATTCACGAAAGGGGAATTAATTTGTTGTTTCCAAGGAGAATTGCCTCCGGGACGAAGTTTATTAATGTCTTTGGAGTTCTTCCAGGAGAATTGTTTCCGGGCGAATGTTTTGATCTTAGAGATGAAGAGATTAGCGCGGGAAAGGGTTTCTTAGTAATTTCAAATGTGACAGCGCAGGGATGCCAAAAACAAAAGGAACACGCTGAAATTACATTTAGGGGTAATTTGGGCGAAACCGTTTTAGACATTTTAGGGAATTATTTCGGCAAAACAGTTAGAGACATTTTAAAAGATGATTTTAGAAGAGGTTTTAGAAGAGGATTTGAGGGTGAAACTCTGTGGTCGTTATAATACAAAAGTTCCATTTGAACAGTGTCGTGAGGTCCCCTACCCCAACCCCAAAGGGCTCCAATCCCCCTACCCCAACCCCGAAGGAACCCCCCGGTCCTCAATGGTCCCCCGGGCTCCCAAAGGTCCCCCGGCGTCCCAAAGGCCCCTGAGCCCCCATTTTTTAATACTTTTTTAAGGCTTTATTATATCTTTTCAGAACAAGTTATTTTCTTAATGTCCATCCTAAACCCATTTTACAAGTAGAAGTACTCAGCTTTTCCCCCATAACTTTACTATAAGGCTTTTCGAATACCCCAATACCAAGCCATACTTTTCAAAAGCATTTCAGAACAAGTTCTTTACGTAATTTTCTTCCTAAACCCATTTTACAAGTTGAAGTACTTATCTTTATCCCCACAACTTTACTTTACGACTTTTTTGAACACCCAAACATCAAGCAATACTTTTCAAAGGGCTATTCAGAACAATTTCTTTTCTTAATGTCCGTCCTAAACCCATTTTACAAGTTGAAGTACCCATCCTTTTCACACACAACTTTACTTTACGACTTTTTTGCATGCCCCAACACCCAGCAATACTTTTCAAAAGGCATTTCAGAACAAGTTCTTTTCATAATGTCCTTCCTAAACTCATTTTACAAGTTGAAGTACCCATCCTTTTCACACACAACTTTACTTTACAGCTTTTTGAATTCCCAAAACCAAGCAATACTTTTCAAAGGGCATTTCAGAACCAGTTCTTTTCTTAATGTCCATCCTAAACCCATTTTACAAGTTGAAGTACCCATCCTTTTCACACACAACTTTACTTTACAGCTTTTTTGCATAATCCAACATCAAGCAATACTTTTCAAAAGGCATTTCAGAACAAGTTCTTTTCTTAATGTCCTTCCTAAACTCATTTTACAAGTTGAAGTACCCATCCTTTTCACACACAACTTTACTTTACAGCTTTTTGAATGCCCAACACCAAGCAATACTTTTACACGGCATTTCAGAACAAGTTCTTTTCTTAATGTCCTTCCTAAACCAATTTTACAAGTTGAAGTAGTTATCTTTTTCACCACAACTTTACTTTACGACTTTTTTGCACACCCCAACATCAAGCAATACTTTTCAAAGGCTTTATTATATCTTTTCAGAGCAAGTTATTTACGTAATGTCCTTCCTAAACCAATTTTACATGTTGAAGTACTCAGCTTTTCCCCCACAACTTAACTATAAGGCTTTTAGAATACCCCAATATCAAGCAATACTTTTCAAAGGCATTTCAGAACAAGTTCTTTACGTAATTTTCTTCCTAAACCCATTTTACAAGTTGAAGTACTTATCTTTATCCCCACAACTTTACTTTACGACTTTTTTGCACACCCAAACATCAAGCAATACTTTCCAAAAGGCTTTATTATATCTTTTCAGAGCAAGTTTTTTTCTTAATGTCCTTCCTAAACCAATTTTACAAGTTGAAGTAGTTATCTTTTTCACCACAACTTTACTTTACGACTTTTTTGCACACCCCAAAGATCAAGCAATACTTTTCAAAAGGCTTTATTACATCTTTTCAGAACAAGTTATTTTCATAATATCCTTCTTAAACCAATTTTACAAATTCTAAATTTTTCCTTAGTAGATAGAAAAAGCTTTATCATAGTTGCGAATATTTTCTCGGAAGATAAGCAGTTCTATTTCAATTTTAAATTTTCTCAATGAAGTGAAGAAAAGTTAAAGTTCTCTTCTGAATTTTTTCAATGAAAAAGAAATTAGTTATTAATTAATTCTATTTTTTCCAAATAATATAAAAATTTTTCACTTCGGATCAAATTTTTCTCAAAGAGATGAAAAAATTTTAAATACTGTTCCTAATTTTTCACGGAAGATAGAAAAGTTCAAGTTCTCTTCTGAATTTTACCAAAGAACACACTTCAATTGTAATTTCTCCAGAGAAAATAAAAATCTTCCACTTCAGTTTTAAGTTCACCAAAGACATAAAGAAATTTAAAGTTCTATTCTAAATTTTTCCGTAGTAGATAGAAAAGCTATAGCATACTTGTGAATATTTTCCCGGAAGATAAAAATTTCTAGTTCAATTTTTAATTTTCTCAACGAAGTGAAGAAAAGTTCAAGTTCTATTCTGAATTTTTTCAATGAAAAAGAAATTAGTTATTGATCATTTCTGTTTTTCCAAATAATATAAATATTCTCCAACTTCAAAATGGGCACACACAAAAACTTACACACACACACAAAAACTTACACACACACACACAAAAAAACTTACACACACACAAAAAAAACTTACACAAAAAAAAACTTACACAAAAAAAAACTTACACACACAAAAACTTACACACACACACACACAAAAACTTACACACACACACACACAAACTTACACACACACACAAACTTACACACGCACACACACACACACAAACTTACACTCACACACACAAAAAAACTTACACACACACACACAAAAACTCACACACACACAAAAACTTACACACACACACATACAAACTTACACACACACACAAACTTACACACACACACACACACACACACACACACACACACACACACACACACACACACACACACACACACACACACACACACACACACACACACAAAAAAAAACTTACACACACACAAAAAAACTTACACACACAAAAAAACTTACATACACACAAAAACTTACACACAAAAAAAAACTTACACACACACACAAAAATTTACACATACAAAAACTTACACAGACACAAAAACTTTCACACACACACACACAAACTTACACTCACACACACACAAAAACTTACACACACACACACAAAAACTCACACACACACACAAAAACTTACACACACACAAAAACTTACACACACACACAAAAACTTACACACACACACACACAAAAACTTACACACACACAAAAAAACTTACACACACAAAAAAACTTACACACACACAAAAACTACACACACACACACACAAAAACTTACACACACACAAAAACTTACACACACACAAAAACTTACACAGACAAAAAAACTTACACACACAAAAAAAAACTTACACACACACACAAAAAAACTTACACACACACAAAAACTTACACACACACACAAAATTACACACACACACACAAAAACTTACACACACACAAAAACTTACACACACACAAAAACTTACACACACACAAAAACTTACGCAAACACAAAAACTTAAACACACAAAAACTTACACACACACACACAAAAACTTACACACACACAAAAACTTACACACACACACAAAAACTTACACACACACACAAAACTTACACACACATAAAAACTTACACACACACACAAAAACTTACACACACACACACAAACTTACACACACACACACACACACAAAAACTTACACACACACAAAAACTTACACAAACACAAAAATTACACACACACACACACACAAAAAAACTTACACACACACAAAAACTTACACACACACAAACACACAAAAACTTACACGCACACAAAAACTTACACACACAAAAACTTACACACACAAAAACTTACACACACACACAAAAACTTACACCCACACACAAAAACTTACACACACAAAAACTTACACACACACAAAAACTTACACCCACACACAAAAACTTACACACACACAAAAACTTACACACACACAAAAACTTACACACACACAAAAACTTACACACACACACAAAAACTTACACACACACACAAAAACTTACACACACACAAAAACTACACACACACAAAAACTTACACACACACAAAACCTTACACACACACAAAAACTTACACACGCACAAAAACTAACACACACACACACACACAAAAAAAAACTTACAAACACACAAAAACTTACACCCACACACAAAAACTTACACACACACATACGCACAAAAACTTACACGCACACAAAAACTTACACACACAAAAACTTACACACACACAAAAACTTACACACACACACACACAAAAAATTACACCCACACACAAAAACTTACACACACACAAAAACTTACACACACACAAAAACTTACACACACACACAAAAACTTACACACACACAAAAACTTACACACACACAAAAACTACACACACACAAAAACTTACACACACACAAAAAAACTTACACACACACACAAAAACTTACACACACACACACAAACTACACACACAAAAACTTACACACACAAAAACTTACACACACACACACACAAATTTACACACACACACACACACACAAAAACTTACACACACAAAAAAACTTAAACACACACACAAAAACTTAAACACACACACAAAAAAACTTACACACACACACACACAAAAACTTAAACACACACACACACACACACAAACTTACACACACACACACAAAAACTTACACACACAAAAACTTACACACACACAGCAAACTTACACACACACACATAAAAACTTACACACACACACACACACAAACTTACACACACAAAAACTTACGCACACACAAAAACTTACACCCACACACAAAAACTTACACACACACAAAAACTTACACACACACAAAAACTTACACACACACAAAAACTTACACACACACAAAAAAACTTACGCACACACAAAAACTTACACACACACACACAAACTTACACACACAAAAACTTACACACACAAAAACTTACACACAGACACACACAAATTTACACACACACACACACACACACACAAAAACTTACACACACAAAAAACTTAAACACACACACAAAAACTTAAACACACACACAAAAAACTTACACACACACACACACACAAAAACTTAAAAACACACACACACACACACAAACTTACACACACACACACACAAAAACTTACACACACACAAAAACTTACACACACACAGCAAACTTACACACACACACATAAAAACTTACACACACACACACACACACAAACTTACACACACAAAAACTTACGCACACACAAAAACTTACACACACACAAAAACTTACACACACAAAAAAAAAACTTACACACACAAAACTTACACACACACAAAAACTTACACACACAAAAACTTACACACACACACACACAAATTACACACACACACACACACACAAAAACTTACACACACAAAAAACTTAAACACACACACAAAAACTTAAACACACACACAAAAAAACTTACACACACACACACACAAAAACTTAAACACACACACACACACACACAAACTTACACACACACACACAAAAACTTACACACACAAAAACTTACACACACACAGCAAACTACACACACACACATAAAAACTTACACACACACACACACACAAACTTACACACACAAAAACTTACGCACACACAAAAACTTACACCCACACACAAAAACTTACACACACACAAAAACTTACACACACACAAAAACTTACACACACACAAAAGCTTACACACACACAAAAAAACTTACGCACACACAAAACTTACACACACACACACACAAACTTACACACACAAAAACTTACACACACAAAAACTTACACACAGACACACACAAATTTACACACACACACACACACACACAAAAACTTACACACACAAAAAACTTAAACACACACACAAAAACTTAAACACACACACAAAAAACTTACACACACACACACACAAAAACTTAAAAACACACACACACACACACAAACTTACACACACACACACAAAACTTACACACACACAAAAACTTACACACACACAGCAAACTTACACACACACACACATAAAAACTTACACACACACACACACACACAAACTCACACACACAAAAACTTACGCACACACAAAAACTTACACACACACAAAAACTTACACACACAAAAAAAAACTTACACACACAAAACTTACACACACACAAAAACTTACACACACACACACAAAAACTCACACACACACACAAAAACTTACACACGCACACGCAAAAACTTACACGCACACAAAAAAACTTACACACACACTAAAACTTACACAAACACAAAAACTTACACACACATAAAAACTTACACACACACAAAAACTTACACACAGACACAAAAACTTACACCCACACACAAAAACTTACACACACACACAAAAACTTACACACACACAAAAACTTATACACACACAAAAACTTACACACACACACACAAAAACTTACACACACACAAAAACTTACACACACACAATAACTTACACACACACAAAAACTTACACATACGCGAAAACTTACACACACACAAAAACTTACACACACACAAAAACTTACACACACATAAAAACTTACACACACACAAAAACTTACACACACACACAAAAACTTACACCCACACACAAAAACTTACACACACACACAAAAACTTACACACACATAAAACTTACACACACACAAAAACTTACACACACACACAAAAACTTACACCCACACACAAAAACTTACACACACATAAAAACTTACACACACACAAAAACTTACACACACAAACAAAACTTACACACACACAAAAACTTACACACACACAAAAACTTACACACACACACACACACACACAAAAACTTACACACACACAAAAACTTAAACACACACAAAAACTTACACACACACACACAAAAACTTACACGCACACAAAAACTTACACACACAAAAACTTACACACACACACAAACTTACACACACACAAAAACTTACACACACACACAAAAACTTACACACACACAAACACTTCCACACACAAAAACTTACACACACACAAAAACTTACACACACACAAAAAAACTTACGCACACACAAAAACTTACACACACACACACAAACTTACACACACAAAAACTTACACACACAAAAACTTACACACAGACACACACAAATTACACACACACACACACACACACACAAAAACTTACACACACAAAAAACTTAAACACACACACAAAAACTTAAACACACACACAAAAAACTTACACACACACACACACAAAACTTAAAAACACACACACACACACACAAACTTACACACACACACACACAAAAACTTACACACACACAAAAACTTACACACACACAGCAAACTTACACACACACACATAAAAACTTACACACACACACACACACAAACTTACACACACAAAAACTTACGCACACACAAAAACTTACACACACACAAAAACTTACACACACAAAAAAAAAACTTACACACACAAAACTTACACACACACAAAAACTTACACACACAAAAACTTACACACACACACACACAAATTTACACACACACACACACACAAAAACTTACACACACAAAAAACTTAAACACACACACAAAAACTTAAACACACACACAAAAAAACTTACACACACACACACACAAAAACTTAAACACACACACACACACACACAAACTTACACACACACACAAAAACTTACACACACACAGCAAACTTACACACACACACACAAAAACTTACACACACACACACACACACAAACTTACACACACAAAAACTTACGCACACACAAAAACTTACACCCACACACAAAAACTTACACACACACAAAAACTTACACACACACAATAACTTACACACACACAAAAACTTACACACACACAAAAAAACTTACGCACACACAAAAACTTACACACACACACAAACTTACACACACAAAAACTCACACACACAAAAACTTACACACAGACACACACAAATTTACACACACACACATACACACACAAAAACTTACACACACAAAAAACTTAAACACACACACCAAAACTTAAACACACACACAAAAAACTTACACACACACACACACAAAAACTTAAAAACACACACACACACACACAAACTTACACACACACACACAAAAACTTACACACACACAAAAACTTACACACACACAGCAAACTTACACACACACACACATAAAAACTTACACACACACACACACACACAAACTTACACACACAAAAACTTACGCACACACAAAAACTTACACACACACAAAAACTTACACACACAAAAAAAAAACTTACACACACAAAACTTACACACACACAAAAACTTACACACACACACACAAAAACTCACACACACACAAAAACTTACACACGCACACGCAAAAACTTACACGCACACAAAAAAACTTACACACACACTAAAACTTACACAAACACAAAAACTTACACACACATAAAAACTTACACACACACAAAAGCTTACACACAGACACAAAAACTTACACCCACACACAAAAACTTACACACACACACAAAAACTTACACACACACAAAAACTTATACACACACAAAAACTTACACACACACACACACAAAAACTTAAACACACACAAAAACTTACACACACACAATAACTTACACACACACAAAAACTTACACATACGCGAAAACTTACACACACACAAAAACTTACACACACACAAAAACTTACACACACATAAAAACTTACACACACACAAAAACTTACACACACACACAAAAACTTACACCCACACACAAAAACTTACACACACACACAAAAACTTACACACACATAAAACTTACACACACACAAAAACTTACACACACACACAAAAACTTACACCCACACACAAAAACTTACACACACAAAAAAACTTACACACACACAAAAACTTACACACACAAACAAAACTTACACACACACAAAAACTTACACACACACAAAAATTTACACACACACACACACACACAAAAAACTTACACACACACAAAAACTTAAACACACACAAAAACTTACACACACACACACACAAAAACTTACACACACACAAAAACTTACACACACACAAAAACTTACACACACACACAAACTTACACACACACAAAAACTTACACACACACACAAAAACTTACACACACACAAACACTTCCACACACAAAAAACTTACACACACACACACACACACACACAAACTTACACACAAACAATAACTTACACACACAAAAAAATTGCACACACACACACACACAAAAACTTACACACACACACAAACTTACACACACACACAAACTTGCACACACACAAAAACTTACACACAAACACACACACACAAAAACTTACACACACACACGCAAAAACTTACACGCACACAAAAAAACTTACACACACACTAAAACTTACACACACACAAAAACTTACACACACATAAAAACTTACACACACAAAAACTTACACACACACACAAAACTTACACCCACACACAAAAACTTACATACACACACAAAAACTTACACACACACAAAAACTTATACACACACAAAAACTTACACACACACACAAAAACTTACCCACACACAAAAACTTACACACACACAATAACTTACACACACACACACACAAAAACTTACACACACGCGAAAACTTACACACACACAAAAACTTACACACACACAAAAACTTACACACACATAAAAACTTACATACACACAAAAACTTACACACACACACAAAAACTTACACCCACACACAAAAACTTACACACACAAAAACTTACACACACATAAAACTTACACACACACAAAAACTTACACACACACACAAAAACGTACACCCACACACAAAAACTTACACACACATAAAAACTTACACACACACAAAAACTTACACACACACACACAAACTTACACACACACACAAAAACTTACACACACACAAAAACTTACACACACACAAAAATTTACACACACACACACACACACACAAAAACTTACACACACACAAAAACTTACACACACACACACAAAAACTTACACGCACACAAAAACTTACACACACAAAAACTTACACACACACACAAAAACTTACACACACACACAAACTTACACACACACACAAACTTACACACACACACAAAAACTTACACACGCACAAAAACTTCCACACACAAAAAACTTACGCACACACACACACACACACAAACTTACACACAAACAATAACTTACAAAAAAAAAATTACACACGCACACACACACAAAAACTTACACACACACACAAACTTACACACACACACAAACTTGCACACACACAAAAACTTACACACAAACACACACACAAACAAACTTACACACACACACACACAACTTTACATCCAATTCACTTTAATTCTAAATTTTCTTAAATTCAGTTCCGACTTTTCTCAAAGAGATGAAAAAATTTAAAGTTCTGTTCCAAATTTTTACATAGAAGACAGAAAAAGTTATACATTGATCGTGAATATTCACCATGAAGATAAAAAGTTCCACTTTAATTCTAAATTTACTCAATGAAGCGCAAAATGTTCCAGTTCTCTTCTAATTTTTCCAGGAAAATAAAAAGGTTCCACTTCAGTTCTGGGTTTTTTTTTCTCAAAGAGATGAAAAATTTAAAGTTCTGTTCAAATTTTAAATCAAATTTTAGCTCCTTTGTCTTATGGATTTACCCTTCAAATTTTTAAATTAGAAAATGAGTGACTCGTTCTAGTATTAAAGACAATCGTTCAAACTCGTTCATCTAACCTCCAAAACAATAGGTTAGGTTAGGTATAAATAAATATTAATAAATAAATAGAAACATTTCTCCATGTTTAAGTTAGGTTAGGTTAGGTTAACTTATCATGAGCGCTCATGATAAGTTAACCTAGCCTTTTCCGGCGAGTATGGTTAGGTTAGGTTAGGCTAGATTAAATTAGGTTAGATTAGGTTAGGTTAAGTTAGGTTAGGTTATCCTACGTACGCTTCATTTAGGTTAGGTTAGGTGGGAGACAGGCAAAAAGTTAGGTGTATGGTTAGGTTAGGTTAGACTAGATTAAGTTAGGTTAGGTTAAGTTAGGTTAGGTTAAGTTAGGTTAGGCTAGGTTAGTCTACGTACGCGCGCGTACGTAGACTAACCTAGCCTAACCTAACTTAATCTAGTCTAACCTAACCTAACCATACATCTAACTTTTTGCCTGTCTCCCACCTAACCTAACCTAAGTGAAGCGTACGTAGGATAACCTAACCTAACTTAACCTAACCTAATATTTTCCTAAGTTTTCGTGTGTGTGTAAGTTTTTGTGTGTGTGTGTGTAAGTTTTTGTGTGTGTGTAAGTTTTTTTGTGTGTGTAAGTTTTTGTGTGTGTGTGTAAGTTTTGTGTGTGTGTGTGTGTGTGTGTGTGTATGTTTGTGTGTGTGTGTGTGTGTGTGTGTTTGTGTGTGTGTGTGTAAGTTTTTGTGTGTGTGTGAGTTTGTGTGTGTGTGTGTAAGTTTTTGTGTGTGTGTGAGTGTAAGTTTGTGTGTGTGTGTAAGTTTTTTTGTCTGTGTAAGTTTTTGTATGTGTAAATTTTGTTGTGTGTGTTTAAGTTTTTTTGTGTGTGTAAGTTTTTGTTTGTGTGTAAGTTTTTTTGTGTGTGTAAGCTATTTTGTGTGTGTGTAAGTTTTTGTGTGTGTAAGTTTGTGTGTGTGTGTGTGTAAGTTTGTGTGTGTGTGTGAGTTTTTTTTGCGTGTGTGTGTAAGTTTTTGTGTGTGTGTGAGTGTAAGTTTGTGTGTGTGTGTATGTGTGTGTGTGTGTGTGTGTGTGTGTGTGTGTGTGTGTGTGTGTGTGTGTGTGTGTGTGTGTGTGTGTGTGTGTGTGTGTGTGTGTGTGTGTGTGTGTGTGTGTGTGTGTGTGTGTGTGTGTGTGTGTGTGTGTGTGTGTGTAAGTTTGGGTTTGTGTGTAAGCTTGTGTGTGTGTGTGTAAGTTTTTGTGTGTGAAGTTGGAAAATATTTATATTTTTTGGAAAAATAGAAATGATCAATAACTAATTTCTTTTTCATTGAAAAAATTCAGAATAGAACTTGAACTTTTCTTCACTTCGTTGAGAAAATTAAAAATTGAACTAGAACTTTTTATCTTCCGGGAAAATATTCACAAGTATGCTATAGCTTTTCTATCTACTATGGAAAAATTTAGAATAGAACTTTAAATTTCTTTATGTCTTTGGTGAACTTAAAACTGAAGTGGAAGATTTTTATTTTCTCTGGAGAAATTATAATTGGAGTGTGTTCTTTGGTAAAATTCAGAAGAGAACTTGAACTTTTCTATCTTCCGTGAAAAATTAGGAACAGTATTTAAAATGTTTTCATCTCTTTGAGAAAAATTTGATCCGAAGTGAAAATTTTTTATATTATTTGGAAAAAATAGAATTGATTAATAACTAATTTCTTTTTCATTGAAAAAATTCAGAAGAGAACTTTAACTTTTCTTCACTTTATTGAGAAAATTTAAAATTGAAATAGAATTGCTTATCTTCCGAGAAAATATTCGCAACTATGATAAAGCTTTTTCTATCTACTAAGGAAAAATTCAGAATTTGTAAAATTGGTTTAAGAAGGATATTAAGAAAAGAACTTGTTCTGAAAAGATATAATAAAGCCTTTTGAAAAGTATTGCTTGATCTTTGGGGTGTGCAAAAAAGTCGTAAAGTAAAGTTGTGGGGAAAAAGATAAGTACTTCAACTTGTAAAATTGGTTTAGGAAGGACATTACGTAAAAAACTTGCTCTGAAAAGATATAATAAAGCCTTTTGGAAAGTATTGCTTGATGTTTGGGTGGGCAAAAAAGTCGTAAAGTAAAGTTGTGGGGATAAAGATAAGTACTTCAACTTGTAAAATGGGTTTAGGAAGAAAATTACGTAAAGAACTTGTTCTGAAATGCCTTTGAAAAGTATTGCTTGGTATTGGGGTATTCGAAAAGCCTTTTAGTAAAGTTGTGGGGGAAAAACTGAGTACTTCAACTTGTAAAATTGGTTTAGGAAGGACATTACGTAAAGAACTTGCTCTGAAAAGATATAATAAAGCCTTTGAAAAGTATTGCTTGATGTTGGGGTATGCAAAAAAGTCGTAAAGTAAAGTTGTGTGTGAAAAGGATGGGTACTTTAATTTGTAAAAGGGGTTTAGGACGGACATTAAGAAAAGAAATTGTTCTGAAATGCCCTTTGAAAAGTATTGCTTGATTTTGGGTGTGCAAAAAAGTCGTAAAGTAAAGTTGTGGGGATAAAGGAAAGTACTTCAACTTGTAAAATGGGTTTAGGAAGAAAATTACGTAAAGAACTTGTTCTGAAATGCCTTTGAAAAGTATTGCTTGGTATTGGGGTATTCGAAAAGCCTTTTAGTAAAGTTCTGGGGGAAAAGCTGAGTACTTCAACTTGTAAAATGGGTTTAGGATGGACATTAAGAAAATAACTTGTTCTGAAAACATATAATAAAGCCTTAAAAAGTATTAAAAAATGGGGGCTCAGGGGCCTTTGGGACGCTGGGGGACCTTTGGGAGCCCGGGGGACCATTGAGGACCGGAGGATTCCTTCGGGGTTGGAGTAGGGGGATCGGAGCCCTTTGAGGTTGGGGTAGGGGACCTCACGACACTCTTCAAATGGAACTTGTGTATTATAAGGACCACAGAGTTTCACCCTCAAATCCTCTTCTAAAACCTCTTCTAAAATCATCTTTTAAAATGTCTCTAACTGTTTCGCCGAAATAATTCCCTAAAATGTCTAAAACGGTTTCGCCCAAATAACCCCTAAACGTAATTTCAGCGTGTTCCTTTTGTTTTTGGTATCCCTGCGCTGTCACATTTGAAATTACTAAGAAACCATTTCCCGCGCTAATCTCTTCATTTCTAAGATCAAAACATTCACCCGGAAACAATTCTCCTGGAAGAGCTCCAAAGACATTAATAAACTTCGTCCCGGAGACAATTCTCCTTGGAAACAACAAATTAATTTCCCTTTCGTGAATCAATAATTCCCCTTAGAAACAACAAATTAATTCCCCTTTCGTGACAAATCAATCAATCATGACATCATCTGTCAGACATTAAAAAACTTCGTCCAGAAACAATTCTCCTGGATGAAAACCAAAGACATTAATAAACTTCGCCCCGGAAACAATTCTCCTGGTCGAACTCCAAAGATATTAATAAACTTCGTCCCAAGGAGACAATTCTCCTTGGAAACAACAAATTAATTTCCCTTTCGTGAATCAATAATTCCCCTTAGAAACAACAAATTAATTGCCCTTTCGTGACAAATCAATCAATCATGACATCATCTGTAGGAAACACGTGATCCTGTTTCCTATTCCTGGATCATAACATTCCCCCCTAGCGTGCACTTGGAAGAACAACAACAACAAATAAATCGACCTTGAAAAAAGAGGTCATTGACCCACTTCGATTACGCAACCAATTTCTCGGAAATCCATTGCCCCTAGGGATTCCATGCCCATATTTGGTGTGGGCGTGGGACTGACAGCACAGGTGTTCTCCCTAGGGACTCTATGCCCATATATGGTGTTCTGATCGGAGTATAAGACAGCTTTCTACTGCTATCATCTACAATTGACTCTAACGCCGAACGGGACTCCATTTATTCATGGTTTATTAATATCTGATGGATGATGTCAAGGTCGATTTATTTGTTGTTGTTGTTGTTGTTGTTTGGCCAAGTGTAATGACACTAGGGATGATTTACATAATCGCTAGTTGAATGTATTGATCTAGGGGAACTAAATTTCCAAGGTCGATTTATTTGTTGTTGTTGTTGTTCGTCCAGTTGCACGCTAGGGAGAATGTTATGATCCAGGAATAGGAAACAGGATCACGTGTCTCCTTCTAAACCAATCAGAGGGCTGATTACATCACATTCTAAGCCAATCAGAGGATCGCTTACATAGGGTTTCCCCCATTACATCGCAATTCGCCCTTGAGATTTCATATATAACGGACATGCATTGTGATTAAATTTTCAGAAAGTATTGTGACACAATGGATACAACAAAGAATATTATTGATGAGCTAGAAGCCTTAGCAGCCACGATTTACCGTGTAAGTTCTGTTTTAATACATTTTACGGTTAGTGGGGGTGGGGATACTAATTTTCCTTCTGTAAAAAAGGGGGAAATTATTTCAATACTAATTTTTTTCTCTTCTTTTAAGGTCAATTATGAAGAATGTATTGTCCCCCCTCCATCGAAGAGAGCAAGAGAGGACGAGGCAGCCCCCGTGAGACCATCAATTATTAAGTATGCTGGCCCTTATACGACCCCAAAACAAAGCAGGAGGGATACAGGTCCATCTGCACTCCATGAGCAAGGTGAGAATGTGACTATCCCCGCCCTACACGGACAAGATGCTGCCCCCTTGAACCGCTGTTATGCTGCGGGGCCTTCTGTGCTCCTTTTACAATCCAAAAATGCCCACCATTCAAGCCCCAGTCTAGCTACGGGGCCTTCCATGCAATCTGCAATGCCTGGGCCTTCAAGACAAGCCATAGGCCAAACATCGGCTCCTTCTCACGCAATATCTGAGCTATCAGCTCCCCGTCAAGTGTCAGTGCACTCTCCTCAACTGTCTCCGTCAAGTGCTGAGCCTTCCATGCAAGATAGAAGGGTTGGCCCCTCCAGACAAATCATGGACCAACCAATGGCTCCCTATCGTGTAATGTCAAAGCCTCCAGCTTTCTGTCAAGTGGTTGATCAATTTGAAGACGTGAGTAAATTTTTTTGAATCAAATAAGCTATTTTTTAGCTGTTAGAGAGCCTTTTACTCTTTACCTTTGTCTTTTCACTTTTTTGATTATTCAGGACCAGGTTATAGAAATATCTAAACAAAACTATTTTTCAACCTAATACAAACTTGTCGAAGACATTAAAATGTTATTTTCGCTATAATACCCCCCTCCCCCCACACCCCTTGCTTTAAATTCCATTGCTCCCTCCCCTCAGAGATACCTAAATATAATGTAATTATTTTTTTGCTTGTCAAAGAAACCACTCTTTTCTAATCTTTACTGTTTTCACCGCCTACTGCAGACATCTTCGCTACTTTTTCAACCTCATAATAATATTTTTCGCTAATTTCTAGTTTACTGTTAGAGAGCCTTTGTCTCGCCATTTGAAACTAATAATGCTATTTTTCACTAGAATATTATAGTTTTCCCCGAGTTTTAAGGGACTTAGAAGTAAGCCTTTTTTAAACTTTTTAGGCCATTCTTTTCATCACAGTAAAAGCGTGTCAGAGATATTAAAAAAAAATTGCTCCCCCTTTTTAAATCAGGTCAATTATCGTATACACCTGACTTTGAACTTATTATTTTTATGCATTTGTTTTCAAGATAATTTTAATTGTATACTGAAAGTTACTGATGTAACAGTTCCTGTATGACTATGAAGAGAGTTATAGATGAGTTTTTTGTTGTGACGCTAGCACTTACTTTTGACTCCTATATCAATATTTTTTTATACTTGGCTTTTGTGTTTTCAGTAAAGTGCTAGTTTTCTGTAATCCTACAAACATAGGAAAATATCACCAGTTGATTTATTTGCACTAGTTTTACTGATATATGTTAGGTAAACTGTGAAGTAATAATTTTTTGTTCGTTTTAAGTTTCAACTTCGCTCTTTACTTCCCTCGGAAAAACTTAGTTTTTTTAATCAATACCCTTAAAGTGTCAATGGTAGTAGTAGTAGTAGTAACAGTAATAACAGCAGTAGTAGCAGTAGTAGTAATAGTAGTAGAAGTAGTAGTAGTAGCAGTAGTAGTAGTAGCCTAGTAATAGTGGTAGTAGAAGTAGTAGTAGAGCAGTAGTAGTAGTAGTAGCAGTACTAGAATACAATTTTTCTATTTTTACACGTAGGATACGGAGGGGTGCATTAAATAGTGGAAATTGAGGGGGAGGGTTGTTTTGAACAAAATCAAAGCCTACTATGTAATGTTTTAGATTTTCGTTAAGTTGGAACTTTCAGAATATATTGAGTAAACCAAATGCTACTGCTAAGCACATAAAAATAATAATCCAATTTTTTTAAAGCAGTAGGGGTGGTTTAGACACTTTGAAAATAATCTATTTTTCATTTTTAGGTTGTCCTGGTTCCATACTCGCCATCCCCCCCCCTGTTCGTCATTTGGAGAAGGAGAGGACGCGCATATGGAGCTGTACAACAATGAAAGGTCAAAGCAGGGTACACTCATTAATTCACTTGAGTTTAATACTAACGATTTTTTAAGTGATTATTTTAATGTAGATAATAGCACAGTTGAGCAGGGGGACTTACCTTTGCTGAGTCCAAACACCTTGCAGCTTTTAGATGATTTTACCCGGGAATTAACAGGGAATCCTTCTCTAGCCCCCAATAACCTACTTCAACTTCAATTGAATGAAGTGGATTCCCGTAGCCCTAATATTGAACAATGTGGGGGGGGGGGGGGGGTGTTGATAATATACAAGAGGGGGTGGGGGAGGGGGGTAATATCCAATTTACATCATTCCCTGAATTTCAACTATCAAACACAATTTTAAATGCAATAGTTGTCTACACTGCAACTTTCGGAGACCCTTTTAATTCGCTTTTGTGTGGTAATTTTGTGTTTGACCCTGTAGAAATTGTGCATGACTATGTAGATAGAATTCGTGCACTGCTGGAGAACCAAATTCAATTATGGGGAAGAGGGAGGGATTCAATTAAGGTTTCTATTGTTTTAAAGGTGTTTTATTTAAATGAGGGGAAAAGTGAAGTTTACCACCATTATGTACATACCGAGATGCGTGTGATCTATCCAAATTTAGAGAATTTTGAGGGTGCTTTTTCCAAGTGGATAGGTCATATTATTGCGCATCTCGAGAATTATAATGAAAATTGGAGCGGGTCAGTAGTTCTTTAGGTTGAAAATTTAAGTGTTAATATTTGTAAATTTAAGAAAGATTTTATTTTAAGAGGGGGACATAGTGACACGGGTACAGTTTTAAAATATAATCCAGATTTAGAAGGTTGTCGTGGTGTCCAGCGGATTTGTTTTGAAACAGGTCAAAAATATTTCAAGTATGCTTTCCTCATATCAGCATTTGAGCCTCTAGCACGTGACGCTACCAAGACGAATTTAGACGATTGGGCTGTAGGCTACATGGGAAGGAGGGGTCCAATTTTCCCATTGTAGATTTTTCTTGTTTAGAGGGAAAATACCCAGTAACGCTTAGGTCTATTGATATTTTTGAAAGGGCCAATGCTCATTTAAATATCGGCGTTACTATGGTTCAGTATGAACCTGAATTTGAAGATGGGGTTCGTTCAAAAAAGAAGGGGGTGGTGTTCCCAGTAAGGGGTCCGTCAATTGAATTGGTCAAATACTGGGTTTAGTTGATGTACACACCACCATCTAGTGACCTAGTCAATTCAATTGGCCATTTTAATCCAATCACAGACATCAGTAGAGTTCTGGGGGAGGGTAAGACTAGGGGGGTACGTTTCTACTGTCCGACATGCCTGTCTCGATTTTGGACAGAATTAAAGTTGCAAAATCACATGAAGCACTGTAGACGGCATGGCTACCAGTCAGTAGCAACGGTTTCACGGGATAGGGCCATTTTACGTTTCAAAAATTTTCAAAACACCCTCCTCCAGTGCAACAAAATATCTTTGGATTGTGAAACTAAGCTGCTGGAAGTGAACGATCCTCGATTTCCAAACCGAATCAAAGAACATGAAGCTATTGCAGTGTCCTATGCCCATGCCCAAAGAGACAATTCTAACACCATGCAGTTGTTAGAAATAGTAGAAACATTGGATGAGGGAGAGTGCATGATCAAGGCACTGACTAAATTAATTGGCACAGCTAATGGCGCTATTTCTCGTTTGAGAAATGCGCATTATCCTATGGTGTTGTCTGCAGAGGATCGTCTCGCGATTAAAAATCAAAAAATATGTTGGGTTTGTAAGGGGGAGTTTGAAGAGTAGGATAAGGGTACTAAAGGGAAAAGAGGGGGGAGGGGGAAAGTCAGAGACCACAATCACTTGTGGCAGGAAATATCCTCTGGGGGTTTCATGTTGAATAAATGACCATGAAATATTGTTTTTTTGTTGTTCTTTGTAACGACGTACTAGATAGATCTATGGGAAAATTATTACTACTACTACTACCTATTCACTGGACACGTATGATTTACAGTTCGTTTTAGTCCGACTGTTGTCAACAACAGCAGCAGCAGCATGTATCAATTTAAAACACCCTTCAGATCGTTTCTGTGTGGTCCCTCAATGTCGGGGAAAACAACACTTTTAGCTAAAATAATTCAAAATTGTCAGAAAATGTTTTTGGAAAAACCAAAGAAAATTTATTATTGCTATAGTATTTGGCAGGAGTCCTACGATCAAATAAAAGCTATTGCCACAACCATACCAATACAATTCATACGGGGACTTGATGTTTTCAATAGTATTTAACCGAACTCGTGGCTGATTATTGATGATTTGGCTGAATCCATTGAACAGTTCTCACAGGAAATGATACAACTGTTCACCGTTCGCTCCCACCATGAACAGATTTCCATAACCCTAGTTCTACACAATCTGTTTCATCAGAGCAAATGTATGCGAACCCTTGCATTGAATTGCACCATCTATATTATCTATCGAGTTGTTCGTGATTCTAGCTCGCTAATAACTCTCAATAAACAGATATACCCCGGTGCCCCTAAATTTCTGCTGTCAGCGTACACTCAGGCGACTAATAAGCCCTACGGTTACATTTTTCTGGATCTTAATCAGAGCACACCCGAGGATCTACGTGTAGTCACCGACATTTTCGACAAAGAAATTACAGTATATCTTCCGGTGAACAGTACAAAAGGCTATTAGTTGCCATTATGACACTGAAGAAACTACATGAACAACGGCATTTATTTTCCGTTTTAGGCACTTCAAAACCTCCACTCAGGAAGGCTATACTCAAACATGGTGTTGACAATGATTTCATTAATCTAATATCTGAACTTTGTTTAAATTTAACTGAGGGCAATGTTCAACTGTCAGAAGGTGTTAGACAACAGACAAAGCAACATCGTCCCACGGTACGCGCCTTGGCTTGTAAAAACAAGGGAAAATTTTTTAAAAGAAAACGTCTCCTTCAAGCGGGCGGTAGCTTTTTTACACTTTTACTGCCAATAATTGCAGGACTTGTAAACAGTTTTCTCTAGAGAATGGCTAAACCCTATAAATTGACACCATTTGAACTTGTCCTTTCGACCGTCGAATATTTTGAAGACAATCTAAACAATAATGATGAGAATATTGCCGATGACAAAAAACTGCTTTTACTTCAAGATGCATTGCGACGTGTGGACAAACATAGACCATATCGTGAGAGACCCGCCGCCGCTGTTACCGATCCCTCTAAACAGGAAACATCTCCTCAAGATTCTGCTGTGCAATCAAAGGAGAAGGAATTGAATTCAATTGTATCGAAAATTGGAAACCTATTGCCAGTGACCTATCGAGAACACCGTAAAAGAGTATTATCATATCTCATGTTGGAAACTGATGAACATCAAGTTCAAGTCGACAGCACAGATAAACGAATTATAATTCAGGGAAAAAGTTATAATCTAGTTGATTTAATTTGTGATATGGTGACGAATCGTAAAGGACTATTATCATTTGACAATAATCTATACAGCTTTCTAAATGCATCAAACTTTCCCAAAAGTCTTATTGGCAATAAGCAAATTCTAAAGAAACTAAGAGAATATAGTCCTCCAGCAACACCAACACCATTTAAAAAAGAAGAAGATTCAATATTTGAAAATACTAGCAGCAGCAGCAGCAGCAGCAGCAATGATTTTATAACACCTGTGGCTGCTAGTCAAAAGCGAAGACGAATTGATGCACCCTCCAGTGTGCAAAAGGGGAGTGGACATTACGCTACGTGTTTGCGTTTAAAATGGATGAAGTTCTGAAAGGTGTCTATGAAAATATTTGTGAAGCGGGAAGTTTAAGCTCTCCCAAAACGCTTTCTAAAGTTGTCTCTGACAGCACATTAAAAAAAAGCAAAAGACTATCTAGAGAATGAACCGAGTTACACACTGCATCGGAATCACAGGCTTCGTGGCAAACAATACTGACAAACTAAAGCCTTTTTCCCTCTGCATATAATGCAAACGGATCTTTTAACTTTAGACGCAGTTCAACGGCGTCACAATGCACCCAACAAATATATTCTGGTGGCAATCAGTGTCTTTAGTCGCTATGCATATGCCATTCCATTACGGTCAAAGAGAGGTGTTGAAGTTGCTCAAGCCATTGAAAGTATTCTTGAACAGGATTGCTATAGAAAAATTCAATCGGATCGTGGTAGCGAATTTGTTAATCCCCATGTGCAAAAGGTTCTATTGAAATATAATACAACACTTTATCACAGTCACAGCCCGATAAAGGCTGCATTGGCTGAACGATTAATAAGAACGATTCGTCTATTAATTTCAAGATATTGTACACTGAAAAATACATCTGCTTTTATTCATGATTTAGATAAAATCATGCGGATATACAACCATCGACCTCATCGTTCTCTGTCCAACTCAAGCCCTCGGGAAGTTCATTACAGTGAAAATACATTTGATGCTTTTCTAAAGCAATACTCCAATGGTGAAAAAGAAAAAAAATGTAAAGAAGAAATTCAATGTTGGTGATACTGTTCGAATTAATAGAACCACCAATATTTTTGAAAAGGGGAATTATTTATGGAGCACCGAACTTTTTAAAGTGTCCAAAATCCTGGACACCGAACCCGCGACATATCGACTGCGAGACACCAAAGATGATGAGATTCTCGGCGGTTTTTATGAATATGAACTGCAAAAAGTTAGAAACACTAGTGAAATTTATCAAATTGAAAAGATATTAAAGAGTCGTACTCGTAGGGGCAAGAGACAGTTGCTTGTTCGCTGGCTAGGATACAACTCTAATTATGATTCTTGGGTCAGTGCTGAAGACATTAACAATGCCCAATGATTTCTATGTGACTTTTATGTCCAATGTTTCTGATCCTCTCTACAATGACTTGAATAGAACAAGTGATTTTTGGACAAAACTCTCTCCCACGATCAAATTCGAGGGCGCGTATGAAGTGGCTCTTGTCGACTGTATTCTCAAAAATACCTATGACATCCTGAGAAAAGATCGTAAATATGATATAAAAAGTAGACCCTATGATTGGCCACCACCACCCTCAGGTGATCAAGAACAAATTCAAAAAATCAATTGGATGAATTATCCATATATTGAATTACCCTATGAGGAACTCACCTGTATGAATGATTTATGTCGTTCTATTAATAAAAGAATTTCCGCTCGTAAAAAAGGAGCTTTTCGTTTCAACTATTCAAAGGAGGAGGGTGAGATCTATATTAGTTCACCTATTGCCGATGAAAAGGTTATTCTCAATGATAACCTAAGGATGTTCTTGGCTTTAAGCTCAATATAATCAATGGTAAAAGTGCCGGAAACACTAATTTCATTTTTGCTGACTACCCGCCTGCCTTCTCCACGGACACTTGTATATTTCTGTACGCTTCATTTGTGGAAACATCTCGGGTTGGTAATTCAAATGTTCCCCTCCTACGAGTTCTTGAACGAAAAACCAATCAAGAACATATTCACCACTACAATATAAAGCATCTTCAATATATTCCCGTAAACACTTCCTATTTGGAACTCTGTCAGTTAACACTACGAACTGAATTGGGTGATCCCATAGCAATTTCAAAAGGTTTGGCTGTGATTAAATGCCATTTTCGGCCCATCGTTCAACAACAACAACAAGATGTCTAATAGAAAAGTGGTATTCATTTGTCCTGATATTGACTGCTATGTTAATACTCTTGGCCCAAGACAACAGGGCAATGGAATGGACTATTACAAAGGTCGCTCGTCAATGTCAGGCTACGGTCTTGGCAGTTGGTTTGCTAAGCTCTTTCGCTCTGCACTACCTCTGGCTAGAAAATATCTTGTACCGGCTGCGACAGATTTTGCATCCTCCACACTGTACGATTGGGGCTCTGGCAAGGATTTTAAAAAAAGTGCTTCGGAAAATCTCAGGTCCAATGCGCGAACCCTTGGCGAGATATTAAAACAAAATGGAAAACGTTTAAAAAGGTCGAGAAACACTGCATCACTCATCAGTCTCCACTCAGGTCAGAAACGAAAGACATCACCACTCTTGTCAAAGACTAGAAGGAAAAAGCCGAAACGTAGTGTAAACAGAAGAAGAAGCCCCAGGAAGAGAATTGTTAGATCGAAACTAGATTTCTTTTCCTAAGATGTCCTACCTACCGCATAAGGATTCTCAACCTTCAATCACCTCATCATTGAATCTATTCAATGCAGAAAATGTTGATGTGAGTGTCAAGCATGGATACTAAGAACAATTTTATCCTCAACAGCCCCTCTCCGATAATATTCACTTTCAAATTTATTCCAATGAAGACTACTTTATGGACATGTCTTCGACATTTATAGATTTACAAATGAAAGTCCGAAAATTCGATAATACAATGCCAATTCGGGCCAATGGAATATCCTATGAAAATCGTATATTACATAATCTATTTCGTCAAATCAATTTCTACATCAATGGCACGCTGGTGAGCACAAGCAACAATCTCTCAAATTATACAAGCTATATGCAATTCATGCTGATGACACCCAATTCATACAAGGAATTGAGAGGCACCTCCAATGGATATGAATATATTACTAATACTGATAGTACAGATGCACTTAAAAATGCTACAATGCTACAACTAGTGAATTACATCTAGTTGGAAAAATATAGCATGAAATATTTAATATACCCCAATGGCTTCCACCCAATGTTAAAGTGGATATAGAACTGACGCTTGCACCATACAATTTCATATTGAGAAAAGAACTTGCTGCCAATCCTGATGTAAGTCTCTCCCTCACCTCGGCAATACTTCATGTACGCAAACAACAAGTCATGAGTTCTGTTGCTTTGGCAGTGGAAAAACTGAGAGCCAATGGAAATAATATTAAACTACTTGTTCCTCATACAATCACCAATCAACGTCATATTGCCATGGGGTCACGCACCTTCACCGATTCATCCTTCATCAATGGCGAAATTCCGTCAAAACTCGCTTTGGCATTTGTAAAAAGCGCTAGTGCAATAGGATCATGAACTGGATGCCCACATAAATTCGAGATGTTTGGACTTTCATCTCTTGTGTGCAAAGTAAATGGCATCCCGCTCTACAATCTATCTTTTGATAAATCCTATAGAACATTGTATGAGTTGACCATGCAAACCCTAGATCATGATTCGCAACTATTTGAAAATGGTATAACCGAAGATATGTTTGCTAAAACACATGGTATCATTGTATTGGATTTTTCTGGCACGCATGATATGAGTATAGTACGTACGGGGAGTGTGCGTTTAGAGTGTACATTTGCCGACCCATTGGCTGAGAGTATTGCACTAATCTCACTAAATCAATATGAAACCTATTGGGAAATCACTCCCGAAGGCAGTATTCTACTAGACTTGGCGCCATGAACACCAGCCAAATAATCAATGTATTTAATATGGATCCCTACATGTCCCAGTACAAATCCTATTGTCTGCCCTCAGACTTTCTTGGAAAAATTCAAAGTGCGAACAATAGCTTAATTATTGTTAATAGCAGTCCGTCGACTGTGCTGACGGGTCATTGGCTGTGCATCTTTCAAACAATGAAAACGATTGAATTTTTTGATCCTCTTGGTCTACCCTATACATTTTACACACCCCACATCAGCAACTATATTGAGAGCAGTGGGAAAACTATTATTCAAAATCGGAAGAGAGTGCAGGATCTAACGACTAAAAGCTGTGGCTTCCATGCACTACTATATTTTGTGTTCCGATGTCGCGGCTATACTTTCAAGCAGTTTCTCCACATTTATGGTGACAATCCACGTCTGAACGACTTTCTAGTGGAAAATATCCTCTCAGACCTATATAATATTGATTTCAGTGCCCTAAGAGTAAAGTGCTTAAAAAATGTTTGTGAATTTGTTTATTAATAAAATGCATATATATACAACAATGTCTTTAAATCTTCACTTTAGATTTCTTCATCGGTGTATAGGCAACTGTCGTGAACCACTAATGCTGGTAAATCGTTGGGATTCACTGTATATTGATCTTGATTGACTGCAAAGTCAGGGTCACATTTTCTACAGTACAATGTAACTTCACTCTTGTCATATCTCTTTGTATAGTCAATGATACTATTTGATTCATATTATAAAATTCACGAGTTTCAATCTGTCTATTTGAAGCAATATCACATACAGTGTTTTCAAATGGTGAATCACATTCGGTAACTGCCAAATAAAAATCACTTGGCTTATAGTCATAATAGGCAGTGTCGTCACAACGATGACGTAGAAACCAAATTGTCTTGTTACCCCAACAGTTGAATCGTAGACCTGACTCCTCCTCCCAGAATAATTTAAATCCACGACGATACCAATCTCGTAGAAATAAACTAAAATCACGTTTGGGATTCTTTCCAATCATAGCGGGGTAAGTATTCTCCCACTGATCACATTTATCATAGTGACAATTGGAGCACAGATGTCCTCTAGGGTGAGAGTCACAAATCTCCTCAAGACATGAATTACATCCTTTAATTTGTACTGCATAGCCTCTATGTAATTTACAAGGATTACATAATTTACACTTTTCCCCATAGTCATCAATAATTGTACAATTCTCACATTGAGTCCAACTGCCAAGAGTGTACATGCACAGTGGACATGTATAGAACATTTTTGGTTTCCAATGTCACTTGACTCTCTCACAGCTAAAACCAAACTGATCGTCCCTGCCGACGGATAAATTCAAGGTGGGGGAATGGGGGAGGAGTAGCTCTGTGACGTTACCTCTTTCGAATGGTGGTGGGGAGCCAAGGTTAGGTTAGGTTACGCAATCAATTTCTCGGAAACGTGTTCTCCCTGGGGATTCCATGCCCATATATGGTGCCCCGTCGGACTGACAGCACAGGTGTTCTCCCTAGGGACTCTATGCCCATATATGGAGCCCTGTTTGTAGCTCATGAGGCCTTTCTACTGATACCCAATACAAAACAGGGTATATCTGCCAAATAAAGTATTGTAATTGTCAGAAACCTGCCTTTCTGAAAAAAACACACTCTCTTATGAGGATTCAAAAACCCCAGACTAATTTTATCTTTGCTAACCAGGGAAACTGCGCTGCTACCATCTGTACAGCATCACGAGCATGGGTGCTGCAGGGGGGGCATGGCCTCCCCCCTGAAAATTGGAAACTTCAAAATAAGTATGAGGAAACCAAAGGAAAGAGAGCAGAATATGGACAAACTGTGAAAAACATAACGACAAATAAAAATAATGTGTCTTTGCCCATAGTTTGCTGCCTATCAATAGGTTTTACACTTAATACGGGCAATATGAGTTCTAATTTTTGACTGAATGACCCCTTTCCAGTTTTCCACAAACATTTTCCTATTTTATCTGGTACGAATAAAAAATCAATTTCATCATAGTAAAGAATGGGAAGTAAAAATTGACCCTTGTCAATAACGAATGCATAAAAGTCATAATATTGACAACATTAAACAAAAGAATCAGCTTTTTATGGTGATTCAAAATATGTATTTTTTAGAGTTTGAAGTTAAGCATCCCAAGTTACTAGTATATTAGAAAGTTGGCGTTATATAGAAAAAGACGTAAGACATCTCAAAAAGGGGGGCGACCGCATTAAAAATACGCTGTCAAAATTTAGCATGTCTGAGTACCCACAAGCCGATATCTGCAGTCACTATAATAAGAAATGTTCAATTTTTGTATTTTTCCACGGAACGGGTGCTTGTTTTTTTTGTTTTTTATAGAAAAAAAAATTAACAGGGGTGATTTTATTGATATAATTGTTCAATTTGGCAAAGCTTAAACTTTTGTATTTATGAAAAGCTGTCAAATATATCGGTTTTTGGTACTCAAAATTAAATTCAAAATATAAACATTACTCAGCAACGTTCAACACTTACAACTTTTCTCAATAAAGCCCAGCACCAAAGATTGTTATTTGATTTTCTTAATCTTAGTTTCAATAACAAAATATTTAGAAAAAGCTTTGCTTTTGGTAAATACAGAGTCTCAAGGAGCTAAATGTATCGGTGTTCGATAACCAAATAAAGAAAATGTCAATATTTTTCAATAATGTCCGTCCAATCCTTCGGCATTGCTCAATAAAACCAAATTCTAGGAGTTCCTATTCTATTTTCCATAAGTAGGCTATTGTTTTGCGGATTTTTGTTTGTAATTAGTTAACTTTTCATTTTTTATACTTTTACTTTTCCTAAATTACTTTTTTAATTATCTTTCAAGAAATTTTCATTTGTATGCTTTGTTACACATCACAAATCAGACAGGGGTTATAAAAATATTGACCGTTTTTCTTAGTTTCAATAATAAATTATTTTGAAAATGCTTTGCTTTCAATAGTTACATAGTCTCAAGGCACTAAATGTATTGGTGTTCGATAACTACTACTACTACTAGTACTACTACTAACAGCTCACCGCAGCACCAAGCCACCTGAGTCCAACACAGCTACGCACGCTCCTCCTTCATCCCAATATATTCAAAGCCTCCCTCTTTACACCCTCCCAAAAAGTTTCCATTTCCTTTAGATCTTACTTTATGACATCCTCCCACGCCGGACGAGGGTGACCTGCTTTCCGTTTAGCCCTAAACGGTTGGCTAAAATGTACAATCTGTTCTCCTTCATCCGCAGAACGTGCCCTAGCCATCTCAACATTTCTTCATTATAGCCCTAGAAAGCGGGATTGACCGCATTTTTCGTAGAGCCTAATCTTTGAAATACGGTCAGTCAGCCAGGTAACCAGAACAATCCGTAGGCAACTTCTCTGGAAAACATCTAGCAAATCTTCATCCGCTTTTCGGAGCGTCCATGTATCAGAGCTATACTTGACCACTGTGATCACTTTAGCTTCTAATATTCTAATCTTAGTTTGCAGACTTATCTTCCTATTTTTCCAAACTTTTTTTTAACTGTGAAAAATACCCTGAACCTTCAATATTTTACTTTTAGCATCTTCACTGCTCCCACCGTCTTTACTAATAATACCATTATTAAGGTATGTGAAGCTGCCCACCTGATCAATCTTTTCGTTACCCAATATCACCTTTTCATCTTCACTTATTCCTAGCCTTAGTGACTCAGTCTTCTTAACATCAATTTCCATCCTATTCTAGCACCCTGAACTCTCAAAACCTTTAAAAGTTCGTTCATTTTGCTCACACTTTCATCTAGGGTGCTTAAATCATCAACGTAATCTAAGTCTACGAGAGTTTTTCCTCCCCGTTTGATTCCGTGTCTCCTATTGCCTTTCTTGTGCTCCTTAAGACAAAGTCTATTCAAAATAATCCACAAAGGGGGATAGAACACAACCCTACTTAACTCCTGATTTACTACAAAACCAGCTGCTAACCTCATTTCCTACCTTAATCGCAGCAGTGTTATTCTTGTCCATAGCACTACTAACCTTAATGCATTTGCCTGGTATACCATGCAAGGATAAGACCTTTGTTAAAGCTCTCCTATCAACAAGAATCGAACGCTTGCTCATAATCTATAATACTGAGGACCAAAGGTGTTTGACAATTCAGGCACTTCTCAATTATTATCCTAAGAGTGAAAATTTGGTCGACACGTCCTCTAAAATTTCTAAAAACTGCACTGTTCTTCTCTTAAAACTTTGCCTACAGCATCTCTTAGTCTAAAAAGTATCTTCGAACCAAATTCGAAAATATCAATATTTTTCAATAATATCCGTCCAATCCTTCGGCATTACTCAATAAAACCGAATTTTAGGAGTTCCTATTTTATCTTTCATAAGTACGCTATTGTTTTGTGGATTTTTTTTGTAATTAGTTTACTTTTTCATGTTTGTGTACTTCTACTTTTCCTGATATACTTTTTCAATTATCTTTCAAAAAAAGTTCGTCTATATGCTTTGTTACGCATCAGAAATCAAACAGGGGTCGTTGAAATATTGATCGTTTTTCTTAGTTTCAATAAGAAACCTATTTAGAAAGTACTTTGCTTTTAATGATTGCATAGTCTCGAGGCGTTAAATGTATCGGTGTTTGATAATCAAATTCGAAAATTTCAATATTATTCAATAATATCTGTCCAATCCTTCAGCATTGTTCAATAAAACTGAATTCTAGGAAATTTTAACACCCAGGTCGGTAAAAATAGGGATAGATGGTATCCTAGCCTAGGTAAATTTGGTGTAGGAAAAGAAAACAGTAATGGCTACAGACTGCTGCACTTTTGTAGATACAACAATTAACAATCTAGTTATAACCAATACAGTATTGGGTAATAAAAGGGCCCGTAAATTAATATGGTATTTACATGATGGTAAGACAGCTAACCTCACTGATTAAGTCATTGTTAACCGAAGACTAGCTAGATCGGTACAAAATACTAGGGTATGTAGAAGTGCTGTTATTGATGTTGAAAGTAAAGATCACCATTTACTAGTTTCTAGAGTTAATTCAAAGCTGAAATTTCGGAAGGGTAACTACGTCCCGGGAAGCTATAACGTTTTAGAATCCAGGATGAAAATTTGAGAGGAACTTCCCAGGAACAGTTGAATACTAAACTGGGAAACTTTAAATCATGGCTGCAGCGAAAACTGCCTAGTGAAAAAATTACATCTGACACTAACTCAGGAATGGTAACTTTTATTTCGGTTCGTCTTAAAAGTAAAAGTTTATTGCGGAAAGAAATTTATGGTGATTTCGAAAAAAAGGCTGATACCCCTCGAAATGACGTCAGATCAAAGTGAAAAGTATACCATTGCAATCAGCATGGTCGAAAACCTTGTTCAGGGAAATTACAGTCCCCCTCCTTGAACAACAAGGGAAATTACTTTTTTGCATTGGTAACACTGATCTGTCCCCTTTTTTCTTTTTTTTCAGCAGGCCTAGCGGGTTACTAGAACATCATAGAGATATGCCTAATGGCTCATTCAAAAACTATTTCTTATATCTGCGGTCTTTTTATTAATTCAGCCATCTGCAAGGTCCTTATGGCACTAAAATGGAATTTTATGACTTTTTGTGCCATTTCTCAAGGGGTGGCGCTAGCAGGCTACCAGAATATCGTAGACAGATTTTTTTTTATAGCTCATATAAAAGATATTGCTCTTATCTACGTTCTTCCTATAAATTCCACCATCTGCAAGTTCCAAATGGCACTGAAAACGGCACTTTTGTTGCCATGTCTCAAGTGGGAAAGCTGCGACTATTAGGCTAGCAGAACTTTCAAGAGTTATGTTTAATGGCTCGTTTGAAAGCTATTGCTCATATCTACGTACTTTTTATTAATTCTACTCTTCGTAAGTGCGATATAGCACTGAAAACAACTCTTTTGGTGCCACTTCCTAAGTGGAAAGGCTCTGAAGTACAAAACCAGTACTGTTGTAATAGTTATGTTCCAGAACACTTAACTGGAGGTTTACAAGAACCCCTCCTGTGCACTCCCCCTCCCAGCCCCCTTAGTAATTTTCATAAATCGTCTGCTCACCAGTAAGCTACTGCAACGTTAGCAGGCTACCACACCATTGTTTAGATGCATGTTTAATGGCTCAATTAAAAGCTATTGCTTGTATTTACTTGGTTTTTACAAATTCTACCATCTATTAGATTTCACAGATGTCAATGTTAGCTAGTTTCTTGGGACAATTTGCAATGAATTCTTTGGCATGGTTGAAGCATTAGCTGCAACCAAGTAAAGAGCGAACCACAGCCTATAGTAACTAAAAGTTAAAAAACGTTAAAACGATCCTTTTTCCAGGCCTAGAACATCATGTAGAGGTGCTTAAGAGCTCATTCAAAATTTATTTCTCATATGCACGTGGTTTATATAAATTCTACCATCTGCAAGTGCCATATGGCACGAAAAAGGCACTTTTTATGCCATTTCTCATGGGGTGGGGCTAGCGGGCTACCAGAACATCGTAGATAGATTTTTGATAGCTCATATAAAAAAAATATTGCTCATATCTACGTTCTTACTTTAAATTTCACCATCTGCAAGTTTTAAACGGCATTAAAAGCGGCACTTTTGGTGCCATGTCTCAAGTGGAAAAGCTGGGGCAAGTGGGTTACCAGAACTTTTTAGAGTCATGTTTAATAGCTCATTTCAAAGCTTTTACTCACAACTACGTGCTTTTTATCAATTCTACCATCCGTAACTGAGATATAGCACTGTAAACAACACTTTTGGTGCTACTTCTTAAGTTGAAAATCTTGGAAGCATAAAACAGTATCATTGTAATAGCTATGGTCCAAAACCCTTAACTGGAAGTTTGCAAGAACACCTCCCGCATGTTCCTCCTCCAGGCCCCCTTTATAATCTACGCAATCAGAATCCTACAGACACCAATATAATAAATTAGATTATTAGAGGTGTGGTTCTGTTAGTACATCGCTGGACATCAAATTGGAATATCATGCGTTCAATTCCTGCTTGGATTTTTTTCAATCATGGTTTGTCCCTTCTTATGATTAATTAAAAAGACTTTTTCCACAAAATAACTTTTTCAAAGAAAAGTAAATAACTCCATCAAACCAAAAATGAGCAAAATAAAATCAAATAATATACCAAGCGTGAAACTACCACAAATCAGCATCTATAAATAAATAAAACCCAAAACGAACATAAATTACAATAAATAACCGAGTCAAACTTGAAACGGGAAGAAATTCACATGAGTAGGGCTCAAAACCCCTATGCCTTCCCAAGGCCAGAACATAATTTGCACTTTACTGTAAAAAATATAAATGTTTTACTTCTATAACTTTAATAAATCAAATAATACTAACATTTTGATTACTAAATTTAAGTATATGTATATTAAACTGACAATGCACATTCATTTGTATTCTGTTCAGTAAAGTGCAAAATATGTTCTGGTTTTGGGAAGCCATAGGAGGTTTTGAGCCCTACTCATGTTAATTTCAGCTCGTTTTGAGTTTGAATCGGTTATTTACTGTAATTTTTGTTCTTTTTGGGTTTCATTTATTTATCGATGCTGATTTGTGGTAGTTTCACGCTTAGTAGAATATTTGATTTTATTTTTGCTCATTTTTGGTTTAATGAAGTTCTTTACTTTTCTTTGAAAAACTTATTTTATGGAAAAAGTTTTTTTTAATTAATTTCTGTTCATTCTTTTCAGGGAAAAATAAAATAATACTTTGAATCTTTTCGTTTTTTTAAGACTTTATATTTTGGCCTGCTATTTGTATGCTGGAGAAAAATTTTCAGCAATTTTTAACAACATACACCGTTTTAAAAATCTGGACACAAATAGTAGTGTTTAATTTAGTTTCATACCTCCTCTAGTTGACCTGAAATACATATTTAATATCATTCGCAAAAAAATCTGTTTACTTTCTTTGATAGCTTGAATACACTTACCCTATTTTGATCTGGTTAAATTTTCAGAGCAGAAGTAGCCCCGAAAAATTGAACATAATACCCTCAGTCGTTCTTAATATATTGCTGAGATGCCTTATTGGGAATTAGCATTACCACAGTGCATTTTGATTTAATCTTAAGGCAGCATTTAGTTTTTAAACATAATGGGCAAATGGGAGGGTGGACGTGGAAGGGGGACTAGTTGCCCTCCAATCTCTTTTAACTATTAAAAAGGGCATTAGCCTTTTCTATTGTCAATCGAATGAGCCCTTTTCAAAGTTCATATGACAACTCCTTCGATACGAAGTGCCCTGGTCTAAAAAAAATAATAATAATAATACACTGCACCCACATCGATCTTTACTATAAAAATGTGAAGCCTTCCACTGTCGACTATTAAAAAGGGCATTAGCCCTTTCAATTTTCAATCGAATTAGCCGTTTTGAAGTTTCTACGACAACGCTTTCAATAAAAACCGTATATGCCCCAAGGGCATAACTTCCAACCTTTCCCTGAGGGCTGGGAGGGGTGTCATCCTCGAAGACCTAATTTCCAGAACTTTACTTTGAAGAAAATTGCTATCTGAAAATTTTGATTGGATGTGTTTGGGGAAATTGTGGGCGTGAGAGGGGGGTTAGTTGCCCTCCAATCACTTCCGACTATTAAAAAGGGCACTAGCCTTTTCAATTTCCAATCGTAAGAGCCCTTTTTGAAGTTTCTACAACAACGCTTTCTATAAAAACCTTATAGGCCCCAAGGCATAACTTACAACCCATGCCCTGAGGGCTGTGACGGGGGTTGTCATCCTCAAAGACATAATTTCCGTACTTTTTAACTATGCTTAACAAAATGGTCATCTCAAAATTTTGATTGGATGTGTTTGGGGAAATGGTGGGCGTGAGAGGGGGGTTGCTTGCCCTCCAATTTCTTCCGACTATTAAAAAGGGCACCAGCCGTTTCAATTTCCAATCGAATGATTCTTTTTTTAATTTTCTACGACAATGCTTTCTATAAAAAAAAACGTATATGCCCCCAGGGCATAACTTACAACCCCTGACCTGAGGGCTGTGGGGGAAGTCTTATCCTCAAAAACATAATTTCCGAACTTTTTAACTACGTTGAACAAAATGGCTATCTCAAAATTTTGATTGGATAAGTTTGGGGAAATTGTGGGTGTGAGAGGGGTGTTAGTTATCCTCTAATCACTTTCGACTATCAATAACGGCACAAGCCCTTATAATTCCCAATCGAATGAGCCCTTTTTGAAGTTTTTACAATATCATTATCTATAAAAACCTTATATGCCCCCAGGGCGTAACTTAAAACCCATGCCCCGAGGGCTCTGAGGGGGTTATCATCCTCAAAGACCTAATTTCTAAGACTTTTAACTGCGTTGAACAAAATGGCTTTCTAAAAATTTTGATTGGACGTGTTTGGGGAAAAGGTGGGCGTGAGAGGGGGCTAGTTGCCCTCCAATCACTTTTCACTATTAAAAAGGGCACTAGCCCTTCGAATTTCCATTTTAATGAGCCCTTTTCAAGTTTCTACGACAAAGCTTCCAATAAAAACCTTATATGCCCCCAGGGCATAACTTAAAACTCTTACCATAAAGGCTGTGGGGGGAGTGTCATTCTCGGATATAACTTCTGGATCTTTCAACCACTTTGAACAAAATGGGTATTTCAAATTTTGATTGGATGTATTTGGATAAATGGTGGGCGTGGAAAGGGTGTTAGTTGCCTTCCAACCACTTTCGACTATCAAAAAGGGACTAGCCATTTAAATGTCCAGTCAAATGAGCCTTTTTGAAGTTTCTACGACGACGCTTTCTATAAGAACCTTATGTGCCCCCAGGGTATATCTCACAACCATTACCCTGAGGGCTTCGGGGGGGGGGGGGGGGGGGGTTAATCCTCAAAGACCTAATTTCCAGACCTAATTTCTAAGACTTTTAACTACGTTGAACAGAATGGCTATCTAAAAATTTGATTGAGCGTGTTTGGGGAAAAGGTGGGCGTTAGAGGGGGCCAGATGCCCTCCAATCACTTTTCACTATTAAAAAGGGCACTAGCCCTTTGAATTTCAATTTTAATGAGCCTTTTCAAGTTTCTACGACAAAGCTTGCAATAGAAACCTTATATGCCCCCAGGGCATAACTTAAAACCCTTACCATGAAGGCTGTGGGGGGAGTGTCATTCTCAGATATAACTTTTGGATCTTTCAACTACTGTGAACAAAATGGGTATTTCAAAATTTTGATTGGATGTATTTGGATAAAAGGTGGGCGTAGTTCCAATCAAAATTTTGATTGGATGTTTTCGGGAAATGGTTGGCGTAGAAGGGGTGTTAGTTGCCTTCCAATCACTTTCGACTATCAAAAAGGGACTAGCCATTTAAATGTCCAATCAAATGAGCCTTTTTTGAAGTTTCTACGACAACGCTTTCTATAAAAAAAACCTAATGTGCCCCCAGGGCATATCTCACAACTCTTGCCCAGAGGGCTGCGGGGGGGATTGTCATCCTCAAAGACCTTATTTCCAGAACTTTCAACTACGTTGAACAAAATGACTATTTCAAAATTTTGATTCGATGTGTTTGTGGAATAAGTGGGCATAAGAGAGGGGTTAGTTGCCCTCCAATCACTTCCGACTATTAAAAAGTGCACTAGCCCTTTGAATTTCCAATCGAATGACCCTTTTTTGAAGTTTCTACGACAGCGCTTTCTACACAAACCTTATATGCCCACAGGGCATAACTTAAAACCCTTACCCTGAGGGCTGTGGGGGGTTTCTATCCGGAAATCAGCTACACTGAACAAAATGGCTATCTCAAAATTTTGATTGGATATGTTTGGGGAAATGGTGGGTGTGGAATGGGTGTTAGTTACCTTCCAATCACTTTCGACCATTAAAGAGGGCACTAGCCACTCCAATTTCAAATCGAATGAGCCCTTTTTCAAGTTTATACGACAACTCTTTCGACACGAAGTGCACTGGTCTAAAGAAATAAAACAATGTGCCAACATCTTTCTTTACTTAGGCAGCGCGATTGCACTGCCTATGATTTACTGTTGAGATAATTCACTATTTTTGTAAATATGATGCACTCATTTTTTAAAGCATATCCCGGGAAGGCTAATTTTCAACCTATTACTCAAATCTACGTGCTTTTTATCCATTTTACTATCCATATGTGGTATATAGCACTAAAAAAGGCACTTTTGGTACCAATTCTTAAGTGGAAGAGTTTGGAAGCATAAAACGGTACCATTGCAATAATTATGGTCCAAAGCCCTTAACTGGAGGTTTATAAGAACCCCTCACGTATACTCCCCCTCCAAGCCCTCTTAGTAAGTTGCATAAATCGCCTACTAATCTTAAAAGTAAAAGATTATTGCGAAAACAAATTAACTGAAACTAAAAACTTTTCAACTAAAAACTAAGTTTGAATGATCAACAGTTTTGAATTGAACCTTCAAACTTCACTCAGCAATGAAGCCTGTGTGCTAGTTCTAACGATGGTAATTGAGGGGAAGGGACGCCCTTTCTAGAGTCATTTCTACAGTATTTTCTAGAGGTATCTTATCTCCCCTAGATCGGTGATGATCAGAAATTATATTAAAAAATAAGTTTCCAACTGAAACTAAGGAGTTACACTAAAATTAAAATGAATAGAAATGATTCCGCATAAATAAAAAAAAGATCATGGCGGCGTTGTTTCTACATCAAGTTTTAATCAAAAACGAGCAAATATTAATTTTAAAAAAAACGAAGTTTTCCGAGGGAAGTAAAGAGCGAAGTTGAAACTTAAGACGGACAAAAAGTGTTACTTCACAGTCTATCATAGGCAGCGCGCTAGCGCTGCCTAAGTAAAGAACGATGTGGGCACAATGTGTTGTTTTTTGGTTCTCCATACCCGGGCACTTTGTATCGAAAGAGTTGTCGTAGAAAGTTCGAAAAGGGCTTATTCGATTGCTAATTGGAGTGACTAGTGCCCTTTTTAATAGTCATAAGTGATTGGAGGGCAACTAGCCCCCCCCCCAAGCTCATCATTCCCCCAAACACATCCAATCAAAATTTTGAGATAGCCATTTTGTTCAGCGTAGTTGATTTCCAGATAGAAAATATCTTTTTGAGGAGGACACTCCCCCACAACCCTCGGGGCAAGGGTTTTAAGTTATGCCCTGGGGGCATATAAGGTTTTTATAGAAGGCGCTGTCGTAGAAACTTCAAAAAAGGCTCATTCGATTGGAAATTCAAAGGGCTAGTGCCCTTTTTAATGTCGAAAGTGATTGGAGGGCAACTAGCACCCCCCCCCCCACGCCCATCATTCTCCCAAACACGTCCAATCAAAATTTTGAGATAGCCATTTTGTTCAGCGTAGTTGATTTCCAGATAGAAAATATCTTTTTGGGGAGGACACTCCCCCACAACCCTAGGGGCAAGGGTTTTAAGTTATGCCCTGGGGGCATATAAGGTTTTTATAGATGGCGTTGTCGTAGAAACTTCATAAAAGGCTCATTCGATTGGAAATTCAAAGGGCTAGTGCCCTTTTTAATGTCGAAAGTGATTGGAGGGCAACTAGCACCCCCCCCCCACGCCCATCATTCTCCCAAACACGTCCAATCAAAATTTTGAGATAGCCATTTTGTTCAGCGTAGTTGATTTCCAGATAGAAAATATCTTTTTGGGGAGGACACTCCCCCACAACCCTAGGGGCAAGGGTTTTAAGTTATGCCCTGGGGGCATATAAGGTTTTTATAGAAGGCGTTGTCGTAGAAACTTCAAGAAAGGCTCATTAGATTGGAAATTCAAAGGGCTAGTGCCCTTTTTAATAATCGAAAGTGATTAGAGGGCAACTAGCCCCCCCACGCCCACCATTCCCCCAAACACATCCAATCAAAATTTTTAGATAGCTATTTTGTTCAAAGTAGTTGGTTTCCGGATAGAAAATATGTTTTTGAGGAGGACACTCCCCCACAACCCTCGGGGCAAGGGTTGTAAGCTAAGCCCTGGGGGTATATAAGGTTTTTATAGAAGGCGTTGTCATAGAAACTTCAAAAAAGGCTCATTAGATTGGAAATTCAAAGGGCTAGTGCCCTTTTTAATAGTTGAAAGTGATTGGACGGTAACTAACTCCCCTCTCGCGCCCACCTTTTCCCCAAACACATCCAATCAAAATTTTGAGATAGCCATTTTGTTCAACGTAGTTTAAAGTTCTAGAAATTAGGTCTTTGAGGATAACAACCCCCTCAAAGCCCTCAAGACAAGGATTGTAAGTTATGCCCTGGGGGCATATAAAGTTTTTATAGAAAGCGTTGTCGTAGAAACTTTAAAAAGGGCTCATTCGATTAGAAATTGAAATGGCTTGTGCCCTTTTTAATAGTCGAAAGTAATTGGAAGGCAACTAACACCCCTTCCACGCCCACCATTTCCCCAAACACATCCAATCAAAATTTTTGAAATAGCCGTTTTGTTCCACGCAGTTAAAGTTCAGGGAATTATACCTTTGAGCCGGACACTCAACTCATAGTCTTCAGAGCAAGAGTTATAAGTTTTTATTGAAATATTTGTCATAGAAACTTGAAAAAAGGCTCATTCGATTGGAAATTCAAAGGTCTAGTGCCCTTTTTAATAGTCGAAAGTGATTTGAGGGCAACTAGCCCCCCTCTCTCGCCCACCTTTTCCTCAAACACGTCCAATCAAAATTTTTAGGTAGCCATTTTGTTCAGTGTTGTGGATTTCCAGATAGAAATTATGTTTTTGAGGAGGAAACTCCCCTACAGCCCTCAGGGCAAGGGTTATAAGTTATGCCCTGAGGGATTATAAGGTTTTTACAGAACACGTCGTCGTAGAAACTTCAAAAAGGGCTCATTCGATTAGAAATTGAAATGGCTTGTGCCCTTTTTAATAGTCGAAAGTGATTGGAAGGCAACTAACACCCCTTCCACGCCCACCATTTCCCCAAACATATCCAATCAAAATTTTTAGATAGTCATTTTTTTCCACGCAGTTTAAAGTTCAGGAAATTATACCTTTGAGCAGGACGCCCACAGTCTTCAGGACAAAGCTTATAAGTTATGCCCTGGGGGAATATAGGGTATTTATTAAAATGTTTGTCGTAGAAACTTGAAAAAGGGCTCATTCGATTGGAAATTCAAAGGGCTAGTGCACTTTTTAATAGTCGAAATTGATTTAAGGGCAGCTAACCCCCCTCTCACGCCCACTTTTTCCCCAAACACATCCAATAAAAAATTTTAGATAGCCATTTTATTCAAAGCAGTTGAAAGTTTTAGAAATTAGGTCTTTAAGGATGAAAACCCATCCCCCCCCCCAGAGCCCTCAGGGCAAGTGTTTTAAGTTATGCCCTGGGAGCATGTAAGGTTTTTATTGAAATTGGTGTTGTAAAAACATCCAAAAGGGCTCATTCAATTGAAAATTGAAAGGGCCATTGCCCTTTTAATAGTCGAAAGTGATTGAAGGGCAACTAACCCCCCTCTCACGCCCACCATTTCCCCAAACACATCCAATCAAAATTTTGAGATATCTATTTTGTTCAACGCATTCGACACTTCTGGAAATTAGGTCTTTTAGGATGATAACCCCACCAGAGCTTTCAGTGCAAGGGTTGTAAGTTATGCCCTGGGGGCATATAAGGTTTATATAGAAAGTTGTTGTATAAATTTCAAAAGGGGCTCATTTGATTGAAAATTGAAATTGCCCTTTTCAATAGTCGAAACTGAGTGGAGAGTATTTACCCCCCCCCCCCCTCTTAAGCCCTCCATTTCCCCAAACACATTCAATCAAAGTTTAGAGACAGTCATTTTGTTCAACGTAGTTGAAAGTTCTGGAAATTATGTATTTAAGGATGACAAACCCCCCAGAGTCCCCAGGGCGAAGGTTGTAAGTTATGCCCTGGGGGCATATAAGGTTTTTAATGATAGAGGTCGTAAAAACTTCAAAAGGGGCTCTATCAGTTGGAAATTGAGAGGGCTAGTGCCCTTTTTAATAGTTGAAAGTGATTGGACGGTAACTAACCCCTCTCTCACGCCCACCATACCCCCAAACACATCCAATCAAAATTTTCAGATAGCCATTTTGTTCAACGTAGTAGAAAGTTCTGGAAATTAGGTCTGTGAGAATGACAACCCCCCCCAGCCCTCAGGGCGAGGGTTGTAAGTTATTCCCTGGGGGCATATAAGGTTTTTATTGAAAGCGTTGTCGTAGAAACTTCAAAAGGGCTCATTTGATTGGAAATTGAAAGGGCTAGTGCCTTTTTTAATAATTAAAAGTGATTGGAGAAAGACTAACGCCCCTCTCACGCCCACCATTTTCCCAGACACATTCAATCAAAATTTTGAGATAGCCATTTTGCTTAACGTAGTTGAAAGTTCTAGAAATTAGGTCTTAGAGGATGACAACCACCCCACAGCCCTTAGGGTAAGAGTTCTAATTTATGCCCTTGGTGTATATAAGGTGTTTATAGGAAGTGTTGTCGTAGAAACTAAAAAAGGGCTGATTTGATTGGAAATCGAAAGGCCTAGTGCCCTTTTTAATAGTCAAAAGTGATTGGAAGGCTTGACATTTTTATAGTAAAGATCGATGTGGGTATAATGTATTATTTTTTTGTTGTTGTTGTTGTTGTTTAGACCAAGGCACTTTGTATCGAAGGAGTTATCGTCGGAACTTCGAAAAGGGCTCATTCGATTGAAAATAGAAGGGCTGATGCCCTTTTTAATAGTCGAAAGTGATTGGAGGAAAACTAATCCCCCTGCCACGCCCACCCTCCCATTTGACTTTATGTTTTAAAAACTAAATGTTGCCATAAGATTAAATCAATATGCAATGTGTTAATGCTAATTCCCAATAAGGCATCTCAGAAGTATCCCAAGAACTACTGAGAGTTTTATGTTCAAACTTTTGGGGCTGCTTCTGCTCTTAAAATTTAACCAAATCAAAATAGCGTAAGTGTATCCAAGCTATCAAAGAAAGTAAACAGATTTTTTTGCGAATGGTATCAAGTTTTCCATTTCAGGTCAACTAGACGAGGTATAAAACTAAATTAAACACTTCTATTTGTGTCCAGATTTTTAAGAGGCTGTATATTGTTAAAAATTGCTGAAATTTTTTCTCCAGCATACAAATAGCAGGCCAAACTATAAATCTTAAAAAAAAACGAAAAGATTTAAAGTGTTATTTTCTTTTTCCCTGAAAAGACTATGTCAATATAAAACGAATAGAAATTAATTAAAAAAAAACTTTTTCCACAAAATAAGTTTTTCAAAGAAAAGTAAATAACTACATTAAACAAAAAATGAGCAAAAATAAAATCAAATAATCTACCAAGCGTGAAAATGCCTTCCCAAGGCCAGAATATAATTTGCACTTTACTGAAAAAAATACAAATGAATGTGCATTGTGAGTTTAATATACATATACTGATATTTAGTAATCAAAATCTTAATATTATTTGATTTATTAAAGTTATATAAGTAAAAACATTTATATTTTTTCAGTAAAGTGCAAATTATGTTCTGGCCTTGGGAAGGCATAGGGGTTTTGAGCCCAGCTTATGTTAATTTCTGCTCGTTTTGAGTTTGACTCGGTTATTTATTGTAATTTCTGTTCGTTTTCAGTTTCATTTATTTATCGATGCTGATTTGTGGTAGTTTCACGCTTGGTAGATTATTTGATTTTATTTTTGCTTATTTTTTGTTTAATGGAGTTCTTCACTTTTCTTTGAAAAACTTCTTTTGTGGAATTTTTTTTAATTAATCTAACATATACCAATAAAACTAGTACAAATAAACCAACTAATTAGGTTTCCCTATGTTTCTAGGGTTATAGAAAACTAGCGCTTTACTGAAAACACAAAATAATATAGGAGTTTTTGCACAGTAAAAGCAAACCAATTAAGGACACTCTTTATGGAATACAAATAAAGTATTTTAGGATTGTTGCTTTTTTTTCGTTTTATTTGGTATCACTTCTGCAAAATGGCTCAGTTCAATGACTGTCTCTCGTTTTGGTTCTGAAAAGGACATGTCATGATTATTGTGTACACAAGTTCGAAGTAAGGTCATCTTGATAGTATTAGGACTGTAGACTAGCTTTAGAATTTGTATCGTGGCTTGAAATTCACTGTTGTATAGAGAGAAATAACCGGATTTCCAGAGTTCACATTATATCTTATATTCATTTCATTTCAAGTAATACTTAACCATATTTCTTACAATTTAAGATTGTATATTTCTCACTATTGGTATCATAGCTGGTGGGACCAAAATGCTACCTGATAAATCGATCCAATATTTCTGTATACTGATGTCACAACTGGTGTAAGACTATAAAAAACTTTAAAGATTAGTTTATTGTTGTCAGGCTGCATACTCACTTTTGACTTCCAAATCAATATTCCTGTTTTTATACTTGACTTTTGTGTTTTCAGTAAAGCGCTAGTTTTCGATAATCCTAAAAACATAGAGAAGTATAATTAGTTGGCTTATTTGTACTAGTTTTATTGATATATGTTAGATAGACTGTGAAGTAATATTTTTTGTCCGTTTTAAGTTTCAACTTTGCTCTTTACTTCCTTCGGAAAACTTTGTTGTTTTTTTTTCATTTTTGACTAGATGCAACTAGACGGCAAAATAATAAAACTTTGTACTGGCATGTTAATAAATTGAGAGGGGTAGTCAATCTGGACTTGTCCCAGCTAAAGGTAGGAGCGGGGCTACAACTAGTGATAAGGAAAGAGTTAAAGAAATATAGACAGAACATTTTGAGAATGTGCTAAACCGTAATAGAGTTACATAAAAACATATAGAGGAGAATGAAAGGAAGAATTAGTGACAGCACTAAAAGGTGCAATTTTAGGAAACCCCTTTATAAAAAAGGTCATAAGAGTGAGTTGGGCAATTATAGAGGCATTAGCCTGGCTTCTTTAGGTAGCAAATTACTTATTAAGGTTATACTTTTTTTTTACTTGAGATGCTGTAGACAAAGTTTTAAGAAAAAACAGTGCAGTTTCAGGAAGAGTAGAGGATGTGTCCATCAAGCTTTAATAATTGAGAAGTAGCTGAGTCATCAAACACCTTCAGTCCTCAGTTTTTATAGATTGTGAGCAAGTGTTAGATTCGGCTGATAGAAGAGTTTATCCTTGCATGGCATGCCAGAAAAATACATTAAAGTTATTAATGCTATGCACGAGAATAACACTGCTGCGGCTAAGGTAGGAAATTGGATTAGCTGCTGGTTTCGTATTAAAAAAGGAGTTAGCAGAATTGTGTTCTATTCTTATTTATATGGATCATTTCGATAGACTTTATCTGAAGGAAGACATCAAAAACAATGGGTGAACACGGAATCAAATAGGTAAGTAAAACTTACCTGGACTTAGATTATGCTAATCGTTAAAGCATCCTAGATGAAAGTTGAGCAAAATGAATGAACTTTTAAAGGTTTTGCGAGTTCAAGGTGCTAGAATAGCTTTGAAAATTATTGTTAAGAACACTAAGTTGCTAAGGCTAGGGATATTTGAAGCTACAATGATGACAGCGGTCAAGTATGGTTCCGAAGCATGGGTGCTCTGAAAAACGGAGGAAGATTTGCTAGATTTTTTCAGTGAAATAGCTTACGAATTATTTTGGGTACCCGATTGACTGACCGTAATTCAAACAGTAGGCTGTTCAAAAATTGTGGTTCAAGCCAGATTTTTAAGGCTATAACGAGAGAAGAGTTGAAATGGTTAGGGCAGGTTCTGCGGATGAATGATGACATATTACCAAAGATTGTTCTTTTCGGCCAACCGTCTAGGACTAAACGGAAAGTAGGTCATCCTCGGTTGGGGTGGGAGGATATTGTAAGGAAAGATATAAGGTAAATTAAAACTTCATGGAAGGGTGTACAGAGGAAAGCTTTGAATAGATTGAGATGGAGGAGAGGCGTGCGAAGCTGTGTTGACCTCAGGTGGCTTGGTACTGTGGTAAGTTGTTATTAGTAGTAGTAGTAAATGTGGCAGGGATAGTAGTATTAGCAGTAGCGTGCACATACTGCCTTTTGGTCAGGTGATCTTCTCCTTTAAGCATTCTCTGAAAACTCCGACTTGATACCCAAATCAATACTTGAGATACGCTCCTTTGACAATTTGAATACATAGTGTCTTTTGTTTTAAATCAAATTTCGCCTAAATATTGTAATGGAGCAGTGTGGTAGTAGTTGTAGCAGTAGTGGTGGTGGTAGTTGCAGTAGTACTAGTAACATGCAAATATTGCCTTTTTGACCATCTCCCTTATCATTTCCTAAAAGTTCCAAATTAGTATATTCAGTCATTTTTGAGTCACGCCCTTCTTACAATCCGTATACACATAATGTGTTTTGATTAAGTTCAACGCTCCCCTCAACATTCTTTTGAAAGGCTGACCAGAATACCCTTCGTCTTTTTGGAAAGTAAAGTTCAAACATCCATGCCTTTCTTAATAGCATATACTATATGCAAACAGTAAACGAAGTTAATTTTAATATTTTATGCTTTTTAATTTTAATATTTCGTAATTTTTGCTTTTGAACTAATTAAGGCACAGTGGTGCCATTTAGGGGTGGCAGTTTCCCTCCAGTAAATTTGAAAAAATCATGATATAGCCCTTGCCCTTTGACTCTCTGGATGTGGACCTTTTTTGCCCTGTCAAGAAAAATGCTGGAGCTACGCCCCCGTTAAGGAACAAATGCTAAATGCTAACAAAATCATTTTCTTCTCCAAAAAAAAGTTTTCTTCAAAATTTTAAATGATGTCTCGGGATTGTTACCGGGGGGGGGGGGGGGGGAGCAGGATGTAAAAATGGAACTGTTTGCTCAAATATTTTCATTTTTTCCTGGAGTAGAATTTCTTTGGCTAATCTTAAGAGAATAATTATTCTACAATCAGTATTATGAATCAGCATTAATTCAGTATTCAAAACAGTAAACACCTGATACAATGATGGCACGAAACTATAGCATATTATTATTTTTTAAATAGGTTTTAAATAGATTTATTCATAATCCATTAAACATTACTGACCCATATACCCAATACTGACATATTACTGACCCAAATACAATAAATTCATGGTATTAATCTCGACAAAGAGGGTTTGTTGCTTAAATAGATAACTAATAGTTTTTGTTCATTTTTTCAAATTGCGGCCTTAGTAGGATATTCTATCTATTATCAAGTAAGAATTGTTTTTTTTTAACATATTTCCTTCCCAACTGACCTAATTGTACGCTCATACCAGTAATTAAGCACTTTCTTGGTAAAAATGCAGCTACATGATAAGCGAGAGAGCTGTGGATCCTTTCCTTTCGTTTTTATTTTTTGTAAACTCAAGGGTGGATTTAGAGCAAAGTCTTGGGGGAGGCCCAATGTGACAAGGGCGCAAATGAGCAAAATTTTGAGGGGGGCAATGTGGTAAAGGTACCAATAATTGACCAAATTGACAAATTTATGCTAAAAAAAAGGATAAGAGGGTTCCAGAAAAAATCTTTGGGGGAAGGGGGTAACCCCACCCCCCTGGATCCGCCAGTGAAAATCTCCACCTCATCTGTTTCCAACTTTACAGCAGAAATATTAAAAGTGCTGATAATTTATAGACTAGACACGATAAACAATAGAAAATATCCCTGGGGGGAGGGCATGTGCTAACTGGAGCTTTGTTTTTGTCAGTTTTACGGTAAGATCATGTCTCATTTTTCACATTCTATTTTGGCTTCATATTTCATTCTTGTTTCCTGGGGTTACAAGTAGAGATGGGGGTGCTACTCCGACGAGGACAATACCCCTTCGAATCCCGATCCGGACACTTTTTTTTAAAACTCCCACGAGGACCACGTGGTTTATGGTCCATATATGGGCATAGCCTCCCTAGGGAGAATGATTGCGTAATCGGTCAATGACCTCTTTCTCCAGGTGTGTTTTTGGCACGCCCTCAGCGAATGTTGTTGTTATTGTTTTGAACAGAGTAATTAGAGAGAACACGTGGTTAATGGGGTCAATGTTGTTGTCGTTCGAAGCAAAGTTAATGACACTTCCTTCCAGTTCGAGGCAGATGTTATGATCCAGAAATAGTATTTGTTATTGTTATTCGAGCCAGATGTTATGAGGTTCCGAGAAACAGTTAATGACATTTCCTTCCTGTTCGAGGCAGATGTTATGATCCGGAAATAGTATTTGTTATTGTTTCCGAGCCAAATGTTATGAGTTCCCGGGAAACAGTTAATTAATGTCTGACAGATAACGTAAAGTTGATTAATGTCTTTGGATTTCGAACAGAAATGTTTCCGAGAAACAGTTAGATCACACATGATGTCATGATTGTTTGAATTGTCTCCGGCGCGAAGTTTATTAATGTCTGGAGTTCTTCCAGAAGAATCGTTTCCGAGCAAATGTTTTGATCTTAGCGCGCGAAAAGGTTTCCAAATAATTGAAATAAGCCAGTGCAGGGATGCCAAACAAAAGGAACATGCTGAATTACGTTTAGGGATAATTTTGGCGAAACCGTTGTAGCTATTTTATGGAACTATTTGGGCGAAACAGATAGAGACATTTTAAAAGATGATTTTTGAAGAGATTTTAGAAGAGAATTTAATGGTGAAACTCTATGGACGTTATAATACACAAGTTCCATTTGAACAGTGTTGTGAGATCCCACTACCCCAACCCCAAACGGTTCCAATCCCCCTACCCCAACCCCAAAGGGTTCCAATCCCCCTACCTCAACCCCGAAGGAAGCCCCCGGTCCTCAAGGGTCCCCCCAAGCTCCCAAAGGGTCCCCACACCCCCAAAGGCTCTCCCCGGGCCCCCAAAGGCCCTCCCCCGGCCCCCAAAGGTCCACCGGGTCCCCAAAGGCCCTCCCCCGGCCCCCAAAGGTCCACCGGGCTCCCAAAGGACCATTCGACCCTCAAGGGTCCCCCGGCGCCCCCAAAGGCCCTCCCCAGACCCACAAAGGCCCTCCCCGGGCCCCCATAGGCCCATCGAGCTCCCAAAAGACCACCGGGGTCCCAAAGGCCATCACCCGGCCCCCAAATGTCCCCCAGGCTCCCAACTGGCCCCCCCCCCCGGACCCCCAAAGACCCTCCCCTGGTCCCCAAAGGTCCACCAGGCTCCCAAAGGACCAATCGGTCCTCAAGGGCCTCCAGACCCACAAAGGCTCTCTCCGGGCTCCCAAAGGACCACCCAGCCCTTGGTTTAGTTTTAGTTAAAAGTATAGAGTGTTTTAGCTTAGAGTCATAACTTAGAGTTTTTCTTGAAGTTCTAGTTTAGTTTAATTTTAGTTAAGAGTTTGATGTTTTACCTTTGAGTTTCAGTTAGAGTTTTAGTTTGGTTTACTTTTAGTTAAGAGTTTGTAGTTTTAGCTTAGAGTCTTAGCTTAGAGTTTAAGTTAGAGTTGTTGTGTAGTTTAGTTTTAGTTAATAGTTTAGAGTTTTACCTTAGAGTCTTAGCTTAGAGTTTTAGTTAGAGTGGAAGTTCAGTTTAGTTACAGTTAAGAATTTAGAGTTTTAGCTTAGAGTCATAGCCTAGAGTTTTACTTAAAGTTATAGTTTGACTAAGTTTTAGTTAAGAGTTTTGAGTTTTAGCTTAGAGTCTTAGCTTAGAGTTTTTTTTGTTAGAGTTCTAGTTTAGTTTAATTTTAGTTAAGAGTTTGATGTTTTACCTTTGAGTTTCAGTTAGAGTTCTAGTTTAGTTTAGTTTTAGTTAAGAGTTTAGAGTTTTTAGCTTAGAGTTTTTGTTGAAGTTCTAGTTTAGTTTAGTTTTAGTTAATAGTTTAGAGTTTTAGCTTAGAGTCTTAGCTTAGAGTTTTTGTTAGGGTTCTAGTTTAGTTTAATTTTAGTTAAGAGTTTGATGTTTTACCTTTGAGTTTCAGTTAGAGTTCTAGTTTAGTTTAGTTTTAGTTAAGAATTTAGAGTTTTTAGCTTAGAGTCGTAGCTGAGAGTTTTTGTTGAAGTTCTAGTTTAGTTTAGTTTTAGTTAATAGTTTAGAGTTATAGCTTAGAGTCTTAGCTTAGAGTTTTTGTTAGAGTTCTAGTTTAGTTTAATTTTATTTTAGAGTTTAGAGTTTTAGCTTAGTCTTAGCTTAGAGTTTTTTTTTGTTAGAGTTCTAGTTTACTTTAATTTTAGTTAAGAGTTTAATTTTTTTACCTTTGAGTTTCAGTTAGAGTTTTAGTTTAGTTTTAGTTAAGAGTTTGGTGTTTTACCTTAGAGTCTTAGCTTAGAGTTTTAATTTGAGTTCTAGTTTAGTCTAGTTTTAGTTAAGATTTTAGAATTTTAGCTTAGAGTTCTTTTTGTTAGAGTTCTAGTTTAGTTTAATTTTAGCTAAGAGTCTGATTTTTTTACCTCTGAGTTTCAGTTAAAGTTCTAGTTTAGTTTTAGTTACGAGTTTGGTGTTTTACCTTAATGTCTTAGCTTAGAGTTTTTAGTTAGAGTTCTAGTTTAGTTTAGTTTTGGTTAAGAGTTTAGAATTTTAGCTTAGAGTCTTAGCTTAGAGTTTTTTTTGAGTTCTAGTTTATCTTAGTTTTAGTTAAGAGTTTAGAGTTTTTGTTGAAGTTTTAGTTTATTTTAGTTTTAGTTAATAGTTTAGAGTTTTTAGCTTAGAGTCTTAGCTTAGAGTTTTTGTTAGAGTTGAAGTTCAGTTTATTAATAGTTAAGAGTTTAGAGTTTTAGCATAAAGTCTTAGCTTAGAGTTTTTGTTAGAGTTCTAGTTTAGTTTACATGTAGTTAAGAGTTTAGAGTTTTATCTTAGAGACCTAGCTTAGAGTTTTAGTTTAGTTTAGTTTTAGTTAAGATTTTAGAGTTTTAGCTTAGAGTCTTAGCAGAGAGTTTTTGCTAGAGTTCTAGTTTAGTTTAGTTTTAGTTAAGAGTTTAGAGTTTTAGCCTAGAGTCTTATCTCAGAGTTTTTGTTAGAGTTCTAGTTTAGTTTTAGTTAAGAGTTTAGAATTCTAGCTTAGAGTCTTAGCTTAGAGTTTTATGTTAGAGTTCTAGTTTATTTTAGTTTTAGTTAAGAGCTTAGAGTTTTTAGCTGAGAGTCATAACTTAGAGTTTTTATTGAAGTTCTAGTTTAGTTTAGTTTTAGTTAATAGTTTAGAGTTTTAGCTTAGAGTCTTAGCTTAGAGTTTTTGTTAGAGTTGAAGTATAGTTTAGTAATAGTTAAGAGTTTAGAGTTTTAGCATAGAGTCTTACCTTAGAGTTTTTGTTAGAGTTCTAGTTTAGTTTACATATAGTTAAGAGTTTGGAGTTTTATCTTAGAGACCTAGCTTAGAATTTTAGTTTAGTTTAGTTTTAGTTAAGAGTTTAGAGTTTTTTAGCTTAGAGTGTTAGTTTAGAGTTTTTGTTAGAGTTCTAGTTTAGTTTAGTTTTAGTTAAGAGTTTGGTGTTTTACCTTAGAGTTTTTGTTGAAGTTCTAGTTTAGTTTAGTTTTAGATAAGAGTTTATAATTTTAGCTTAGAGTCTTAGCTTAGAGTTTTTGTTAGAGTTCTAGTTTATTTTAGTTTTAGTTAAGAGTTTAGAGTTTTTAGATGAGAGTCATAGCCTAGAGTTTTTGTCGAAGTTCTAGTTTAGTTTAGTTTTAGTTAAGAGTTTAGAGTTTTAGCTTAGAGTCTTAGCTTAGATTTTTTGTTAGAGTTGAAGTTTATTTTAGTATTAGTTAAGAGCTTAGAGTTTTTAGCTTAGAGTCTTAGCTTAGAGTTTTTGTTAGAGTTCTAGTTCACTTTAGATATAGTTAAGACTTTGGAGTTTTACCCTAGGGACTTAGCTTAGAGTTTTTGTTAGAGTTGAAGTTTAGTTTAGTAATAGTTAAGAGTTTAGAGTTTTAGCATAGAGTCTTAGCTTAGAGTTTTTGTTAGAGTTCTTGTTTAGTTTACATATAGTTAAGAGTTTGGAGTTTTACCTTAGAGACCTAGCTTAGAATTTTAGTTTAGTTTAGTAATAGTTAAGAGTTTAGAATTTTAGCTTGGAGTCTTAGCTTAGAGTTTTTGTTAGAGTTCTTGTTTAGTTTACATATAGTTAAGAGTTTAGAGTTTTACCTTAGAGACCTAGCTTAGAGTTCTAGTTTAGTTTAGTTATAGTTAAGAGTTTAGAATTTTAGCTTGGAGTCTTAGCTTAGAGTTTTTGTTAGAGTTCTAGTTTAGTTTAGTTATAGTTAAGAGTTTGGTGTTTTACCATAGAGACTTAGCTTAGAGTTTTAGTTTAGTTTAGTTTTAGTTAAGATTTTACAGTTTTAGCTTAGAGTCTTAGCAGAGAGTTTTTGTTAGAGTTCTAGTTTAGTTTAGTTTTAGTTAAGAGTTTAGAGTTTTAGCCTAGAGTCTTATCTCAGAGTTTTTGTTAGAGTTCTAGTTTAGTTTAGTTTTAGTTAAGAGTTTAGTGTTTTAAGCTTAGAGTCTTAGTTTAAAGTTTTTTGTTGAAGTTCTAGTTTAGTTTAGAGTTTTAGCTTAGACTTAGAGTTTTAATTAGAGTTCTAGTTTAGTCTAGTTTTAGTTAAGAGTTTAGAGTTTTAGCTTAGAGTCTTAGCTTAGTGTTTTTGTTAGAGTTCTAGTTTAGTTTAGTTTTAGTTAAGAGTTTAGAGTTTTAGCTTGGAGTCATAGCTTAGAGTTTTTGTTATAGTTCTAGTTTAGTTTAGTTATAGTTAAGAGTTTGGTGTTTTACCCTAGAGACTTAGCTTAGAGTTTTAGTCTAGTTTAGTTTTACTTAAGAGTTTAGAGTTTTAGCTTAGGGTCTCAGCTTAGAGTTTTTGCTAGAGTTCTAGTTTAGTTTAGTTTTAGTTAAGAGTTTAGTGTTTTTAGCTTAGAGTCTTAGTTTAGAGTTTTTGTTGAAGTTTAGTTTAGTTTTGGTTTAGAGTTTTAGCTTAGACTTAGAGTTTTAATTAGAGTTCTAGTTTAGTTTAGTTAGCTATGAGTTTAGAGTTTTAGCTTAGAGTCATAGCTTAGAGTTTTTGTTAGAGTTCTAGTTTAGTTTAGTTTTAGTTAAGAGTTTAGAGTTTTACCATAGAGTCTTAGCTTAGAGTTTTAGTTAGAGTTGAAGTTTAGTTTAGTCACTTTTATGAATTTAGAGTTTTAGCTTAGAGTCGTAGCTTAGAGTTTTACTTTAAGTTATAGTTTGGTTAAGTTTTAGTTAAGAGTTTCGAGTTTTAGATGAGTCTTAGCTTAGAGTTTTTGCTAGAGTTCTAGTTTAGTTTAATTTTAGTTAAGAGTTTAGAGTTTTACCTTAGAGTCCTAGCTTAGAGTTTTTGTTAGAGTTCTAGTTTAGTTTAATTATAGTTAAGAATTTGATATTTTACCTTTGAGTTTCAGTTAGAGTTCTAGTTTAGTTTACTTTTAGTTAAGAGTTTAGCGTTTTACCTTGGAGTCTTAGCTTAGAGTTTTAGTTAGAGTTCTAGTTTTGTTTAGTTTTAGTTAAGAGTTTAGAATTTTAGCTTAGAGTCTTAGCACAGAGTTTTTGTTAGAGTCCTAGTTTATTTTAGTTTTAGTTAATAGTTTAGAGTTTTACATTTGAGTTTCAGTTAGAGTTCTAGTTTAGTTTAGTTTTAGTTAAGAGTTTAGAGTTTTTAGCTTAGAGTCTTAGCTTAGAGTTTTTGTTGAAGTTCTAGTTTAGTTTAGTTTTAGTTAATAGCTTAGAGTTTTTGTTAGAGTTCTAGTTTAGTTTAATTTTATTTAAGAGTTTAGAGTTTTAGCTTAGAGTTTTTTTGTTAGAGTTCTAGTTTAGTTTAATTTTAGTCAAGAGTTTTATTTTTACCTTTGAGCTTCAATTAGAGTTCTAGTTTAGTTTTAGTTAAGAGTTTGGAGTTTTACCTTAGAGTTTCAGTTAGAGTTCTAGTTTAGTTTTAGTTAAGAGCTTGGTGTTTTACCTTAGAGTCTTAGCTTAGAGTTTTTTGTTGGGGTTCTAGTTTAGTTTAATTTTAGTTAAGAGTTTGATTTTGTACCTCTGAGTTTCAGTTAGAGTTCTAGTTTAGTTTTAGTTAAGAGTTTGATGTTTTACCTTAGGGTCTTAGCTTAGAGTTTTTAGTTAGAGTTCTAGTTTACTTTAGTTTTGGTTAAGAATTTAGAATTTCAGCTTAGAGTCTTAGCTTAGAGTTTTTTTAGAGTTCTAGTTTATTTTAGTTTTAGTTAAGAGTTTAGTTTTTACCATAGAGTCTTAGCTTAGAGTTTTTGTTAAAGTTTTAGTTTATTTTAGTTTTAGTTAATAGTTTAGAGTTTTAGCTTAGAGTCTTAGCTTAGAGTTTTTGTTAGAGTTGAAGTTTAGTTTAGTAATAGTTAAGAGTTTGGTGTTTTACCATAGAGTCATAGCTTAGAGTTTTAGTTAGAGTTCTAGTTTAGTTTAGTTTTAGTTGAGAGTTTAGAATTTTAGCTTAGACTCTTAGCTTAGAGTTTTTGTTTGATTTCTAGTTTAGTTTAGTTTTAGTCAAGAGTTTAGAGTTTTTAGCTTAGATTCATAGCTTAGAGTTTTTGTTGAAGCTATAGTTTAGTTTAGTTTTAGTTAAGAGTTTATAGTTTTAGCTTAGATTCTTAGCTTAGAGTTTTTGTTAGAGTTTTAGTTTAGTTTAGTTTTAGTTAAGAGTTTAGAGTTTTAGCTTAGAGTATTAGCTTAGAGTTATAGTTAGAGTTGAAGTTTAGTTTAGTTATAGTTAAGAATTTAGAGTTTTTAGCTTAGAGTCGTAGTTTAGAGTTTTTGTTATAGTTCTAGTTTAGTTTAGTTAAGAGTTTAGAGTTTTATCATAGAGTCATAGGTTAGAGTTTTTGTTGAAGTTGAAGTTTAGTTTAGTCATAGTTAAGAATTTAGAGTTTTTATCTTAGAGTCATAGCTTAGAGTTTTTGAAGTTCTAGTTTAGTTTAGTTAAGAGTTTAGAGTTCCACCTTAGAGTCTTAGCTTAGAGTTTTACTTAGAGTTGAAGTTTAGTTTACTTATAGTTAAGGGTTTAGAGTTTTAGCTTGGAGTCTTAGCTTAGAGTTTTAGTTAGAGTTCTAGCTTAGTTTAGTTTTAGTTAAGAGTTTAGAGTTTTACCTTAAAGTCTTAGCTTATTGTTCTATTTAGAGTTCTAGTTTAGTTTAGTTTTAGTTAAGAGTTTTGAGTTTTACCTTAAAGTCTTAGATTAGAGTTTTAGTTAGGGTTGAAGTTTCGTTTAGTTTAGTTATAGTTAAGAGTTTATAGTTTTAGCTTAGAGTCTTAGCTTAGAGTTTTAGTTAGAGTTATTGTTTAGTTTAGTTTTAGTTAAGATTTATAGCTTTAGCATAGAATCTTAGCTTAGAGATTTAGTTAGAGTTGAAGTTTAGTCCAAACTAGCATAACCACAAAATTACACAATATTGCATAGAAATACCAAAACCATAGGTTAGGTTAGGTCAGGTTAGAAGTCTGGTTTCTCCACGTTTAAGTTAGGTTAGATTAGGTTAGCTTATCATGAGCGCTCATGATAAGCTAACCTAATCTAACCTAACTTAAACGTGGAGAAACCAGACTTCTAACCTGACCTAACCTAACCTATGGTTTTGGTATTTCTATGCAATATTGTGTAATTTTGTGGTTATGCTAGTTTGGACTAAACTTCAACTCTAACTAAATCTCTAAGCTAAGATTCTATGCTAAAGCTATAAATCTTAACTAAAACTAAACTAAACAATAACTCTAACTAAAACTCTAAGCTAAGACTCTAAGCTAAAACTATAAACTCTTAACTATAACTAAACTAAACGAAACTTCAACCCTAACTAAAACTCTAATCTAAGACTTTAAGGTAAAACTCAAAACTCTTAACTAAAACTAAACTAAACTAGAACTCTAAATAGAACAATAAGCTAAGACTTTAAGGTAAAACTCTAAACTCTTAACTAAAACTAAACTAAGCTAGAACTCTAACTAAAACTCTAAGCTAAGACTCCAAGCTAAAACTCTAAACCCTTAACTATAAGTAAACTAAACTTCAACTCTAAGTAAAACTCTAAGCTAAGACTCTAAGGTGGAACTCTAAACTCTTAACTAAACTAAACTAGAACTTCAAAAACTCTAAGCTATGACTCTAAGATAAAAACTCTAAATTCTTAACTATGACTAAACTAAACTTCAACTTCAACAAAAACTCTAACCTATGACTCTATGATAAAACTCTAAACTCTTAACTAAACTAAACTAGAACTATAACAAAAACTCTAAACTACGACTCTAAGCTAAAAACTCTAAATTCTTAACTATAACTAAACTAAACTTCAACTCTAACTATAACTCTAAGCTAATACTCTAAGCTAAAACTCTAAACTCTTAACTAAAACTAAACTAAACTAAAACTCTAGCAAAAACTCTAAGCTAAGAATCTAAGCTAAAACTATAAACTCTTAACTAAAACTAAACTAAACTATAGCTTCAACAAAAACTCTAAGCTATGAATCTAAGCTAAAAACTCTAAACTCTTGACTAAAACTAAACTAAACTAGAAATCAAACAAAAACTCTAAGCTAAGAGTCTAAGCTAAAATTCTAAACTCTCAACTAAAACTAAACTAAACTAGAACTCTAACTAAAACTCTAAGCTATGACTCTATGGTAAAACACCAAACTCTTAACTATTACTAAACTAAACTTCAACTCTAACAAAAACTCTAAGCTAAGACTCTAAGCTAAAACTCTAAACTATTAACTAAAACTAAAATAAACTAAAACTTTAACAAAAACTCTAAGCTAAGACTCTATGGTAAAAACTAAACTCTTAACTAAAACTAAAATAAACTAGAACTCTAAAAAAACTCTAAGCTAAGACTCTAAGCTGAAATTCTAAATTCTTAACCAAAACTAAAGTAAACTAGAACTCTAACTAAAAACTCTAAGCTAAGACCCTAAGGTAAAACATCAAACTCTTAACTAAAACTAAACTAGAACTCTAACTGAAACTCAGAGGTACAAAATCAAACTCTTAACTAAAATTAAACTAAACTAGAACCCCAACAAAAAACTCTAAGCTAAGACTCTAAGGTAAAACACCAAGCTCTTAACTAAAACTAAACTAGAACTCTAACTGAAACTCTAAGGTAAAACTCCAAACTCTTAACTAAAACTAAACTAGAACTCTAATTGAAGCTCAAAGGTAAAAATAAAACTCTTGACTAAAATTAAACTAAACTAGAACTCTAACAAAAAAACTCTAAGCTAAAACTCTAAACTCTTAAATAAAATTAAACTAAACTAGAACTCTAACAAAAACTCTAAGCTATTAACTAAAACTAAACTAAACTAGAACTTCAACAAAAACTCTAAGCTAAGACTCTAAGCTAAAAACTCTAAACTCTTAACTAAAACTAAACTAAACTAGAACTCTAACTGAAACTCAAATGTAAAACTCTAAACTATTAACTAAAACTAAAATAAACTAGGACTCTAACAAAAACTCTGTGCTAAGACTCTAAGCTAAAATTCTAAACTCTTAACTAAAACTAAACAAAACTAGAACTCTAACTAAAACTCTAAGCTAAGACTCCAAGGTAAAACGCTAAACTCTTAACTAAAAGTAAACTAAACTAGAACTCTAACTGAAACTCAAAGGTAAAATATCAAATTCTTAACTATAATTAAACTAAACTAGAACTCTAACAAAAACTCTAAGCTAGGACTCTAAGGTAAAACTCTAAACTCTTAACTAAAATTAAACTAAACTAGAACTCTAGCAAAAACTCTAAGCTAAGACTCATCTAAAACTCGAAACTCTTAACTAAAACTTAACCAAACTATAACTTAAAGTAAAACTCTAAGCTACGACTCTAAGCTAAAACTCTAAATTCATAAAAGTGACTAAACTAAACTTCAACTCTAACTAAAACTCTAAGCTAAGACTCTATGGTAAAACTCTAAACTCTTAACTAAAACTAAACTAAACTAGAACTCTAACAAAAACTCTAAGCTATGACTCTAAGCTAAAACTCTAAACTCATAGCTAACTAAACTAAACTAGAACTCTAATTAAAACTCTAAGTCTAAGCTAAAACTCTAAACCAAAACTAAACTAAACTTCAACAAAAACTCTAAACTAAGACTCTAAGCTAAAAACACTAAACTCTTAACTAAAACTAAACTAAACTAGAACTCTAGCAAAAACTCTAAGCTGAGACCCTAAGCTAAAACTCTAAACTCTTAAGTAAAACTAAACTAGACTAAAACTCTAAGCTAAGTCTCTAGGGTAAAACACCAAACTCTTAACTATAACTAAACTAAACTAGAACTATAACAAAAACTCTAAGCTATGACTCCAAGCTAAAACTCTAAACTCTTAACTAAAACTAAACTAAACTAGAACTCTAACAAAAACACTAAGCTAAGACTCTAAGCTAAAACTCTAAACTCTTAACTAAAACTAGACTAAACTAGAACTCTAATTAAAACTCTAAGTCTAAGCTAAAACTCTAAACTAAACTAGAACTTCAACAAAAAACTTTAAACTAAGACTCTAAGCTTAAAACACTAAACTCTTAACTAAAACTAAACTAAACTAGAACTCTAACAAAAACTCTGAGATAAGACTCTAGGCTAAAACTCTAAACTCTTAACTAAAACTAAACTAAACTAGAACTCTAACAAAAACTCTCTGCTAAGACTCTAAGCTAAAACTGTAAAATCTTAACTAAAACTAAACTAAACTAAAACTCTAAGCTAAGTCTCTATGGTAAAACACCAAACTCTTAACTATAACTAAACTAAACTAGAACTCTAACAAAAACTCTAAGCTAAGACTCCAAGCTAAAATTCTAAACTCTTAACTATAACTAAACTAAACTAGAACTCTAAGCTAGGTCTCTAAGGTAAAACTCTAAACTCTTAACTATATGTAAACTAAACAAGAACTCTAACAAAAACTCTAAGCTAAGACTCCAAGCTAAAATTCTAAACTCTTAACTATTACTAAACTAAACTAAAATTCTAAGCTAGGTCTCTAAGGTAAAACTCCAAACTCTTAACTATATGTAAACTAAACAAGAACTCTAACAAAAACTCTAAGCTAAGACTCTATGCTAAACTCTAAACTCTTAACTATTACTAAACTAAACTTCAACTCTAACAAAAACTCTAAGCTAAGTCCCTAGGGTAAAACTCCAAAGTCTTAACTATATCTAAAGTGAACTAGAACTCTAACAAAAACTCTAAGCTAAGACTCTAAGCTAAAAACTCTAAGCTCTTAACTAATACTAAAATAAACTTCAACTCTAACAAAAAATCTAAGCTAAGACTCTAAGCTAAAACTCTAAACTCTTAACTAAAACTAAACTAAACTAGAACTTCGACAAAAACTCTAGGCTATGACTCTCATCTAAAAACTCTAAACTCTTAACTAAAACTAAAATAAACTAGAACTCTAACAAAAACTCTAAGCTAAGACTCTAAGCTAAAATTATAAACTCTTATCTAAAACTAAACTAAACTAGAACTTCAACAAAAACTCTAAGGTAAAACACCAAACTCTTAACTAAAACTAAACTAAACTAGAACTCTAACAAAAACTCTAAACTAACACTCTAAGCTAAAAAACTCTAAACTCTTAACTAAAACTAAACTAAACTAAAATTCTAAGCTAGGTCTCTAAGATAAAACTCCAAACTCTTAACTATATGTAAACTAAACTAGAACTCTAACAAAAACTCTAAGGTAAGACTCTATGCTAAAACTCTAAACTCTTAACTATTACTAAACTATACTTCAACTCTAACAAAAACTCTAAGCTAAGACTCTAAGCTAAAACTCTAAACTATTAACTAAAACTAAACTAAACTAGAACTTCAATAAAAACTCTAAGTTATGACTCTCAGCTAAAAACTCTAAGCTCTTAACTAAAACTAAAATAAACTAGAACTCTAACATAAAACTCTAAGCTAAGACTCTAAGCTAGAATTCTAAACTCTTAACTAAAACTAAACTAGAACTCTAACAAAAACTCTGAGATAAGACTCTAGGCTAAAACTCTAAACTCTTAACTAAAACTAAACTAAACTAGAACTCTAGCAAAAACTCTCTGCTAAGACTCTAAGCTAAAACTCTAAAATCTTAACTAAAACTAAACTAAACTAAAACTCTAAGCTAGGTCTCTAAGATAAAACTCTAAACTCTTAACTACATGTAAACTAAACTAGAACTCTAACAAAAACTCTAAGCTAAGACTTTATGCTAAAACTCTAAACTCTTAACTATTAATAAACTGAACTTCAACTCTAACAAAAACTCTAAGCTAAGACTCTAAGCTAAAAACTCTAAACTATTAACTAAAACTAAAATAAACTAAAACTTCAACAAAAACTCTAAACTCTTAACTAAAACTAAGATAAACTAGAACTCAAAAAAAACTCTAAGCTAAGACTCTAAGCTAAAATTCTAAACTCTTAACCAAAACTAAACTAAACTAGAACTCTAACTAAAAACTCTAAGCTAAGACATTAAGGTAAAACACCAAACTCGTAACTAAAACTAAACTAGAACTTTAACTGAAACTCAGAGGTAAAAAAATCAGACTCTTAGCTAAAATTAAACTAAACTAGAACTCTAACAAAAAGAACTCTAAGCTAAAATTCTAAAATCTTAACTAAAACTAGACTAAACTAGAACTCAAATTAAAACTCTAAGCTAAGACTCTAAGGTAAAACACCAAACTCTTAACTAAAACTAAACTAAAACTCTAACTGAAACTCAAAGGTAAAAAAATTAAACTCTTAACTAAAATTAAAGTAAACTAGAACTCTAACAAAAAAAAACTCTAAGCTAAGACTAAGCTAAAACTCTAAACTCTAAAATAAAATTAAACTAAACTAGAACTCTAACAAAAACTCTAAGCTAAGACTCTAAGCTATAACTCTAAACTATTAACTAAAACTAAACTAAACTAGAACTTCAACAAAAACTCTCAGCTACGACTCTAAGCTAAAAACTCTAAATTCTTAACTAAAACTAAACTAAACTAGAACTCTAACTGAAACTCAAAGGTAAAACATCAAACTCTTAACTAAAATTAAACTAAACTAGAACCCTAACAAAAACTCTAAGCTAAGACTCTAAGCTAAAACTCTAAACTATTAACTAAAACTAAACTAAACTAGAACTTCAACAAAAACTCTAAGCTAAAAACTCTAAACTCTTAACTAAAACTAAACTAAACTAGAACTCTAACTGAAACTCAAAGGTAAAACATCAAACTCTTAACTAAAATTAAACTAAACTAGAACTCTAACAAAAAAAACTCTAAGCTAAGACTCTAAGCTAAAACTCAAAACTCTTAACTAAAACTTAGTCAAACTATAACTTTAAGTAAAACTCTAGGCTATGACTCTAAGCTAAAACTCTAAATTCTTAACTGTAACTAAACTGAACTTCCACTCTAACTAAAACTCTAAGCTAAGACTCTAAGGTAAAACTCTAAACTATTAACTAAAACTAAACTACACAACAACTCTAACTTAAACTCTAAGCTAAGACTCTAAGCTAAAACTACAAACTCTTAACTAAAAGTAAACCAAACTAAAACTCTAACTGAAACTCAAAGGTAAAACATCAAACTCTTAACTAAAATTAAACTAAACTAGAACTTCAAGAAAAACTCTAAGTTATGACTCTAAGCTAAAACACTCTATACTTTTAACTAAAACTAAACCAAGGGCTGGGTGGTCCTTTGGGAGCCCGGAGAGAGCCTTTGTGGGTCTGGAGGCCCTTGAGGACCGATTGGTCCTTTGGGAGCCTGGTGGACCTTTGGGGACCAGGGGAGGGTCTTTGGGGGTCCGGGGGGGGGGCCAGTTGGGAGCCTGGGGGACATTTGGGGGCCGGGTGATGGCCTTTGGGACCCCGGTGGTCTTTTGGGAGCTCGATGGGCCTATGGGGGCCCGGGTAGGGCCTTTGTGGGTCTGGGGAGGGCCTTTGGGGGCGCCGGGGGACCCTTGAGGGTCGAATGGTCCTTTGGGAGCCCGGTGGACCTTTGGGGGCCGGGGAGGGCCTTTGGGGACCCGGTGGACCTTTGGGGGCCGGGGGAGGGCCTTTGGGGGCCCGGGGAGAGCCTTTGGGGGTGTGGGGACCCTTTGGGAGCTTGGGGGGACCCTTGAGGACCGGGGGCTTCCTTCGGGGTTGAGGTAGGGGGATTGGAACCCTTTGGGGTTGGGGTAGGGGGATTGGAACCGTTTGGGGTTGGGGTAGTGGGATCTCACAACACTGTTCAAATGGAACTTGTGTATTATAACGTCCATAGAGTTTCACCATTAAATTCTCTTCTAAAATCTCTTCAAAAATCATCTTTTAAAATGTCTCTATCTGTTTCGCCCAAATAGTTCCATAAAATAGCTACAACGGTTTCGCCAAAATTATCCCTAAACGTAATTCAGCATGTTCCTTTTGTTTGGCATCCCTGCACTGGCTTATTTCAATTATTTGGAAACCTTTTCGCGCGCTAAGATCAAAACATTTGCTCGGAAACGATTCTTCTGGAAGAACTCCAGACATTAATAAACTTCGCGCCGGAGACAATTCAAACAATCATGACATCATGTGTGATCTAACTGTTTCTCGGAAACATTTCTGTTCGAAATCCAAAGACATTAATCAACTTTACGTTATCTGTCAGACATTAATTAACTGTTTCCCGGGAACTCATAACATTTGGCTCGGAAACAATAACAAATACTATTTCCGGATCATAACATCTGCCTCGAACAGGAAGGAAATGTCATTAACTGTTTCTCGGAACCTCATAACATCTGGCTCGAATAACAATAACAAATACTATTTCCGGATCATAACATCTGCCTCAAACAGGAAGGAAATGTCATTAACTGTTTCTCGGAACCTCATAACATCTGGGTCGAATAACAATAACAAATACTATTTCTGGATCATAACATCTGCCTCGAACTGGAAGGAAGTGTCATTAACTTTGCTTCGAACGACAACAACATTGACCCCATTAACAACGTGTTCTCTCTAATTACTCTGTTCAAAACAATAACAACAACATTCGCTGAGGGCGTGCCAAAAACACACCTGGAGAAAGAGGTCATTGACCGATTACGCAATCATTCTCCCTAGGGAGGCTATGCCCATATATGGACCATAAACCACGTGGTCCTCGTGGGAGTTTTAAAAAAAAGTGTCCGGATCGGGATTCGAAGGGGTATTGTCCTCGTCGGAGTAGCACCCCCATCTCTACTGTTACAGGGGCTTCATTTCGGGGGAGCAATTGCCCCCGAAGCGAAAGTTTGCATAATTTGGAACTTCGTACCAAGCTAATACGCTCCTTAAAATTGATAGCAAAAAATGTTTAGTCGCTAACAAGGGTGTATCCAGGGGGTTTAGGCGGTTTGCCCCCCCCCACGAAATGTTTGTCTGACTCGTAAAAGCGTAACAAAAATAGTTATAAACCAATTTTTTATGAGTTTTTTGAGGGTTTTGTGTAAAACACCCCCCGAAAAAAAATCCTGGATACGGCCCTGGTGGGTAACACTTTTGTTTTTAGGCGCTAACACAGAAAATTAAGTAAAAGTTATAGTTAACAGGAAAAAGCCTTGGAAAAAAAACTCTTGAAAAGCTTGAAAAAGACCAGTTACAAGACTTTAAGGCACTTAAATGTTCTAAGCACAATTTTAAGCAAGACGATATTGTAGCCCTTCTTGCATGTTTTCCTCTCCCCAAAGCTGAAGTCTCGTGGCAGGCTCTGCAGATTTAGGAATTGAGCACATTAAGCGCCTATAAATACAAATTTGAGTTAGCAACTGTGGTAATATGAATCAATAGTATTCAATTTTAATTTTTTAAAATTGAATTTCAATTCATTTTTTTGTTTCATATTTTTCTAATTCTCCATTCCTCTCTTCCCCCAACCCTGGGAAGAACCCTCAGACATCATTTAAATTTTTGAATATATATATTTTGAGGAAGAAGATACTTTTCTTAGTACACCCCGGTGCCGCGCCAATAAGGAAAGGCCACCGGCGATGGAGCAAAAATAGCAGCAGCGGTGCGCCACTGTTGCACCGCCGACAATTTTTCCGAGCCACCACCGGTGAGATTTCGGTGTCACGCCGCCAGTGAAATCGTTGTCGACCGCTAACATTTACTTTTGATAATCAAACAGTTCGTGGTAACGAACTGTAAGTAAGGAGCGACCCGGCTCAATGGTAACCGAAACTGTAGAAAACGTAATTTTGATACCAATAGATACATCAAAAGAATCAGATTTTAATGCTAATTTCGAATATATAAGTTTCATCAAGTTTAGTCCTACCTATCAAAAGTTACGCGACTGAGAAAATTTGGCTGATTTTCGAAAAAAGGGGGAAAGACCCCCTAAAAGTTATAGAACCTTAATGAAAATCCCACCATCATATTCAGCGTATCAGAAAACCTTACTGCAGAGGTTTCAAGCTCCTATCTACAAAAATGTGGAATTTTGCATTTTTTGCCAGAAGAAAGATCACGGATGCGTGTTTATTTTTTATTTTATTTATTTATTTTTTTCCAGGGGTGATCGTATCGACCCAGTGGTCCTAGAATATCTTGGGAGGGCTCATTCGAATGGAAATTAAAAGTTCTAGTGCCCTTTTTAAGTGACCAAAAAATGGAGGGCAACTAGGCCCCCTCCCACGCTCATTTTTTTCTCAAAGTCACCCGATCAAAATTTTGAGATAGCCATTTTGTTCAGCCTGGTCGAAAATATGATAACTTTGTCTTTTATGATGACTTAATCCCCCGAAGTCGCCGGGGGGAGGGCTGAAAGTTATGAACTTTACCCAATGTTAACATATAGTATTGGTTATTGGGAAATATACAGACGTTTTCAGGGGGGATTTTTTCTGGTAGTGGGGGGGGGGGAATGGGTCTAGGGTTATGTGGGAGGATCTTTCCAAGAAGGAAGTTTTCATGGGGGAAGGGACATTGCTATGAAGAGGGCGCCGGATTTCCCAGAATTATTTAAAAAAAGATCAGAAATTATATATATAAAAAAACAAGTTTTTCAACTGAAAGTAAGGAGCAACATCAAAACTTAAAACGAACAGAAAACATTACGTATATGATTGGGTTCACCTCCTAGTCAATACCTCGCTCTTTAAGCCAAAGATTATTTAGTACTTTCATAAGAGCTATTTATTCTAATTAATGGCATTTGTGATTAAGGGGTCGTTTTTAAAGAATTAGAACAAAATTCGAACTTTAGCTTAAAGAGCAAGGTATGACTAGGGGGCGAACCCTCTAATATACGTATTAAAAATAAATGAACATAGAAGTTCGTTACGTAAGTTAATTCGTAAGTTACGTATATTTATTACTAATAAAAACGTTCGTAAATAAAATTAAACAGGTTTCGAGAAAGCCATTTAACCAAATAAAAGTAATATTAATAATCAAATCTGATTTTAATTATTCATATAGTGTGAGCCAAAATCAAAACTTGCATTAATTCAAAAACGTTCAAAAATTAAATAAAAAACAAGTTTTTTTAACTGAAAGTAAGGAACGACGTTAAAACTTAAAACGAACAGAAATTATTCCGTATATGAAAGGGGCTGTCCCCTCCTCAACGCCTCGCTCTTTACGCTAAAGTTTTTTATTGTTTTAAAAAATAAAGTTGTGAGACAGAGTCAAACTTTAGCGTAAAGAGCGAGGCGTTGAGGAGGGGACAGCCCCTTTCATATACGGAATAATTTCTGTTTGTTTTAAGTTTTTACGTCGTTCCTTACTTTCAGTTAAAAAAAACTTGTTTCTTTTTATTTAATTCTTTCTCAAAGCCGAGCTTTTATTTACAACAGATTTGGGCATATTCATGAGTTAGAAACTTTGCAAGTCGCTGGCTGTTATCCGCAATTTTCCTCAAAACCTAATAGTATGTATTTTCTTCTTCTATCATTATTTAATTAACACCAGACTTATATAGGAGAGCCTTTTGGACGTTGTTCCCAAGAAATCTCAAAGTTTTTATACTTTTCTAAGTCTAACCACATATTAATACCATTTTACATTTTTCAAATGCTGCCCTATCCACCCATACAAGTCTTACTTCCATGCTTGGCTGCAGCCTAGTCCTTCAAAGGTTGAAATGCCTGGTAATGGACTCTTTTACGAACAGACAAACCAACTTTTATAACACTGATCTACTATGTAATTTCATGTATTTTAAAAACATTTGGAAACCTGAAAGTATGGATTTTTTTTTTAATAAGAGGGTATCTTTGCAACACTTTGCTAGGAATAGCAAGTGTTATCTTCATTGGTGGATCAAAAAGGGACAAAAAATTGGACGGCAACTAGACACCCTCCCACGCTCATTTTTTCCCAAAGTCACCCGATCAAAATTTTGAAATAGCCATTTTGTTTAGCATAGTCGAAAAATCTAATAATTATGCCTTTTAGGATGGCTGGGTCCTCCAAAGTCCCTGAGGAAAGGCTGCAAGTTATGGACTTTGCCCATTGTTTAAATATATTATTGGTTATTGGGAAGTATACAGACGTTTTCAGGGGGATTTTTTATGGTTGTGTGTGTTGGGGGGGGGGGTAGAGGGTGCTACGTGGGAGGACCTTTCCATAGAGGAAGTTTTCATGGGGGAAGGGACATTTCTATGAAGAGGGCGACGGATTTCCCAGCATTATTTAAAAAAACAATCAGAAATTAAATAAAAAAAAAGGTTTTTTCAAGTGAAAGTAGGGAGCAACATTAAAACTTAAAACGAACAGAAATTCTTATTGTACGTACAAGAGGGAATTTGAACCCTAGTCAATACCTCACTCTTTATGCTAATGTTTTTTTTAGTATTTGCAAAAGAGCTATTTATTCTAATTAAATGGCCTTTGTGAGTCATTCTTAAAGAATTGGAACGAAATTCGAACTTTAGCGCAAAGACCGAGGTATTGACTAGGAGGCGAAACCCCTCATATACTTAATAATTTCTGTTCTTTTTAAGGGAAAGCATAGAAGTTTCTAATAAAAATAGGGACAAAATTCCCATCTTTACAACTGGATTTTCCATGCATCATAGGCAGCGCGATCGCGCTGCCTAAGTAGAGAATGATGTTGGCACGATGTTTTTTTTTTCCATACCAGGGCACTTCGTATCAAAGGAAAAATCGTAGAAACTTCGAAAAGGGCTCATTCGATTGGAAATTGGAGTGGATAGTACCCTGTTTAATTGTCGAAAGTGATTGGAGGGAAACTAGCCCCCCCCCCACGCCCGTCATTCCCCCAAACACATCAAATCAAAATTTTGAGATAGCCATTTTGTTCAGCGTAGTTGATTTCCAGATAGAAAATATATTTTTGAGGAGGACAATACCCCAAAACCCCCCGGGCAAGGGTTTTAAGTTATGCCCTAGGGGCATATAAGATTTTTTATAGAAGGTGCTATCGCAGAAACTTCAAAAAAGGCCCATTCGATTGGAAATTCAAAGGGCTAGTGCCCTTTTTAATAGTCGAAAGTGATTTGAGGGCAACTAACCCTCCTCTCACGCCCACCTTTTCCCCAAACACATCCAATCAAAATTTTTAGATAGCCATTTTATTCAACGTAGTTGAAATTTTTGGAAAATAGGTATATAAGGATGACAACCCTTCCCCCCACAGCCCTTAGAGCAAGGGTTGTAAGTTATGCTCTGGGGGCATATAAGGTTTTTATTGAAAGCCTTGTCGTAGAAACTTCAAAAGGGCTCATTCAATTGGAAATTGAAAGGACTAGTGCCTTTTTAATAGTTGAAAGTGATTTGAGAGTGACTAACGCCTCTCTCATGCCCACTATTTTCGCAAACACATCCAATCAATATTTTGAGACATCCATTTTGTTCAACGTAGTTGAAAGCTCTTGAAATTAGGTCTTTTATGCGTCAAGCCTATGGCTTCCTCCTTTATTGAATAAAATAAATAAAATAAATAACCCCATCAGAGCCCTCAATGCAAGGGTTGTAAGTTATTCCCTGGGGGCATATAAAGTTTGTATAGAAAGTTGTTGGTGAAATTCCAAAAAGGGCTCATTTGATTGAAAATTGAAATTGCCCTTTTTAATAGTCGAAAGTGAGTGGAGAGTAACCAACCCCCACCTTTAAGTAACCAACCCCCACCACATTAACCATCCACTTTTACGTCCACCTTTTCCCCAAACACATCTAATCAAAATTTTGAGATAGCCATTTTATTCAACGTAGTTTAAAGTTCTGGAAATTAGGTCTTTGAGGATGACAAACCCCCCAGAGCCCCAAGGACAAAGGTTATTAGTTCTACCCTGGGGGCATATAAGGTTTTTATAGATAGAGTTGTCGTAAAACTTCAAAGGGGGCTCATTCAATTGGAAACTGAGAGGGCTAGTGCCCTTTTTAATAGTCGAAAGTGATTGGAGGGTAACTTACCCCCCTCTCACGCCCACTATTCCTCCAAACACACCCAATCAAAATTTTGAGATAGCCATTTTGTTCAACGTAGTAGAAAGTTCTGGAAATTAGGTCTTTGAGAATGACAACCCCCCCCCCCCAGCACTCAGGGTAAGGGTTGTAAGTTATGCCCTGGGGGGCACATAAGGTTTTTATAGAAGGCATTGTCGTAGAAACTTCAAAAAAGGCTCATTCGATTAGAAATTGAAAAGGCTAGTACCCTTTTCAATAGTCAAAAGGGATTGGAGGGCAACTAACCCCCCTCTCACGCCCACCTTTCCCCCAAACATATCTAATCAAAATTTTAAGATAACCATTTTATTCAACGTAGTTTTAAGTTCTGGAGATTTGGTCTTTGAGGATGACAACCGCCTCCCCCCAACAGGCCTCAGGGCAAGGGTTGTAAGCTTTCCCCTGGGGGGATATATGTTTTTATTTGTAGAACGCGTTGTCGTATATACTTCAATAAGGGTTCATTCGATTGGAAATTGGAATGGCTAGTGCCCTATTTAATAGTCGAAAGCGATTGGAAGGCAACTAGCACCCCTTCCAAGCCCATGTTTTCCCCAAACATATGCAATAACAATTTTTAGATAGCCATTTTGTTCCGAGCAGTTCAAAGTTCAGGAAATTATACCTTTGAGTAGGACACTCCCCCCACAGTCTTCAGGGCAAGGGTTATAAGTCATGCCCTAGGGGCATATAAGGTTTTTATTGAAATCTTTGTCATAGAAACTTGAAAAAGGGCTCATTTTAGTGGAAATTTACAAGGGTTGTAAGTTATGCCCTTAGGGCATATAAAGTTTATATAGAAAGTTTTTGTAGAAATTTCAAAAAGGGCTCATTTGATTGCAAATTGAAATTTCCCTTTTTAATAGTTGAAAGTGAGTGGAGAGTAATTACCCCCCTCTTACGCCCACCATTTCTCCAAAAATATTCAATCAAAGTTAAGAGATAGCCATTTTGTTCAATGTAGTTGAAAGTTCTGTAAATTATGTATTTAAGGATGACAAACACCCCAGAGCCCCCAGGGCAAAGGTTTTAAGTTCTGCCCTGGGGGTATATAATGTTTTTTATAGATAGAGTTGTTGTAAAAATTCAAAAGGGGTTCATTCAATTGGAAATTGAGAGGGCTAGTGCCCTTTTTAATAGTCGAAAGTGATTAGAGGGTTCCTCCATTCTTCCAAAGACATCCAATCAAAAATTTTCAGATTGTCATTTTGTTCAACGCAGCAGAAAGTTCTGGAAATTAGGTCTTTGAGAATGACACCCCCCCCAGCACTCAGGGAAAGGGTTGTAAGTTATGCCCTGGGGGATATAAGATTTTTATTGAAAGTTTTGTCGTAGAAACTTCAAAAGAACTCATTTGATTTGAAATTGAAAAGGCTAGTGCCATTTTTAGTAGTTGAAAGTATTTGGAGAACGACTACCGCCCCGCTCACGCCCACCCTTTCCCCAAGCACATCCAATCAAAATTTTGAGATAGCCATTTTGTTTAACGTAGTTGAAAGTTCTGGAAATTAGGTATTAGAGGATGACAACCACCTTAACAGCCCTTAGGGTAAGGGTTGCAATTTATGCCCTGGAGGGAATATAAGGTGTTTAAAGAAAGCGTTGTCGTTTCAAAAACGGATCCTTCGATTGGAAATCGAAAGGAGTAGGGAGGCATCTCTAATTTCGATACGTAGTTACGTCACAGCCAATCAGAGGGCTAGAAATACGAGACGAAATGAAATCACGAGATTTAATGTCCTTGGTAAAAGCCTTTTTTCTAGGTCAATTACAGAGCTATTAACATACTACCGGGACGAGGTGACATCGGACCAGATTTCTGGGAATTATTAGCTTGAATTTGCGCAATAGGATGTTATGTAAATTATACAGACAGGAATTAAGTCGAACGTATAGAGCTTCGATTGTGTAAGAATTCATGAGAGAAAAATCAATAGGCTTCAGGGGAATTTAAATATATCTGTGTATAGTTGTCGATACACAAAGGAACCTACAGGAATTACTTTTGGAGGATTATTTTAGCGAAACCGATTGTGATATTTTAGGGGTCATTTGGACAGGAAAAAGTTAGAATTTCTAGTTTATGGTCGCTATAATATACAAGTTCCAATTTTCAATATAGAGGCTCCATTAAGAGTTATAAATGCGTAAGAAAAAAATTATCGGAACGTCATATCAGACCTCATATTTCGGGAGTTAGACCAGTGAACGGATTGAACATTCAATTCTGTCACTTTCTTGCTTAACATTATCTTTTTAAAAGTTCCCCATGAAATAAATGATTCCTGATTACGACTTTTAAGAATTACTAGCCATAGACAGTTCCACTTCAACTGTTCATGCAGACATCCAACAATAAAGTTAATATTAAAATAAAATTAAAGAAAAAGTTAGAATTTCTAGGTTCTGGTTGCTATAATACATAAGTTTTAATTTTCAATATAGAGGCTCCATTAAGAGTTACAAATGTGTAAGAAAAAAGCTATCAGAACGTCATATCAGACCTCATCTTTCGGTAGTTAGACAAGCAAAAGGATTAAACATTACGTCGGTTAACATTATCAAATCTAAGTATCCGATTAATTAAATTCTATATCGAAATCTATTCTCGGATACATAGGATAACATCGACAAAATCTAAGTATTAGAGTGAATAAATGTTTTCTATCAACATCTCTGTCAGTTAAATCGGATAAAATTTAAAAAATCGAACAATCAGATTGAATAAATTCTTTATCAACATCCTTTATCGGATACGTCGGATAACATTGTCAAAATCTAAGTATCAGAGTGAATAAATTCCCTTTTCAACTTGATGGGGCTCATTTGATTGGAAATCCGATGTTGTAGTGCCCTCTTATGAGTCAGTTATTGGGGGGCAGCCCCCCTCACATCGAATCTTCCACAAATGCATCCGATAGAATTTTTGAGATAGTCATTTGCTCAAAAATGGTCCAAAGATCATATAATAAAGCCTTTGTGGTTGACAGAATCCCCCAGAGTCTCTAAGGGTTGGGTTGTAGGTTATTCCCTTGGGTATATAAGTTTTTTATGGGAGGGGTGGTCGCGTGAACTTTCGATGAGGCTCGTTTGATTGAAAATGTATAGTTCTAATTCCCTTTTAAAGATTCAAACATGATGAAGAGCAACTAGCCTTCCCCTCCCTGACGTCCTATTTCCCGAAACGCATTCAACTGGAATTATGAGATTGCCATTTTGTTACCAATAGTCCAAAAATCATATAACAATGTCTTTAGAATGGACACAATCCCCTAGAGTCCATGGGCAAGGATTGTAAGTTATGCCACGGGGCATTTAAGGTTTTATGGAACGGGTGGTCGTATAAACTTCGAATCGGATGGAGCTCATTTGATTGGATGTCTGAAGTTTTAGTGCCCCTTTTAAGATTCAGAAATGAATGAAGGGCAATCATCCCCCACCCCTAAGCCAATTATTCTCCAAAACATATTCGATTGAAATTTTAAGAGATCTATCTTGTTCAGCCTTGTTGGTAGGTCAAGTAATAATGTCTTTGGGGATGTTAACCTCCCGACAGTCCTTAGGACAAGGGCTGTAAGTTAGGCAATTAGTTCAATCTTTACACATAGTATATGTTATTTAGAAAGGTATACTATGGTATTTAGTAAAGAATCAATGCGAACAAACATACAATAGATACCAATGTAAATGAATAAATGAATCTTAAAACGATTGAAACTTAAACTGAATATGTAAGTCAAGATTGAAACGAAAAGAAAATCACTACAAACCAGAGTTTGGATACCGTTTCCTTCTCTCACTGTAAAAGTCTAAAACCTACTGCATCATTGGCACTTTACTGAAAACGAATTATATTACAAATATTTTCTTTTGTACTTAATATTGAAAATAAACATTAGAATTACAGCAAAATTTGGAACTGATGAGCTTTCAGCAATTAACATTATTATATATCAAATATTCACTTTAATTTATTAGTTGTTTCTAAAGTTATTCAAGACCCCCAAAAGTGTCCCCTTCCTTAACTTATAAAACCTAAAGCCTACTGCGTCATTGGCACTTCACTGAAAATGAATTATATTACAAATATTTTCTTTTCCAGTTCTTACAGCATTGAAAATGAAAATAAAATTATAGTAAAATAAAATCTTGAACTGATGGATCTTTAAACAATTAATATTATTGCATATCAAATATTCAATTTGATTCTGTTTATAATTTCCAAGACTGTTCAAGACACATATAGTTTTCAGTAAAGCGCCATGACGCAATAGGTTTTAGACTTTTACAGTGAGAGATGGAGGCGATACCCAAACTCTTGTTTGTAGTTATTTTGTTCGTTTCAAGCTTGATTTTTATATTCAATTTAAGTTTCCCTCGTTTAAGATTTATTTATTCGTTTACATTAGTATCTATTGTATGTTTGTTTGCATTGATTCTTTATTTAACACCGCTTGTGGTGCTTTTTCCGTTTTTCCCGGAGACAGGCCTGTACTCCTGAAAAACGTCCGCTCATTACAAACGTCGCGTTATAGCACTGTCCGACTGATTTTGACCAGTCAAGGCCGATACCCTTTATTTCGTTGTAAATAAAGTCGGCCGAACTCTCAGCGCCAACTTTGCGCATATGGTAGCAACCTATGGCTCTTTCTTGGATTTTCATATCATGAACACAGCACACTAAGATCGCAAGCTGTTCCTTTTTTGAAAGTATCAGAGTTAATAAATTCCTTTTTCAACTTCCTTTGTCGGTTACATCTGACAACATTCACAAAATCTAAGTATCAGAGTGAATAAATTCTTTATCATCGTTCCTTTTGAGATACGCTTATTAAAATTGAGAAAATCTAAGCATCAGAGTGAGCAATCTTTATCAATGTCCTTTGACAGATACGTTTGATAGCATTGACAAAATCTAAGTATCAGAGTGAATACATTCTTTATTAAAATTCTTTATCAACATCATTTCTTGGATACGTCAGATAAAACTGACAAATTCTAAGTATCAGGGTGAACAAATTCTTTACCAGCATCTTTTGTCAGATACATCGTATAAAATTGACAAAATCTAAGTATCAGATTGAATAAATTCTTTATCAACATCCTTTGTCAGATACATTCATTAACATTAACAAAATCTAAGTATCAGAATGAATAATTTTTATCATCATCTTTTTTGTCAGATACATCGGATAAAATTGATAAAATCTAAGCATCAGATTGAATAAATTCTTTATCGACATGCTTTTTTGGATACGTCGGATGACATTGACAAAATCTAAGTACCAGAGTGTATCAGAGTTATTAAATTCATTAGCAAGAACTATTGACGGATATATAGGATAATGTTGAGAAAATCTAAGTATCAGAGTGAATAAATTCTTTATCAACATCTTTGTCAGATACATCGTATAAAATTTACAAAATCTAAGTATCAGAATGAATAAATTCTTTATCAACATCTTTCGTCGGATATGTCGGATAAAATTGACAAAATCTAACTATCAGAGTGAATAAATTCTTTATCAACATCCTATGCCGGATACATCGGTTATCCGGATAAAATTGACAAAATCTAAGTATCAGATTGAAGAAATTCTTTATCATTATCCTTTGTCAGATATGATAATAAAGAATGTGTTCACTTTGATACTTAAATTTTGTCAGTGTTATCAAACGTATCTGTCAAAAGAGATTGATAAAGAATTTATTCACTCTGAAGCTTAGATTTTCTCAATTTTATCAAGCAAATCTGACAAAAGACGATGAAAAAGAATTTATTTACTCTGATACTATCAAACGTATCTGTCAAAGGATATTGATAAGGAATTTATTCACTCTGATGCTTATTTTCTCAATTTGATAAAACATATCTGACGAAGACGATGATACAGAATTTATTCACTTCGATACTTAGATTTTGTGAATGTTATCTGATGTAACAGACAGAAGAAGTTGATAATGAATTTATTACCTCTGATACTTAGATTTTGACAATGTTACCCGATATATCCGACAAAAGATGTTGATAAAGAATTTATTCAATCTGATGCTTAGATTTTGTCAATTTTATCCTATGTATCTGACAAAGATGCTGATAGAAAAAATTTATTCGCTCTAATACTTAGATTTTGTCAATGTTACCCCATGTATCTGACAATAGATGTTGATAAAGAATTTAATCTCTATGACACTTAGGTTTTGATAATATTAACCGAAATTTCCGGCAAAGGATGCTGATAAAGAACCTATTCGTTCTGATGCTTAGATTTTATCAGTTTTATCCCGACCTATCCGACAAAAGATGTTGATAAAGAATTTATTCAATCTGATACTTAGATTTTGTCAATTTTATACGACGTATCTGACAAAGGATTATAATAAAGAATTTATTCACTCTGATATATAAATTTTGTCAGTGTTATCAAATTTATCTGTCAAAAGACAGTGATAAGGAATTCATTCACTCTGATACTTAAATTTTGTGAATGTTATCTGTTGTATCCAACAAAAGAAGTTGATAAAGAATTTATTAACTGTGATACTTTGATTTTGTGAGTGTTATCAAACGTACCTGTCAAAAGACAATGATAAAGAATTTATTCACTCTGATACTTAGATTTTTTTAATTTTATCAAGCATACGAGACAAAAGACGATGATAAAGAGTTTATTCACTCTGATACTTAGATTTTGTGAATGTTATCTGATGTATCAGACAAAGGAAGTTGGTGAAGAATTTATTCACTCTTATAGTTATATTTTGACAATGTTATCCGACGTATCCGACAAAAGATGTTGATAAGATGTTGATAAGATTTATTCGATGTATCTGACAATGATGTTGATAGAAAAAAATTATTCACTCTGATAATTGGATTTTGTCAATGTTATCCCATTTATCTGACTATAGATGTTGATACAGAATTTAATCACTCTGAGACTTAGGATTTGATAGTGTTAACAGACATATTCGGCAAAAGACGTTGATAAAGAATTTATTCATTCTGATACTTAGATTATGTGGTTGTTAACCTATCTATCCGACATATGATGTATGAAAATTCCTTTTCTTACATCTCCGAAATTTAAATAGACATTCTAAACGTTTGATATGCTAGCACACTCTAAAAATAATGAACACGTAACAAGGAAGTGCATAATATATTTTTAATGAAACAATGACAAGTAGAATATTAATACAAAAATATATTATTATACATTATTATCATCATTGAAAAACTTTGGACATTTTGACTCTGTTCCATAAAATAGCTCACCATGTTCTCTCTTGATACTGTAGCTATTGTCTTCTCATAGTTCGTAATAAGTATAATAATCATTAACCCATTTTGAGTCATGCACAATTTTTGTTGGGTATCATCTACAGGTTCAATATGCGTTTCATCTTTGATAATAGTGGGTTTGTCGATTATATGATCAATAGTAGCAGTAATATTCACCTGCGCATTATTTTCCATCAATTTATCTTTATATTCAACATTATATTCCATCAATTTATCTCTATATTCATTAGTGATATTGATATAGTTTGCCAATGCCCTTTTGATTTTGTTAGCAATATCACTGTCTATTCTCACATTTTGTTTACACCGGTAACAGTTCTGGCATGTAGACAAGATATGATTTATGATATTAGTGCAACGGTTGTCCTTTCTTTTCCTCTTTGCTTTCATTTGAATATTAATAACGGATCGATGACAATAGGATCTATCAATAAGTAACGTATTACCGAAACCATTAGCGAGAAGACGCCCATCTTCACCAACTATTATTTTTATGTTGGCATTCCCTTTTAACACTAACTTCTGGAGATCTCACTCTTCTATATCCACCATGAGTGATGTTGAATGGTTTCGATAGTCCAAAGAAATTTAGCTTCTCGCTGTCCTGACGCAAACATACATTTCCAATAAGATCTCCATTAATTCTTGTTTCCTAGTTCAAATATCGATCTTTGTCAGCATTCAACACAACGATGATTTTATCATGTGTACACACTTTCTCTGAATAATTCATCTTCACTGTTTAAACAAAAAAAAATGATGCAGACGTCAATCCTTCCAATGTAGAAAAACTACTGATTTAGTACGTACAATAAACTAGGTAGTGTCGATAACCTGCCATAGAGTACCACTGGGAAAGCCGTGTCGTGTCTATGAGCAAGCATAAGGTACGATTGGTACAGCCGCAGGCATATTTCATGTCATTTTAAGCTATATGTAAAAAAATAGAATATTTTTCTAAGTCCAAAAAAAATTCAGTCCAAAAAAAAGCTACTACAAACATTATTTTTCTAATAGTAAAAGTCACGACTAACATTTCTATATCATTCTCATTTTGATTTTGGAAAATATTAAATGTCAATTTTTTATGTTTTAAGTCAGTTTTATGTCATTCTAGGACATATAAAAAAATAAAGTTGAAATAAAATTATCATGTTAAAAAAAAGTTGAAAAATCCATTTTGAGTCATTTGAAAAAATTTATTAACTCTAATACTTAGATTTTGTCAATGTTACCCCATGTATCTGACAATAGATATTGATACAGAATTTAATCACTATGACACTTAGGTTTTGATAATATTGACCGAAATTTCCGGCAAAGGATGCTGATAAAGAACCTATTCGCTCTGATGCTTAGATTTTATCAGTTTTATCCTGACCTATCCGAAAAAGGATGTTGATAAAGAATTTATTCAATCTGATACTTAGATTTTGTCAATTTTATACGACGTATCTGACAAAGGATGCTGATAAAGAATTTATTCACTCTAATACATAAATTTTGTCAGTGTTATCAAATGTATCTGTCAAAAGACACTGATAAAGAATTCATTCACTCTGATACTTAAATTTTGTGAATGTTATCTGATGTATCCAACAAAAGAAGTTGATAAAGAATTTATTCACTGTGATACTTCGATTTTGTGAGTGTTATCAAACGTACCTGTCAAAAGACAATGATAAAGAATTTATTCACTCTGATGCTTAGATTTTTTTTTAATTTTATCAAGCATATGATACAAAAGACGATGATAAAGAGTTTATTCACTCTGATACTTAGATTTTGTGAATGTTATCTGATGTATCAGACAAAGGAAGTTGGTAAGGAATTTATTCAGTCTTATAGTTATATTTTGACAATGTTATCCGACGTATCCGACAAAAGATGTTGATAAAGAATTTATTCAATGTGATACTTAGATTTTGTCAATTTTATTCGATGTATCTGACAATGATGTTGATAGAAAAAATTATTCACTCTGATAATTAGATTTTGTCAATTTTATCCCATGTATCTGACTATAGATGTTGATACAGAATTTAATCACTCTGAGACCTAGGTTTTGATAGTGTTAACCGACATATTCGGCAAAAGACGTTGATAAAGAATTTATTCATTCTGATGCTTAGATTATGTGTATGTTAACCTATCTATCCGACATATGATGTATGAAAATTCCTTTTCTTACATCTTCGAAATTTTAATAGACATTCTAAACGTTTGATATGCTAGCACACTCTAAAAATAATGAACACATAACAAGGAAGTGCACAATATATTTTTAATGAAATAATGACATTTAGAATATTAATACAAAAATATATTATTATAGATTATTATTATCATTGAAAAACTTTGGACATTTTGAATCTGTTCCATAAAACAGTTCACCATGTTCTCTCTTGATACTTTAGCTATTGTCTTCTCATAGTTCGTAATCAGTATAATAATCATTAATCCATTTTGAGTTATGCACAATTTTTGTTGGGTATCATCTACAGGTTTAATATGCGTTTCATCTTTGATATTAATGGGTTTATCGATTATATGATCAATAGTAGCAATAATATTCACCTGCGCATTATTTTCCATCAATTTATATTTATATTCAACATTATATTCCATCAATTTATCTCTATATTCATTAGTGATATTGATATAGTTTGCCAATGCCCTTTTGATTTTGTTAGTAATATCACTGTCTATTCTCACATTGTGTTTACACAGGTAACAGTTCTGCCATGTAGACAAATATGATTTATGATATTAGTGCAACAGTTGTCCTTTCTTTTCCTCTTCGCTTTCATGTGAATATTAATAACGGATCGATGACAATAGGATCTATCAATAAGTAACGTATTACCGAAACCATTAGCGAGAAGACGCCCATCCTCACCAACCATTATTTTTATGTTGGCATTCTCTTTTAACACTAACTTCTGGAGATCTCACTCTTCTATATCCACCATGAGTTATGTTGAATGGTTTCGATAGTCCAAAGAAATTTAGCTTCTCGCTGTCCTGACAACGCAAACATACATTTCCAATAAGATCTCCATTAATTCTTGTTTCATAGTTCAAATATCGATCTTTGTCAGCATTCAACACAACGATGATTTTATCATGTGTACACACTTTCTCTGAATAATTCATCTTCACTGTTTAAACAAAAAAAAAATGATGCAGACGTCAATCCTTCCAATGTAGAAAAACTACTGATTTAGTACGTACAATAAACTAGGTAGTGTCGACAACCTGCCATAGAGTACCACTGGGAAAGCCGTGTCGTGTCTATGAGCAAGCATAAAGTACGATCGGTACAGCCGCAAGCATATTTCATGTCATTTTAAGCTATATGTAAAAAAATAGAATATTTTTCTAAGTCCAAAAAAAATTCAGTCCAAAAAAAAGCTACTACAAACATTATTTTTCTAATAGTAAAAGTCACGACTAACATTTCTATATCATTCTCATTTTGATTTTGGAAAATATTAAATGTGAATTTTTTATGTTTTAAGTCAGTTTTATGTCATTCTAGGACATATAAAAAAATAAAGTTGAAATAAAATTATCATGTTAAAAAAAAGTTCAAAAAAATAAACTAAAAGAAAAAGTATAAAAATGGGGGGATGGGCCAAAAAGTTGAAGGGAGGGGCCCCTTGGAGGTTAGGGAGAGGGTACCCTTGGAGGTTGAGGTCCTTGGTGGCTGGGGTCATTGGTGGTTGCGGTCCTTGATGGTTCAAATCCATAACCATCTCACTAGTTGATTTCTAAGGATTTCTAAGGATTGTTCTGAATTTCTATATTGAAATTTTTTTTCTTGGTATCTACATCTCTATTAATTTCAAATTTTTAGTATGCTCCATTGCTAGACAATATTTTATATGGCCAACATCCCACATTATGTACATGTCTATTATAGCGACCACGTCCAAGAAGTGAGAGCTAAGTCAAGTCATGTGATCTTTTCATGGCACCTACGACCCTATAACTTTCAACTTTTTTAGCACACTCCGATGCTAAACAATATTTTATAACATCCACATCCCACATTATGTACTTGTCTATGATAGCGATCAACATCGAGAAGTGAGAGCTTTTTCAAGTCACGTGATCTTTTCTTGGCGCCTACGGTTCTATTACTTTCAACTTTTTAGCATACTCCAATGCTAAACAATATTTTATATCACCCACATCTCACATTATGTACTTGTCTATCATAGCGACCATGTCCAAGAAGTAATTCTAGGTTAAGTCATGTGATCTTTTCTTGGCACCTAAGACCCTATTACTTTCAAATTTTTAGCACACCCTAATACTAAACAATATTTTATATCACCCACATCCCACATTATGTGCTTGTCTATTATAGCAATCACAGCCGACTGTGCGCTGATACATTTAAATTCACATGAAGCCTATTGATTTTTCTGTCATGAATTCTTACACAATCGAAGCTCTATAAGTTCAACGTTGTTCAAGTCTGTATCAGTTACACATCATCCTATTACACAAGGTGGAATTGTGACAAAACAGATAATGCGTAGCTTGATTTCGACAACATCCTGTTACACTTCTCCTACTTCCAATTTGTCCATCTGTAAAACCAGGATTTATCATTGGAAAGGGGGAGGGGGGTGTTTGATCCTCATTGTGTCCAAAAACGCTAAGGGCGCTGTGGTAAAATTTCGGAGAATACTGAGGGGTATGTTGAGCTAAATCTAAAGACACTATGTATCCAAGTTATCAACAAAGCGTATCTGCAAACGAGGGTATTAGATTGGAATTTTCAGGGCAAGTCGAACAGCGCTTGAACCTTCAGAGAACGCTGAGGGGTTGTTAAACTAATCAAAAGACATTAGGTTCATTCAGGTTAGCAAAAGGGTATAAGTGCAATTTCTTACGAGCCACAAAGGGTCAGAATATTCCATCAAAAGATAGTGCGTGTATTTAGGTTGTTATAAGGAACGAGTAATGGCATTTTAGGGAATGTTGAGGGAGGGGTTGAAATATATCAAAAGCCATGAATTAGAACTCTTAAACTAGAATCGATATTTTAATTCTAACGCCAGAGACATGAAAAACTGGAGAAATATCCGTTATATTAACCAAAAACAAAACATCTACTATCAAAAACGAACAGAAATTAATTAAAGAAAAACTTTTCGAAAAGAAATTTTCCAAAGAAAAGTAAAGAGTAAAGGTCTTAAAGTTAAGATCAGCAGAAATAAAGTCCTACAATAATTGACACTGGAAACGACCAGCAATTACTATTAAAGATTAATTGAAACCCGAAACGAACAGAAATTAAAATTTACGATCATAGAAAACATAGAGATAACAGATACTTATTCATGTAGTGTGAGCCAAAATCAAAACTTGCATTAATTCAAAAACGTTCAAAAATTAAATAAAAAACTAGTTTTTTTAACTGAAAGTAAGGAACGACGTTAAAACTTAAAACGAACAGAAATTATTCCGTATATGAAAGGGGCTGTCCCCTCCTCAACGCCTCGCTCTTTACGCTAAAGTTTTTTATTGTTTTAAAAAATAAAGTTGTGAGACAGAGTCAAACTTTAGCGTAAAGAGCGAGGCGTTGAGGAGGGGACAGCCCCTTTCATATACGGAATAATTTCTGTTCGTTTTAAGTTTTTACGTCGTTCCTTACTTTCAGTTAAAAAAAACTTGTTTCTTTTTATTTAATTCTTTCTCAAAGCCGAGCTTTTATTTACAACAGATTTGGGCATATTCATGAGTTAGAAACTTTGCAAGTCGCTGGCTGTTATCCGCAATTTTCCTCAAAACCTAATAGTATGTATTTTCTTCTTCTATCATTATTTAATTAACACCAGACTTATATAGGAGAGCCTTTTGGACGTTGTTCCCAAGAAATCTCAAAGTTTTTATACTTTTCTAAGTCTAACCACATATTAATACCATTTTACATTTTTCAAATGCTGCCCTATCCACCCATACATGTCTTACTTCCATGCTTGGCTGCAGCCTAGTCCTTCAAAGGTTGAAATGCCTGGTAATGGACTCTTTTACGAACAGACAAACCAACTTTTATAACACTGATCCACTATGTAATTTCATGTATTTTAAAAACATTTGGAAACCTGAAAGTATGGATTTTTTTTTTTAATAAGAGGGTATCTTTGCAACACTTTGCTAGGAATAGCAAGTGTTATCTTCATTGGTGGATCAAAAAGGGACAAAAAATTGGACGGCAACTAGACACCCTCCCACGCTCATTTTTTCCCAAAGTCACCCGATCAAAATTTTGAAATAGCCATTTTGTTTAGCATAGTCGAAAAATCTAATAATTATGTCTTTTAGGATGGCTGGGTCCTCCAAAGTCCCCGAGGAAAGGCTGCAAGTTATGGACTTTGCCCATTGTTTAAATATATTATTGGTTATTGGGAAGTATACAGACGTTTTCAGGGGGATTTTTTATGGTTGTGTGTGTTGGGGGGGGGGTAGAGGGTGCTACGGGGGAGGACCTTTCCATAGAGGAAGTTTTCATAGGGGAAGGGACATTTCTATGAAGAGGGCGACGGATTTCCCAGCATTATTTAAAAAAACAATCAGAAATTAAATAAAAAAAAAAGGTTTTTTCAACTGAAAGTAGGGAGCAACATTAAAACTTAAAACGAACAGAAATTCTTATTGTACGTACAAGAGGGAATTTGCCCCCTAGTCAATACCTCACTCTTTATGCTAATGTTTTTTTAGTATTTGCAAAAGAGCTATTTATTCTAATTAAATGGCCTTTGTGAGTCATTCTTAAAGAATTGGAACGAAATTCGAACTTTAGCGCAAAGACCGAGGTATTGACTAGGAGGCGAAACCCCTCATATACTTAATAATTTCTGTTCTTTTTAAGGGAAAGCATAGAAGTTTCTAATAAAAACAGGGACACAATTCCCATCTTTACAACTGGATTTTCCATGCATCATAGGCAGCGCGATCGCGCTGCCTAAGTAGAGAACGATGTTGGCACAATGTTTTTTTTTTTCATACCAGGGCACTTCGTATCAAAGGAAAAATCGTAGAAACTTCGAAAAGGGCTCATTCGATTGGAAATTGGAGTGGATAGTACCCTGTTTAATTGTCGAAAGTGATTGGAGGGAAACTAGCCCCCCCCCCACGCCCGTCATTCCCCCAAACACATCAAATCAAAATTTTGAGATAGCCATTTTGTTCAGCGTAGTTGATTTCCAGATAGAAAATATGTTTTTGAGGAGGACACTCCCCCACAACCCTCGGGGCAAGGGTTTTAATTTATGCCCTGAGGGCATATAAGAACGATGTTGGCACAATATACTATTTAGCCATTTTGTTCAGCGTAGTTGATTTCCAGATAGAAAATATGTTTTTGAGGAGGACACTCCCCCACAACCCTCGGGGCAAGGGTTTTAATTTATGCCCTGAGGGCATATAAGATTTTTTATAGAAGGTGCTGTCGCAGAAACTTCAAAAAAGGCCTATTCGATTGGAAATTCAAAGGGCTAGTGCCCTTTTTAATAGTCGAAAGTGATTTGAGGGCAACTAACCCTCCTCTCACGCCCACCTTTTCCCCAAACACATCCAATCAAAATTTTTAGATAGCCATTTTATTCAACGTAGTTGAAATTTTTGGAAAATAGGTATATAAGGATGACAACCCTTCCCCCCACAGCCCTCAAAGCAAGGGTTGTAAGTTAAGCTCTGGGGGCATATAAGGTTTTTATTGAAAGCCTTGTCGTAGAAACTTCAAAAGGGCTCATTCAATTGGAAATTGAAAGGACTAGTGCCTTTTTAATAGTTGAAAGTGATTTGAGAGTGACTAACGCCTCTCTCATGCCCACTATTTTCGCAAACACATCCAATCAATATTTTGAGACATCCATTTTGTTCAACGTAGTTGAAAGCTCTTGAAATTAGGTCTTTTATGCGTCAAGCCTATGGCTTCCTCCTTTATTGAATAAAATAAATAAATAAATAAAATAAATAACCCCATCAGAGCCCTCAATGCAAGGGTTGTAAGTTATTCCCTGGGGGCATATAAAGTTTGTATAGAAAGTTGTTGGTGAAATTCCAAAAAGGGCTCATTTGATTGAAAATTGAAATTGCCCTTTTTAATAGTCGAAAGTGAGTGGAGAGTAATTAACCCCCACCTTTAAGTAACCAACCCCCACCACATTAACCATCCACTTTTACGTCCACCTTTTCCCCAAACACATCTAATCAAAATTCTGAGATAGCCATTTTATTCAACGTAGTTTAAAGTTCTGGAAATTAGGTCTTTGAGGATGACAAACCCCCCAGAGCCCCAAGGACAAAGGTTATTAGTTCTACCCTGGGGGCATATAAGGTTTTTACAGATAGAGTTGTCGTAAAACTTCAAAGGGGGCTCATTCAATTGGAAAATGAGAGGGCTAGCGCCCTTTTTAATAGTCGAAAGTGATTGGAGGGTAACTTACCCCCCTCTCACGCCCACTATTCCTCCAAACACACCCAATCAAAATTTTCAGATAGCTATTTTGTTCAACGTAGTAGAAAGTTCTGGAAATTAGGTCTTTGAGAATGACACCCCCCCCCCCAGCACTCAGGGCAAGGGTTGTAAGTTATGCCCTGGGGGCACATAAGGTTTTTATAGAAGGCATTGTCGTAGAAACTTCAAAAAGGCTCATTCGATTAGAAATTGAAAGGGCTAGTACCCTTTTCAATAGTCAAAAGGGATTGGAGGGCAACTAACCCCCCTCTCACGCCCACCTTTCCCCCAAACATATCTAATCAAAATTTTAAGATAACCATTTTATTCAACGTAGTTTTAAGTTCTGGAGATTTGGTCTTTGAGGATGACAACCGCCTCCCTCCAACAGCCCTCAGGGCAAGGGTTGTAAGCTATGCCCTGGGGGGATATATGTTTTTATTTGTAGAACGCGTTGTCGTATATACTTCAATAAGGGTTCATTCGATTGGAAATTGGAATGGCTAGTGCCCTATTTAATAGTCGAAAGTGATTGGAAGGCAACTAACACCCCTTCCAAGCCCATGTTTTCCCCAAACATATCGAATAACAATTTTGAGATAGCCATTTTGTTCCGAGCAGTTCAAAGTTCAGGAAATTATACCTTTGAGCAAGACAATCCCCTACAGTCTTCAGGGCAAGGGTTATAAGTCATGCCCTAGGGGCATATAAGGTTTTTATTGAAACCTTTGTCATAGAAACTTGAAAAAGGGCTCATTTTAGTGGAAATTTACAAGGGTTGTAAGTTATGCCCTTAGGGCATATAAAGTTTATATAGAAAGTTTTTGTAGAAATTTCAAAAAGGGCTCATTTGATTGCAAATTGAAATTTCCCTTTTTAATAGTTGAAAGTGAGTGGAGAGTAATTAACCCCCCTCTTACGCCCACCATTTCTCCAAAAATATTCAATTAAAGTTAAGAGATAGCCATTTTGTTCAATGTAGTTGAAAGTTCTGTAAATTATGTATTTAAGGATGACAAACACCCCAGAGCCCCAAGGGCAAAGGTTTTAAGTTTTGCCCTGGGGGTATATAATGTTTTTTATAGATAGAGTTGTTGTAAAAATTCAAAAGGGGCTCATTCAATTGGAAATTGAGAGGGCTAGTGCCCTTTTTAATAGTCGAAAGTGATTAGAGGGTTCCTCCATTCTTCCAAAGACATCCAATCAAAAATTTTCAGATTGTCATTTTGTTCAACGCAGCAGAAAGTTCTGGAAATTAGGTCTTTGAGAATGACACCCCCCCCCCCTCCAGCACTCAGGGCAGGGGTTGTAAGTTATGCCCTGGGGGATATAAGATTTTTATTGAAAGTTTTGTCGTAGAAACTTCAAAAGAACTCATTTGATTTGAAATTGAAAAGGCTAGTGCCATTTTTAGTAGTTGAAAGTATTTGGAGAACGACTACCGCCCCGCTCACGCCCACCCTTTCCCCAAGCACATCCAATCAAAATTTTGAGATAGCCATTTTATTTAACGTAGTTGAAAGTTCTGGAAATTAGGTCTTAGAGGATGACAACCACCTTAACAGCCCTTAGGGTAAGGGTTGCAATTTATGCCCTGGAGGGAATATAAGGTGTTTAAAGAAAGCGTTGTCGTTTCAAAAACGGATCATTCGATTGGAAATTGAAAGGAGTAGGGAGGCATCTCTAATTTCGATACGTAGTTACGTCACAGCCAATCAGAGGGCTAGAAATACGAGACGAAGTGACATCACGAGATTTAATGTCCTTGGTAAAAGCCTTTTTTCTAGGTCAATTACAGAGCTATTAACATACTACCGGGACGAGGTGACATCGGACCAGATTTCTGGGAATTATTAGCTTGAATTTGCGCAATAGGATGTTATGTAAATTATACAGACAGGAATTAAGTCGAACGTATAGAGCTTCGATTGTGTAAGAATTCATGAGAGAAAAATCAATAGGCTTCAGGGGAATTTAAATATATCTGTGTATAGTTGTCGATACACAAAGGAACCTACAGGAATTACTTTTGGAGGATTATTTTAGCGAAACCGATTGTGATATTTTAGGGGTCATTTGGACAGGAAAAAGTTAGAATTTCTAGTTTATGGTCGCTATAATATACAAGTTCCAATTTTCAATATAGAGGCTCCATTAAGAGTTATAAATGCGTAAGAAAAAAGTTATCAGAACGTCATATCAGACCTCATATTTCGGGAGTTAGACCAGTGAACGGATTGAACATTCAATTCTGTCACTTTCTTGCTTAACATTATCTTTTTAAAAGTTCCCCATGACCTAAATGATTCCTGATTACGACTTTTAAGAATTACTAGCCATAGACAGTTCCACTTCAACTCAAAAAGGGCTCATTTGATTGCAAATTGAAATTTCCCTTTTTAATAGTTGAAAGTGAGTGGAGAGTAATTAAACCCCCTCTTACGCCCACCATTTCTCCAAAAATATTCAATCAAAGTTAAGAGATAGCCATTTTGTTCAATGTAGTTGAAAGTTCTGTAAATTATGTATTTAAGGATGGCAAACACCCCAGAGCCCCAAGGGCAAAGGTTTTAAGTTTTGCCCTGGGGGTATATAATGTTTTTTATAGATAGAGTTGTTGTAAAAATTCAAAAGGGGCTCATTCAATTGGAAATTGAGAGGGCTAGTGCCCTTTTCAATAGTCGAAAGTGATTAGAGGGTTCCTCCATTCTTCCAAAGACATCCAATCAAAAATTTTCGGATTGTCATTTTGTTCAACGCAGCAAAAAGTTCTGGAAATTAGGTCTTTGAGAATGACACCCCCCCCCCCCAGCACTCAGGGCAAGGGTTGTAAGTTATGCCCTGGGGGATATAAGATTTTTATTGAAAGTTTTGTCGTAGAAACTTCAAAAGAACTCATTTGATTTGAAATTGAAAAGGCTAGTGCCATTTTTAGTAGTTGAAAGTATTTGGAGAACGACTACCGCCCCGCTCACGCCCACCCTTTCCCCAAGCACATCCAATCAAAATTTTGAGATAGCCATTTTGTTTAACGTAGTTGAAAGTTCTGGAAATTAGGTCTTAGAGGATGACAACCACCTTAACAGCCCTTAGGGTAAGGGTTGCAATTTATGCCCTGGAGGGAATATAAGGTGTTTAAAGAAAGCGTTGTCGTTTCAAAAACGGATCATTCGATTGGAAATCGAAAGGAGTAGGGAGGCATCTCTAATTTCGATACGTAGTTACGTCACAGCCAATCAGGGGGCTAGAAATACGAGACGAAGTGACATCACGAGATTTAATGTCCTTGGTAAAAGCCTTTTTTCTAGGTCAATTACAGAGCTATTAACATACTACCGGGACGAGGTGACATCGGACCAGATTTATGGGAATTATTAGCTTGAATTTGCGCAATAGGATGTTATGTAAATTATACAGACAGGAATTAAGTCGAACGTATAGAGCTTCGATTGTGTAAGAATTCATGAGAGAAAAATCAATAGGCTTCAGGGAATTTAAATATATCTGTGTATAGTTGTCGATACACAAAGGAACCTACAGGAATTACTTTTGGAGGATTATTTTAGCGAAACCGATTGTGACATTTTAGGGGTCATTTGGACAGGAAAAAGTTAGAATTTCTAGTTTATGGACGCTATAATATACAAGTTCCAATTTTCAATATAGAGGCTCCATTAAGAGTTATAAATGCGTAAGAAAAAAGTTATCAGAACGTCATATCAGACCTCATATTTCGGGAGTTAGACCAGTGAACGGATTGAACATTCAATTCTGTCACTTTCTTGCTTAACATTATCTTTTTAAAAGTTCCCCATGACCTAAATGATTCCTGATTACGACTTTTAAGAATTACTAGCCATAGACAGTTCCACTTCAACTGTTCATGCAGACATCCAACAATAAAGTTAATATTAAAATAAAATTAAAGAAAAAGTTAGAATTTCTAGGTTCTGGTTGCTATAATACATAAGTTTTAATTTTCAATATAGAGGCTCCATTAAGAGTTACAAATGTGTAAGAAAAAAGCTATCAGAACGTCATATCAGACCTCATCTTTCGGTAGTTAGACAAGCAAAAGGATTAAACATTACGTCGGTTAACATTATCAAATCTAAGTATCCGATTAATTAAATTCTATATCGAAATCTATTCTCGGATACATAGGATAACATCGACAAAATCTAAGTATTAGAGTGAATAAATGTTTTCTATCAACATCTCTGTCAGTTAAATCGGATAAAATTTAAAAAATCGAACAATCAGATTGAATAAATTCTTTATCAACATCCTTTATCGGATACGTCGGATAACATTGTCAAAATCTAAGTATCAGAGTGAATAAATTCCCTTTTCAACTTGGGGGGGGGGCTCATTTGATTGGAAATCCGATGTTCTAGTGCCCTCTTATGAGTCAGTTATTGGGGGGGCAGCCCCCCCTCACATCGAATCTTCCACAAATGCATCCGATAGAATTTTTGAGATAGTCATTTGCTCAAAAATGGTCCAAAGATCATATAATAAAGCCTTTGTGGTTGACAGAATCCCCCAGAGTCTCTAAGGGTTGGGTTGTAGGTTATTCCCTTGGGTATATAAGTTTTTTATGGGAGGGGTGGTCGCGTGAACTTTCGATGAGGCTCGTTTGATTGAAAATGTATAGTTCTAATTCCCTTTTAAAGATTCAAACATGATGAAGAGCAACTAGCCTTCCCCTCCCTGACGTCCTATTTCCCGAAACGCATTCAACTGGAATTATGAGATTGCCATTTTGTTACCAATAGTTCAAAAATCATATAACAATGTCTTTAGAATGGACACAATCCCCTAGAGTCCATGGGCAAGGATTGTAAGTTATGCCACGGGGCATTTAAGGTTTCATGGAACGGGTGGTCGTATAAACTTCGAATCGGATGGAGCTCATTTGATTGGATGTCTGAAGTTTTAGTGCCCCTTTTAAGATTCAGAAATGAATGAAGGGCAATCATCCCCCACCCCTAAGCCAATTATTCTCCAAAACATATTCGATTGAAATTTTAAGAGATCTATTTTGTTCAGCCTTGTTGGTAGGTCGAGTAATAATGTCTTTGGCGATGTTAACCTCCCGACAGTCCTTAGGACAAGTGCTGTAAGTTAGGCAATTCGTTCAATCTTTACACATAGTATATGTTATTTAGAAAGGTATACTATGTTATTTAGTAAAGAATCAATGCGAACAAACATACAATAGATACCAATGTAAATGAATAAATGAATCTTAAAACGATTGAAACTTAAACTGAATATGTAAGTCAAGATTGAAACGAAAAGAAAATCACTACAAACCAGAGTTTGGATATCGTTTCCTTCTCTCACTGTAAAAGTCTAAAACCTACTGCATCATTGGCGCTTTACTGAAAACGAATTATATTACAAATATTTTCTTTTGTACTTAATATTGAAAATAAACATTAGAATTACAGCAAAATTTGGAACTGATGAGCTTTCAGCAATTAACATTATTATATATCAAATATTCACTTTAATTTATTAGTTGTTACTAAAGTTATTCAGGACCCCTAAAAGTGTCCCCTTCCTTAACTTATAAAACCTAAAGCCTACTGCGTCATTGGCACTTCACTGAAAATGAATTACATTACAAATATTTTCTTTTCCAGTTCTTACAGCATTGAAAATGAAAATAAAATTATAGTAAAATAAAATCTTGAACTGATGGATCTTTAAACAATTAATATCATTGCATATCAAATATTCAATTTGATTCTGTTTATAATTTCCAAGACTGTTCAAGACACATATAGTTTTCAGTAAAGCGCCATGACGCAATAGGTTTTAGACTTTTACAGTGAGAGAAGGAGGCGATACCCAAACTCTTGTTTGTAGTTATTTTGTTCGTTTCAAGCTTGATCTGTATATTCAATTTAAGTTTCCCTTGTTTAAGATTTATTAATTCGTTTACATTAGTATCTATTGTATGTTTGTTTGCATTGATTCTTTATTTAACACCGCTTGTGGTGCTTTTTCCGTTTTTCCCGGAGACAGGCCTGTACTCCTGAAAAACGTCCGCTCATTACAATCGTCGCGTTATAGCACTCTCCGACTGATTTTGACCAGTCAAGGCCGATACCCTTTATTTCGTTGTAAATAAAGTCGGCCAAACTCTCAGCGCCAACTTTGCGCATATGGTAGCAACCTATGGCTCTTTCTTGGATTTTCATATCATGAACACAGCGCACTAAGATCGCAAGCTGTTCCTTTTTTGAAAGTATCAGAGTGAACTAATTCCTTTTTCAACTTCCTTTGTCGGTTACATCAGACAACATTCACAAAATCTAAGTATCAGAGTGAATAAATTCTTTATCATCGTTCCTTTTGAGATACGCTTGTTAAAATTGAGAAAATCTAAGCATCAGAGTGAGCAATCTTTATCAATGTCCTTTGACAGATACGTTTGATAGCATTGACAAAATCTAAGTATCAGAGTCAATACATTCTTTATTAAAATTCTTTATCAACATCATTTCTTGGATACGTCAGATAAAACTGACAAATTCTAAGTATCAGGGTGAACAAATTCTTTACCAGCATCTTTTGTCAGATACATCGTATAAAATTGACAAAATCTAAGTATCAGATTGAATAAATTCTTTATCAACATCCTTTGTCGGATACATTCGTTAACATTAACAAAATCTAAGTATCAGAATGAATAATTTTTATCATCATCTTTTTTTGTCAGATACATCGGATAAAATTGATAAAATCTAAGCATCAGATTGAATAAATTCTTTATCGACATGCTTTTTTGGATACGTCGGATGACATTGACAAAATCTAAGCACCAGAGTGTATCAGAGTTATTAAATTCATTAGCAAGAACTATTGACGGATATATAGGATAATGTTGAGAAAATCTAAGTATCAGAGTGAATAAATTTCTATCAACATCTTTGTCAGATACATCGTATAAAATTGACAAAATCTAAGTATCAGAATGAATAAATTCTTTATCAACATCTTTCGTCGGATATGTCAGATAAAATTGACAAAATCTAACTATCAGAGTGAATAAATTCTTTATCAACATCCTATGCCGGATACATCGGTTATCCGGATAAAATTGACAAAATCTAAGTATCAGATTGAAGAAATTCTTTATCATTATCCTTTGTCAGATATGATAATAAAGAATGTGTTCACTTTGATACTTAAATTTTGTCAGTGTTATCAAACGTATCTGTCAAAAGAGATTGATAAAGAATTTATTCACTCTGAAGCTTAGATTTTCTCAATTTTATCAAGCAAATCTGACAAAAGACGATGAAAAAGAATTTATTTACTCTGATACTATCAAACGTATCTGTCAAAGGATATTGATAAAGAACTTATTCACTCTGATGCTTATTTTCTCAATTTGATAAAACATATCTGACGAAGACGATGATACAGAATTTATTCACTTTGATACTTAGATTTTGTGAATGTTATCTGATGTAACAGACAGAAGAAGTTGATAATGAATTTATTCACTCTGATACTTAGATTTTGACAATGTTACCCGATATATCCGACAAAAGATGTTGATAAAGAATTTATTCAATCTGATACTTAGATTTTGTCAATTTTATCCTATGTATCTGACAAAGATGTTGATAGAAAACATTTATTCACTCTGATACTTGGATTTTGTCAATTTTACCCCATGTATCTAACAATAGATGTTGATAAAGAATTTAATCACTATGACACTTAGGTTTTGATAATATTAACCGAAATTTCCGGCAAAGGATGCTGATAAAGAACCTATTCGCTCTGATGCTTAGATTTTATCAGTTTTATCCCGACCTATCCGACAAAAGATGTTGATAGAGAATTTATTCAATCTGATACTTAGACTTTGTCAATTTTATACGACGTATCTGACAAAGGATGCTGATAAAGAATTTATTCACTCTGATACATAAATTTTGTCAGTGTTATCAAATTTATCTGTCAAAAGACAGTGATAAGGAATTCATTCACTCTGATACTTAAATTTTGTGAATGTTATCTGTTGTATCCAACAAAAGAAGTTGATAAAGAATTTATTAACTGTGATACTTTGATTTTGTGAGTGTTATCAAACGTACCTGTCAAAAGACAATGATAAAGAATTTATTCACTCTGATGCTTAGATTTTTTTTTAATTTTATCAAGCATACGAGACAAAAGACGATGATAAAGACTTTATTAACTCTGATACTTAGATTTTGTGAATGTTATCTGATGTATCAGACAAAGGAAGTTGGTAAGGAATTTATTCAGTCTTATAGTTATATTTTGACAATGTTATCCGACGTATCCGACAAAAGATGTTGATAAGATGTTGATAAGATTTATTCGATGTATCTGACAATGATGTTGATAGAAAAAAATTATTCACTCTGATAATTAGATTTTGTCAATGTTATCCCATGTATCTGACTATAGATATTGATACAGAATTTAATCACTCTGAGACTTAGGATTTGATAGTGTTAACAGACATATTCGGCAAAAGACGTTGATAAAGAATTTATTCATTCTGATGCTTAGATTATGTGTATGTTAACCTATCTATCCGACATATGATGTATGAAAATTCCTTTTCTTACATCTCCGAAATTTAAATAGACATTCTAAACGTTTGATATGCTAGCACACTCTAAAAATAATGAACACATAACAAGGAAGTGCATAATATATTTTTAATGAAACAATGACATGTAGAATATTAATACAAAAATATATTATTATACATTATTATCATCATTGAAAAACTTTGGACATTTTGACTCTGTTCCATAAAATAGTTCACCATGTTCTCTCTTGATACTGTAGCTATTGTCTTCTCATAGTTCGTAATAAGTATAATAATCATTAACCCATTTTGAGTCATGCACAATTTTTGTTGGGTATCATCTACAGGTTCAATATGCGTTTCATCTTTGATATTAGTGGGTTCATCGATTATATGATCAATAGTAGCAGTAATATTCACCTGCGCATTATTTTCCATCAATTTATCTTTATATTCAACATTATATTCCATCAATTTATCTCTATATTCATTAGTGATATTGATATAGTTTGCCAATGCCCTTTTGATTTTGTTAGCAATATCACTGTCTATTCTCACATTGTGTTTACACCGGTAACAGTTCTGGCATGTAGACAAGATATGATTTATGATATTAGTGCAACAGTTGTCCTTTCTTTTCCTCTTTGCTTTCATTTGAATATTAATAACGGATCGATGACAATAGAATCTATCAATAGGTAACGTATTACTGAAACCATTAGCGAGAAGAGGCCCATCTTCACCAACTATTATTTTTATGTTGGCATTCTCATTTAACACTAAATTCTGGAGATCTCACTCTTCTATATCCACCATGAGTGATGTTGAATGGTTTCGATAGTCCAAAGAAATTTAGCTTTTCGCTGTCCTGACAACGCAAACATACATTTTCAATAAGATCTCCGTTAATTCTTGTTTCATAGTTCAAATATCGATCTTTGTCAGCATTCAACACTACGATGATTTTATCATGTGTACACACTTTCTCTGAATAATTCATCTTCACTGTTTAAACAAAAAAAAATGATGCAGACGTCAATCCTTCCAATGTAGAAAAACTACTGATTTAGTACGTACAATAAACTAGGTAGTGTCGATAACCTGCCATAGAGTACCACTGGGAAAGCCGTGTCGTGTCTATGAGCAAGCATAAAGTACGATTGGTACAGCCGCAGGCATATTTCATGTCATTTTAAGCTATATGTAAAAAAATAGAATATTTTTCTAAGTCCAAAAAAAATTCAGTCAAAAAAAAAGCTACTACAAACATTATTTTTCTAATAGTAAAAGTCACGACTAACATTTCTATATCATTCTCATTTTGATTTTGGAAAATATTAAATGTGAATTTTTTATGTTTTAAGTCAGTTTTATGTCATTCTAGGACATATAAAAAAATAAAGTTGAAATAAAATTATCATGTTAAAAAAAAGTTGAAAAATCCATTTTGAGTCATGTGAAAAAATTTATTCACTCTAATACTTAGATTTTGTCAATGTTACCCCATGTATCTGACAATAGATGTTGATACAGAATTTAATCACTATGACACTTAGGTTTTGATAATATTAACCGAAATTTCCGGCAAAGGATGCTGATAAAGAACCTATTCGCTCTGATGCTTAGATTTTATCAGTTTTATCCCGACCTATCCGAAAAAGGATGTTGATAAAGAATTTATTCAATCTGATACTTAGATTTTGTCAATTTTATACGACATATCTGACAAAGGATGCTGATAAAGAATTTATTCACTCTAATACATAAATTTTGTCAGTGTTATCAAATGTATCTGTCAAAAGACACTCATTCACTGGAATAAGGAATCACAGTGAATAAGGAATTCATTCACTCTGATACTTAAATATTGTGAATGTTATCTGATGTATCCAACAAAAGAAGTTGACAAAGAATTTATTCATTTTAATACATAGATTTGGTCAGTGTTATCAAACGTACCTGTCAAAAGACAATGATAAAGGATTTATTCACTCTGATACTTAGATTTTTTTTAATTTTATCAAGCATATGAGACAAAAGACGATGATAAAGAATTTATTCACTCTGATACTTAGATTTTGTGAATGTTATCTGATGTATCAGACAAAGGAAGTTGGTAAGGAATTTATTCAGTCTTATAGTTATATTTTGACAATGTTATCCGACGTATCCGACAAAAGATGTTGATAAAGAATTTATTCAATGTGATACTTAGATTTTGTCAATTTTATTCGATGTATCTGACAATGATGTTGATAGAAAAAAATTATTCACTCTGATAATTAGATTTTGTCAATTTTATCCCATGTATCTGACTATAGATGTTGATACAGAATTTAATCACTCTGAGACCTAGGTTTTGATAGTGTTAACCGACATATTCGGCAAAAGACGTTGATAAAGAATTTATTCATTCTGATACTTAGATTATGTGTATGTTAACCTATCTATCCGACATATGATGTATGAAAATTCCTTTTCTTACATCTCCGAAATTTTAATAGACATTCTAAACTTTTGATATGCTAGCACACTCTAAAAATAATGAACACATAACAAGGAAGTGAACAATATATTTTTAATGAAATAATGACATTTAGAATATTAATACAAAAATATATTATTATACATTATTATTATCATTGAAAAACTTTGGACATTTTGAATCTGTTCCATAAAATAGTTCACCATGTTCTCTCTTGATACTGTAGCTATTGTCTCCTCATAGTTCGTAATCAGTATAATAATCATTAATCCATTTTGAGTCATGCACAATTTTTGTTGGGTATCATCTACAGGTTCAATATGCGTTTCATCTTTGATATTAATGGGTTTATCGATTATATGATCAATAGTAGCAATAATATTCACCTGCGCATTATTTTCCATCAATTTATATTTATATTCAACATTATATTCCATCAATTTATCTCTATATTCATTAGTGATATTGATATAGTTTGCCAATGCCCTTTTGATTTTGTTAGTAATATCACTGTCTATTCTCACATTGTGTTTACACAGGTAACAGTTCTGGCATGTAGACAAATATGATTTATGATATTAGTGCAACAGTTGTCCTTTCTTTTCCTCTTCGCTTTCATGTGAATATTAATAACGGATCGATGACAATAGGATCTATCAATAAGTAACGTATTACCGAAACCATTAGCGAGAAGACGCCCATCTTCACCAACTATTATTTTTATGTTGGCATTCTCTTTTAACACTAACTTCTGGAGATTTCACTCTTCTATATCCACCATGAGTTATGTTGAATGGTTTCGATAGTCCAAAGAAATTTAGCTTCTCGCTGTCCTGACAACGCAAACATACATTTCCAATAAGATCTCCATTAATTCTTGTTTCATAGTTCAAATATCGATCTTTGTCAGCATTCAACACAACGATGATTTTATCATGTGTACATACTTTCTCTGAATAATTCATTTTCACTGTTTAAACAAAAAAAAATGATGCAGACGTCAATCCTTCCAATGTAGAAAAACTACTGATTTAGTACGTACAATAAACTAGGTAGTGTCGACAACCTGCCATAGAGTACCACTGGGAAAGCCGTAGCCGCAAGCATATTTCATGTCATTTTAAGCTATATGTAAAAAAATAGAATATTTTTCTAAGTCCAAAAAAAATTCAGTCCAAAAAAAAGCTACTACAAACTTTATTTTTCTAATAGTAAAAGTCACGACTAACATTTCTATATCATTCTCATTTTGATTTTGGAAAATATTAAATGTGAATTTTTTATGTTTTAAGTCAGTTTTATGTCATTCTAGGACATATAAAAAAATAAAGTTGAAATAAAATTATCATGTTAAAAAAAGTTCAAAAAATAAACTAAAAAAAAGTATAAAAAATGGGGGGATGGGCCAAAAAGTTGAAGGGAGGGGCCCCTTGGAGGTTAGGGAGAGGGTACCCTTGGAGGTTGAGGTCCTTGGTGGCTGGGGTCATTGGTGGTTGCGGTCCTTGATGGTTCAAATCCATAGCCATCTCACTAGTTGATTTCTAAGGATTTCTAAGGATTGTTCTGAATTTCTATATTGAAATTTTTTTTTCTTGGTATCTACATCTCTATTAATTTCAAATTTTTAGTATGCTCCATTGCTAGACAATATTTTATATGGCCAACATCCCACATTATGTACATGTCTATTATAGCGACCACGTCCAAGAAGTGAGAGCTAAGTCAAGTCATGTGATCTTTTCATGGCACCTACGACCCTATAACTTTCAACTTTTTTAGCACACTCCGATGCTAAACAATATTTTATAACACCCACATCCCACATTATGTACTTGTCTATGATAGCGACCAACATCGAGAAGTGAGAGCTATTTCAAGTCACGTGATCTTTTCTTGGCGCCTACGGTTCTATTACTTTCAACTTTTTAGCATACTCCAATGCTAAACAATATTTTATATCACCCACATCCCACATTATGTACTTGTCTATCATAGCGACCATGTCCAAGAAGTAAAGCTAGGTTAAGTCATGTGATCTTTTCATGGCACCTACGACCCTATAACTTTCAACATTTTTAGCACACTCCAATGCTAAACAATATTTTATAACACCCACATCCCACATTATGTACTTGTCTATTATAGCAACCACAGCCGACTGTGCACTGATACATTTAAATTCACATGAAGCCTATTGATTTTTCTGTCATGAATTCTTACACAATCGAAGCTCTATAAGTTCAACGTTATTCAAGTCTGTATCAGTTACACATCATCCTATTACACAAGGTGGAATTGTGACAAAACAGATAATGCATAGCTTGATTTCGACAACATCCTGTTACACTTCTCCTACTTCCAATTTGTCCATCTGTAATATCCAGGATTTATCATTGGAAAGGGGGAGGGGGTGTTTGATCCTCATTGTGTCCAAAAACGCTGAGGGCGCTGTGGTAAAATTTCGGAGAATACTGAGGGGTATGTTGAGCTAAATCTAAAGACACTATGTATCCAAGTTATCAACAAAGCGTATCTGCAAACGAGGGTATTAGATTGGAATTTTCAGGGCAAGTCGAACAGCGCTTGAACCTTCAGAGAACGCTGAGGGGTTGTTAAACTAATCAAAAGACATTAGGTTCATTCAGGTTAGCAAAAGGGTATAAGTGCAATTTCTTACGAGCCACAAAGGGTCAGAATATTCCATCAAAAGATAGTGCGTGTATTTAGGTTGTTATAAGGAACGAGTAATGGCATTTTAGGGAATGTTGAGGGAGGGGTTGAAATATATCAAAAGCCATGAATTAGAACTCTTAAACTAGAATCGATATTTTAATTCTAACGCCAGAGACATGAAAAACTGGAGAAATATCCGTTATATTAACCAAAAACAAAACATCTACTATCAAAAACGAACAGAAATTAACTAAAGAAAAACTTTTCGAAAAGAAATTTTCCAAAAAAAAGTAAAGAGTAAAGGTCTTAAAGTTAAGATCAGCAGAAATAAAGTCCTACAATAATTGACACTGGAAACGACCAGCAATTACTATTAAAGATTAATTGAAACCCGAAACGAACAGAAATTAAAATTTACGATCATAGAAAACATAGAGATAACAGATACTAATGTAGATTAATAAATAAATCTTAAATTGAGTAAAAACTGAATTGAAAAATTGAATGAAATAGAAGTTTCCAGAAATTAATACAATTATATATTTAGCATTCAATTTGTTTTTGTTAGTTCTTTCCAGTCATCTTGATTATTATAGTGGTTTTATGTTTATTTTTCGTTGATACTTTGAAAAACAAAAGCATAGTGTTCAAGATATATATAGAACGTAAATGACGCAGCAAGCTTCATACTTTTACGGTTAGGGAAGAAGGAAAAGGGCAGAGGGCAAACTCCTGTTTGTAGCTAACTTTGTTCGTTGTAAGTTTGAATTAAACATTCAAATTGATTTTGCTCGTTTTGGGGTTTATTTATTCATGCATATTAATGTTTGTTATCTCTAGGTTTTCTATGATCGTTAATTCTAACTTATATTCGTTTTGGGTTGCTTGCGATCGACCCTCCTCCGGTGCTGTGTTTACAGTCAAGCAAAAAAACGAAGAAAGAATACAAATCTTGCTTATGTAATGCAAGGCTCAACGCGTGGGACGCTCCAAATAGTAAAATGACATGGAATAGAGTTATCAATAGCAGTATGTGTTCTCCCCCACCTCAGTTGGAATTAAACCTTATGAATTTTGTGCGCCATTATATTGACATATTTTCCGTATTTAATCAGTGTGTTCAGAAACATTTTTCTAATCTACTTAGTTCGGTCCTGCCAGTGTCTGTTTGTTAATATAGAGTCCCTGCAATAAGTATGAGTGATTTACATTGGGCGCTGAAGAAAGTAAAAAGATCAGATTCTCCTGATTGTGATGGCCTATGCTTTAGGAATTTTGCTTATGATTGCCCATTATTGTTGAACCACCTGCAGTTATTATTCCAGATTTGTATAGCCCAATCTCTGGTTCCTTTTAGTTTTCTTTCCGGTAGTGTCACGCCTATGCTTAAACGCGGCAAAGATCCAGATCCATGCTCGAATTATAGACCGATTACTGTATCTTGCTTTATGAGTAAGATTTTTGAGTATGTCCTTTTGCCTGAAATAACTTCTAAGTGCGATTTTTCGTCTTTTCAACTAGGATTTAGAAGAGGGGTTGGTTGCCCCCAGGCGCACCATGTACTCAGCCGGTTGTTAAAGGAAGCTTTTGCCCAGAAGCGTTTATTGTATTGCTGCACAGTGGACATTTCCGGGGCTTTTGATAATGTTGTTCATGCACAGGCCTTGCATTCCCTTGCTTGTTCCGGAGTCAATTATTCAGTTATTTCTACATTGCGATATTGGAATGATAATTCTCATGTGCGTATTAAGTGGCTGTCAAATACTTCTGATTCGGTAGCTGTTAGGAATGGCGTTAGACAGGGACGGGTTTTATCTCCTTATATATTTAAATGTGTCCTCGCTACTTGTTTAAAACATCTATCTCCTACTGTGTTTTTTCGTGATATTGGTGTAAGTTATATTGCATACGCCGACGATGTCCTTTTAGTTAGTTTTTCTCGTCGAGGGCTGGCTCAGAACTTCCGTAAGCTGTCTTCTCTACTTAGTGATATTGGCCTATCTGTTAATATGGGAAAGTGTGAGTTTATATGTTTTAATAGTAGCATTTCTGTATCTCCACTAAACCTTGATTCGATTTCATTACCTTGTTTGGATAAAGTCAAGTGGCTTGGTATATCGTTTTGCCCGTCAATTTCCGAAACTTGCTCTGAGTTGGTTACTAATGCATTAAATAATATTCGTGTGTCATGGTAAGATATCTCCAAATAGAGGGCGTTATAACCGTAAGGGCATAGCTCGGCTTTATAATAGTTTTTGCTCTCCAGGAGTAAATTTTCTATCTGGATTCCACCACTTACTGAGGAAAAAAGATTTACGGAGACTTAGAAGTGGTTACTTTAGATATTGTAAATATGTGATGTATTTACCCCGTCGTTTTAAAAATAGAAATATTGTATCCCGTTATGGTGTCATTGATGCTTGCGCGCGACTGGTCAGTGTGTCTTCTAATATGATTATGAGTACTAGTAATGTTGTTTCTGTCACTGACCCCTTAGTTTTTTTTCATCGTGATATCGGTTAATTTGTATTTTTTTTGCTGTTGTTGGATTTCGTAATGATGTTGTTATTTTTTCTTTTATATTTTCCATTACTCCGGAGTGTCATTTATAATGTTCATATGTGGGTCATAAATAAATTATTATTATTACTATTTATTCTTTAATAATAATTTCTGATCATTTTGAGTTTGAATTATTTTAGGGATTTATTTCTGCTCGTCTTAAGTTTAACATGACACTTCACTTTTCTTTGAAAAATCGCTTTTTTTGGAATATTTTATTCATCTTAATTAAAAACCTTATTTGTTAACAATGGGCAACTTGCATAACTTACAGTCCTTGCCCCGAAGGCTATGGGAGTATTGCCAATCCCGTAGGAATAGCTATTTGACATGGGGACTATTTTGAACAAATTGGCTATATCAGAGTTTTGATCAGATACATTTGGGGAGAAAAGAATGTGGGAAGGGGCCTGGTTGCCCTACACTCACTCTTGACTCTTAAATAAGGCACTAAAACTTTCAATATCCAATCGAATGAATCCTCTCCGTAGTTTCTACGACCCCCCTTCCAAATGAAGTGCTTAGGGAAAAATATATTATAAATAATACTGCAGGCAATGGGACCCGGCACCCCCCAAAAAAAAATCTACCCTGGGAAAATTCTTTTCGAAATTCTCCCCGCAGGAACTTCCCTCCGGAAAATCCCCCCCCCCCCACCCGTCGAAAAAAAAACCAGGAAATTCCACCTTGTGGAATTCATTCCCGAATAATTTCCCCAATTAAAATTCCATGCTTATTTTGAACAATGAGTTCGGTCCATTTTCGCATTTTCTCTCAGAAAATATGAACGCATTTTCTTAAGACTTCCCCTATAGTACTGAAGAAAGGGAGCGGTTGGCCTCTCGAAATATTCATCTTGTTTCTTTCAGTATTTTCGTTGGCCCAATAAAAACCCCATTCTTGAATTTCTTTTCTTTTGCTTTTTATTCCTTGTTTACTTAAATTATTGCTTGCTTATTTGGAATGAGGAGTTCTATCTATTTTAAATTTACTTGATTTTGACTTATTGATTGCCTCCATGTTTAATTTTATCTGTTGTTGATTTTTTTTCCACACATCTAGTTTTTTTTCTCTTTCAATTTGGGTTTTTATTTCTTTTTGCTCTCCGCGTTGCCTGTTTTTGTCTTTTCATTTCTTATGGTTTGTCTCATTCTTATTTTTGCTCAGAAAATGTGAACATGTTTCCTTGAGATTTTCTCAAGGAGTTTTTCTTGACTAAAATCCTTCGTCCTTCTCAAGGAGACTATAAGAGTTTTAATTTTTCTAGTTTGAGTTTTATTTCTTTTTACTGTCCGCTTTTTCTGCTTTTCTGTTTTGTTTTTTCATCTGGTTTATTTCTTTCGCTTTTTGCTCAGAAAATGTGATGAACTGTTTGATTCTATTCGTTTTATTTTTAATTTTGTTACTGAAAAAGGCATGTTAAATTTTATTAGAAAGATGGACAATCATCATTCTGGTCCTTTTGTTAACCCCTGGGACATCTGATGGACATTTCGACGTACCCATTTTGTAATTTCTCTGTGGCTGCTTTATTTTGTACTTGGGGGAATTTTCCGCGGGGAAGGATTTTCCTGGGTAGGAATTTTCGGAGGAGTTTTTCGTGTGAGGAATTTTCCGCGAGGGAATTTTCTGAAGGAAACGACTTGCACCAAAAGCAACTTTATATTGTTGCCTCTGCTGATGTATATGGTTGCGCAAGCAACCACTTCATTAACTCAAATAATCAAATTCCATGTTCTGTCCTTGATACTTTAAGTAAGTTACGGGGTATACCTCCCTATATATTTTAAATTTTTTTATAAATGGGTTATGTCAAAGGTGATATGGATTTATATGTTTTTAATAGTACTGAACATGCACAAACCAGTGGCGTCAATGGGGGAGGGAATATTTGTCCCTAAGGTTTTTGTTCCATTTTGATTTTGCAAAATACCTTTTATGTGGGTATTTCCACTGGAACTTGCCTCTTTTGGCATTGTTATTGAAAAAAACTGAAAAAGATAACAAAAATTTGGGCCCCTATATATTTTGAAAATTTTGAAAAATTTTGTCCCCCTCCTTTACATTAAAGTGAACTGATTCCCCTGACACAAACGAAAGCATGTACATTATAACGATTCTAACGTATTCCTGGCTAAGTTATCTATTATGGGCTGCCTCCCCATAATAGAATAATGTTTGTAGACATGAATATAAAATGCGTTGGAGGTAATAGGCTTGAGATTGCTTTTGCAGTATTTAGACTCAGAAAAGCATTGCCAAGTGTGTAAAACGGTTTTTTGACCAAGATAGGTCGAGGATTGCACAAATCCTCTATTCATACTGGATATCCCAGGGGCTTCTTGCTGTCTGGTTCTAAGCTGGCTTAAGAGCTTCGTGTAGACTTGAAAAGATGTGCTGGTCCTCGCGCTGCACTGGTTTGGGACCCATTGCTTTTCCTGAGGCAATAATAATTTTGACTATTTAAACAAAACAAAAACTGCAACTTGCAATGACACAACGTTGAAAAACAACTATCGTATTGACATATTGACATTTTGACTGACGAATTCAAAAATTTGAACTGGACTTGTTAGGAGTTTCAGAAGCCCATTTCCCAGAGGTGGGAAACATGAAACTAGGTTATATAGAATTTATTTCATCAGGCAGGAAGGATGGTTGCATAAGCAGGAAGTGGGGCTCATGATGATTAAGGAAGCTGCCAAGTCTTGGTTTGGTTGGGAAGGTATTACTAATAGAATGCTAGTTGCTTATTTTGCAACTAAAAAGCACAAGATATTAGTCATAATAATATATGCTCCTGTAGAACGGACAGGAACAATAGACAGGTGGATAATGTGGTACTTTTTATACATGATTTCAATGCCCAGGCTGGTAGAAATGGGGAATAGAAATATGCAGGAGCTATCAAAGCTTGACTCTTCAGCTCTATAACATCGATGCCAAACTTATCGAAGTATGTCGTGATCTCAAGAAGTAAATCTGTGTTCATGAAGTCTTCGGATTTGTTGTTAAAGCATCGTGTGGCTTCTAGTACTGGCAGATGGACAGAAAAACGCTCTTCAAACTCATTTACCACTCTGTCCCAAACCTCGTAGAACTCTCTTCGCATTTTGTCTTCTGTTCTTGTGCCCTCAGATTCAGTGCAGCACTTTCCAAGTGTTGATGTCGTCAAATAGTCCCTGTGTCTTCCGGATATCTTCTGAACTCGTTTTGATGGTTGAAGCAAGATCACTTGTTTCCAACAGATCAGCTCCGACATTAACAGCCATCTCCTTAGACTTGCCGTATAGGACTCGAAAATACTCGACATCAAGCATTGTCTTCAGTTGCTTTTGGGTTGTGGTGATTAAAGTGCAGGCGTCTAAAATGATCAAATCTGGGGCCTGCAGTTGTTCAGAAAGATGGTTGATCACTGCAAGAACTTCGTGGATGATTTGCGAAATGAATATGAAGTGAAACGACTCTAGTTGATTCTTAAGACCTGTAGCTTCTTTCGCTTCCTCCCTGTCAGAAGATTCTTGAACAACTGACAGAACTGCGAGTATGCATTCATATCTTACCAGAATTTTAGCCACTGATCTATACCAGTGAGACCAACGTGTCAAAACTGTCCTTTCAAGAGTTAGCCCGGACACGTTGCCAGTTTTCTGGGTCTCGAAAAACAACTGGTATCTAGTGTTACTGTTGGAGGCAAAATCATAAACTGTTTGCAAAACTGAAAATACTGACGAAATTCTTTGTATTTTCTGCATACAGTCACCAATAGCAAGGTTAAGTCTATGGGAATGACAGTGAGTGTACACCGCTTGTGGTGCTTTTTCCGTTTTTCCCGGAGACAGGCCTGTACTCCTGAAAAATGTCCGCTCATTACAATCGTCGCGTTATAGCACTGTCTGACTGATTTTGACCAGTCAAGGTCGATGCCCTTTATTTCGTTGTAAATAAAGTCGGCCAAACTCTCAGCGCCAACTTTGCGCATATGGTAGCAACCTATGGCTCTTTCTTGGATTTTCATATCATGCACCAGCGCACTAAGGTCGCAAGCTGTTCCTTTTTTGAGAGGCCTTTTGTTTTGTTTGCAAGAAAGGCAAAATATTTTACTTCTCTGACTTCTTTCGCGATACAACTTTTACTTTTATTTCTTATGACCTCAATGTATTCGTCTGGGTACTCGTGTGACAAGTAATGACCTTAGGCCTTGTGAGACTTGTCCATCAGGTAAAGGTTGATTTCCGTTAAAAGACCTACCGTCTCAACGAAATTCTCTCAATTGGCAGTGAACCATCCTTCATCATGGCCAAGAAACGCAAGACCTTGCCGTCCAAGTAAGGCTGTAGTTTTCAGCAGAGCCTTTACACACCGAAAGGAATTTTACATGAGTTTACTGAAAAAATGTGCATTGTAAGTTTAATCTACATATGCTGATATTTATTCATTTAAATCATAATTAATTTTTGTTTTCTTATAGTTATAAGTGGAAACATTTAAAAGATTTTTTTCAGTAAAGTACAAACTATATTCTGGATTTTAGAAAGTAAACAGTTTAGAACCCTACTCAGATTGATTTCTGCTCGTTTTGAGTTTGACTTATTTTGATTTCTATTTGTTTTGCGTGTCATTTATTTATTGATATTGATTTGTGGTAGTTGTATGCTTGGTATGTTATTTGATTCTATTTTTTATTTTTGGTTTAATGGAGTTCTCTACTTTTTTGAAAAACTTATTTATTGCAAAAAGTTTTCTTGAATAATATAAAAAAATCTTAATTCCAACCAAGGCACATGGATCCAAGAGACGAAAAAACATCTTAATTTCAAGTCATTTGTAACAAAACTTCGAAAATATAAATAAAAATCTTAATTCGACTTAAGATATATTGATCCAAGAGCTGGGAAAAACATTTTAATTTCATGTCCTTGATACCAAAATTTCCAAATATAAGGAAAGAATCTTAATTCGTCCTAAGACACACGGATCCAAGAGACGAAAAAATTTTAATTTCATCTCCTTGCTAACAAAACTTTCATAAGTAATGAAGAATCTTAAAAAACCTTAATTTTTAGGTATGATTGAACCTCAGACCCATGAGTTCAAGAGATGAAAAACGTTTTAATTTTATGTCCTTGATACCAAAGCTTCTAAATATAAAGAAAAACCTTAACTAGACCTAAGGCACATGGATCCAAGAGACGAAAAACTACTTAATTGCATGTCATTGGTACCAAAACTTCCAAATATGAAGAAAAATATTAATTCGAGCTAAGGCTTATGAAACCAAGAGACGAAAAAAACATTTTAATTTCATGTCCTCGCTATCAAACTTCCAAATATAAAGGAGAATAGTATAAAACCACAGTTTTTAGGTATGATTGAACATAAGACACATGGATCCAAGAGATGAAAACTTTTTCTATAGATGACGACACCTTTTCACTACCTCAACTGCTGCCACCTTTTCACCTCTAGTTGTATATAGCAGTATAGAGTTATAAATAGTTCATTTAAGATCACTTAGCGTGGCCACGCTAAGTGTTCTTAAATGAACCTAACTCTTTGCATGTCTCTCTCACTATACCCATAAGTCTGAGCGGATGTGCTGCCATCTATAAGTAGAGGGGGAAAAGTGGCAGCAGTTGAGGTAGTGAAAAGGTACGCGATCTATAAAAAAAGTTTTTCATCTCGTGGGGCCATGTGTCTTATTTTCAATCATACCTAAAAACTGTGGTTTTCTATGATTCTTCTTTATATTTGGAAGTTTCGCTTGCGAGGACATGAAATTAAAATATTTTTTCGTCTCTTGGATCCACGTACCTTAGGTAGGATTAAGATTATTCTTCATATTTGGAAGTTTTAGTAGCACGGACATGTAATTAAAGTGTTTTTTTTCGTCTTTTGGTTACATATGCCTTCGCTCGAATTAAGATTTTTCTTTATGTTTCGAAGTTTTGGTACCAATGACAAGAAATTAAATATTTTTTCGTCTCTTGGATCCATGTGCCTTAGGTCCAAATAAGATTTTTCTTTATATTTGGAAGTTTTGGTATTAAAGACATGAAATTAAAAAGTTTTTCATCTCTTCATCTCATGTGTCTTAGGTTCAATCATACCTAAAAATTATGGTTTTTCAAAGATCCTTCATTATATTTGGAAAGTTTGTTAGCAAGGAGATGAAATTAAAATGTTTTCGTCTCTTGAATCCATGTGTCTTAGGACGAATTAAGATTTTTCCTTATATTTGGAAATTTTGGTATTAAGGACACAAAATTAAAATGTTTTTTTTCCACCTCTTGGATTAATGTACCTTAGGTCGAATTAAGATTGTCGTTTATATTTTGGAAATTTTGCTACTATAAAATATTTTTTCGTCTCTTGGATCCATGTGCCTTAGTTGGAGTTAAGATCTTTTTTCGTATTTGGAGGTTTTGATACCAATGACAAGAAATTAAAAAGTTTTCCGTATCTTGGATTCATGCGTCTTAGGTCCAATTCAGATTTATCTATATTTGGAAGTTTTGTTACCAAGGACTTGAAATTAAAATGTTTTCTTCTCTTGGATCCATGCACCTTTGGTTGAATTCTGATTTTTCCTTATCTTTGGAAGTGATGGTACCGATGACATTAAGTTAAAATGTTTTTCATCTTTTGGATCCATGTACCTTAGATTCAATTAAAGTTTTTCTTTATATTTGAGAGTTTTGATACCATTGACATGAAATTAAAATGTTTTTTTGCCTCTCGGATCCATGTGGCATAGTTTAGATTAAGATTTTTCTGTATATATGGAAATTTTGGTACCTAGAACATGAAATTAAAATATTTTCTCGTCTCTTGGATGCATGTGCCTTAGGCTGGGATTAAGATTTTTTTATATATTGGATAGTTCTGGTACCATGGATATGAAATTAAAATGTTTTTTTTCATGTCTTGGAACCATATGCTTTAGCTTGAATTAAGACTTTTCGTTATATTTGGACGTTTTTCTACCAAGGACATGAAGTTAAAATGTTTCTCGTCTCTTGGATCCATGCACTTTAGGTTCAAATAAGATTTTTCTTTATATTTGGAAGTTTTGTTACCAAAGATATGAAATTAAAATGTTTTTTTTTTCGTCTCTTGAATTCATGTACCTTAGGTTAAGATTTTTCTTTATATTTGCTAGTTCTTGTACCATGAACATGATATTAAAATGTTTTTTCATCGCTTGGATTCATGTACCTTAGGTTGAATTAAGAGTTTTCTTTATATTTGGAAGTTTTGGTACCATGGACATGAAATTAAGAATTGTTTCGTCTCTTGGATCCATATGCCTTAGGTTCAATTAAGAGCAAAAGTGTTTTTTTTATTAATTTCTGATACTCACTCACCAATTAAAAGACTTGACATTTACAAAGTAGTTGACTTTGTTCTGTGCAAAAGTGTTTTCTTATAAATTTGTTTTACTCAGTCATCAAATGAAAGACTTGGATTTTACCAAGTAGTTGAATTTTTTTATGCTAAAAGTGCTTTTTTTTATTAATTTTTGATACTCAATCATCAATAAAAAGACTTGGAATTTACCAAGTAGTTGAGTTTGTTATGTTTAAGAGCTTTTTCATTAATTTTTTATGCTCACTAACCAATTAAAAGACTTGGAATTTCCCAAGTAGCTGAGTTTGTTCTATGCAAATGTGTTCTCTCTTATTAATTTTTGATACTCAGTCTTCAATTAAATGACTTGGAATTCACCAAGTAGTTGAGTTGATCCCCTTCAAAATATACAATGGACAATTAGGCAATAAATATTTATTGCAGATATAAAAGTAATACACTCTTATAAGTATCATCAGTAATGAGATTAGACATAAATTAATCAATGGCAGTTCTTCCAGAATGAAGATGATGATGATGAATTCATGTATGTCAAATTTCTTTTATATAAATCTTCTCTGTTATTTCTCATGAAATGTGGAGATTTCCTGTAGTGGGACCATGATTTCCTTGAAATTTTATTTTTCTCGTTGTGATCTCTTTCTTGTATTTCATACCTCCTTTTCCAAGACCATCGTTGTGATTTTGAGCTTTCATGGGGTGGTAAGGGTGCCCTTTCTTCTGCTAGTTTCTTACTTGAGCAATCTATAACTGAGTTTCTCTCCAATCTATTTGAATTCATTTCATTTAAGATATTCTTCCTCATCGTTTCGAGATTCCCCGGATTTATTCTAAAGTCCTCACGTTCTAAATTGATTTCATAAAACTCATACGAGTTGGTAAAATCATGATAGTAGCCTTTACAGATGATACAATAACACTAAAAGGATGCTTCTATTTCAACATTGTCATCCATCATAGCTTAATTTGAAACTAGGTGTGTGATTGCTTCTGGTAATAGTTCTATAAATAAATGAAATGTTAAACTTAAAGATGTTTATTGCTTAAAGTTCACTATTACATATCCATAAACATATGACTCAGGATATTTTTATAGTGTTGAAATATAAAAAATTAATAAGAATCACAGTAAAAAGGATATTTCTTTTTCAATATTTTCATTCATCATAACTTAATTTGAAACTATCTGTGTAATTGCTTCTGCTAACAGGCTTGTAAATGAAGGAAATGTTAAGCTTAAAGATATTTACATTCAATTTACTTTATTTTATAGCTTTGACTTTAGCAACTGATCACCCGCTATGGTGATACTCATTCTTTAGCCCTTAAAAGGGCTCTTGGTCATTTTTTCTGTCCAATTGTCAAGGTTAGATTCACTTAAGCCATTACCGCTTTCCCATTCTTTTGGATAGATGCAACTAATACATGTTTTCTTTTATTTCAACAATAAATATATAATATTTTTAATCAGTACAAAAAAATATATCACCGTTTTAAAAAAACCTATTTTTTTACATGAACTAAGCACTTAGAGTTTAATATAGAAAAAATACCAGTGTATAAAAATATTTAGAAAGGGAACATTTCTAAATCAAGGAAGATACTTTGAGCTTCATGCTCCCAACTATTAACAAAAATATTCAGTTTTTCAATTATATTGGAACATTTTAAAAGTAGTGCTTTTTCTTCTTCGCTTAAGGGAAATGTTCCCCAAACATCGAACTCCTATAAGCAAAATAGAGATTCCTAGATGATTTCAATTTAGTTATTTCAAATATTTACACTTAGAAACATTAAGTCCGAGAAAATTCTATCGTATTTGCCCCTCCTTGCAATTTCATTTGTTCCTGAATTGTTATTGATCCTATGAAGAAAAGACCAAAGAAATCGATTATGTAAGGAAAAAGGATCATCAGTAGTTTTATTTTTGATACTCTGTCACCAATTAAAAGACTTGGAATTTTCCATGTAGTTGAATTTGTTGTATGCAAAATTAATTTTTTATTAATTTTCTATATTCAGTCATCAATTAAAAGACTTGGAATTTACCAAGTAGCTGAGTTTGTTTTATGCAAAAGTCTTTTCATATTAATTTATGATACTCAGTCATCAATTAAAAGACTTGGAATTTACTAAGTAGTTGAATTTGTTCTATATTAATCGATAATGGAAGGTTTTACTTACATACCATAAGAAAATTAGTTTTTTTCTTTATATGAATGAATGAATGATTTTTATTACCCATCTTTAGCAATACAAAAAACTAAAAATGGAGTAGAGAGAAAATGAAAAGAAAACAACAAAACACATCGAACAAACGAACAATTTAAATTAATACTTCAATAACTAAAAAAAACAACCAATGGCGAAACTATTTGGTATTTCTCCTTGTCAGCATTCAACGCGACGATGATTTTATCATTTGCACATACTTTCGTCGAATCTTCACTTTTTTACAGATATGAATTATGCGTTTATCCTTCCACTGCGTAAAAAATACTGATTTAATACATGCAATAAACTAGGTTGTGTCGATAACCTGCCATAGAGTACCAGTGGGAAAGCCGCGTCGTGCCTATGAACAAGCACAGAGTACAATTGGCAGAGCCGTAAGCATATTTCATGTCATTTTAAGATACGTAAAAAAAGTTGAAAAAAAATACCATGTTAAAAAATTCAAAAAAGTATTTTAAAAAAATGGAGGAAGGGGAGGGGAGGATGGGGGGGTTGGGGTAAGGGGAGGATGAGGAGGGGAGGAGGAGCGTAGGAGGAAGAGGGGTGGGTGGGAGGAAGGGGAGGGAGGGAGGGGGCCCGAGGGGCCATTGGGGGACAGGGGGCCTTTGGGGGTCGGGGGTTTCCTTCGGGGTTGGGGTATGGATGTTTGAGCCCTTTGGGGTTGGGGTAGGGGATCTCACAACACTGTTCAAATGGAATTTGTGTATTATAACGACCACAGAGTTTCACCCTCTAATCATCTTCTAAATCATCTTCTAAAATCATCTTCTAAATACCTCAAACGATTCCGCTTAAATCATCTTCTAAAATGTCTCAAAACATATTCACCCAAATAATCCCTAAACGTAATTTCTGCGTGTTCCTTTTGTTTTGGCATCCCTGCGCTGTCACATTTGAAATTCCTAAGACACCCTTTCCCGTGTTAATCTCTTCATCTCTAAGATCAAAACATTCTCCCCCCGTCAATGCGCATGTGCAAACTTCGCCCGGAGACAATTCTCCTGGATGAACACCAACAAATCAATCGACCTTGACATCATCCATCAGACATTAATAAACTTCGCCCGGAGACAATTCTCCCGGACGAACACCAGCAAATCAATCGACCTTGACATCATCCATCAGACATTAATAAACTTCGCCCGGAGACAATTCTCCCGGACGAACACCAGCAAATCAATCGACCTTGACATCATCCATCAGACATTAATAAACTTCGGCCGGAGACAATTCTCCTGGACGAACACCAACAAATCAATTTTTCGGAAATTCTCTCCCCTCGATTACGCAATCAATTTCTCGGAAACTGTCAGAGTTAGACTAAATTGTAGATGGCAGCAGTGGTGTAGCCCTGTGCCTCCTGATAGGTTCCTACTAGGGCGTCTATTTAAAAAAAATATATTTATCATTAAAAAAACTTAAAAGTGTCCTTAAAGGTTTATTCTTATAGTACCAAAACTCCTATATTGTTTTGTGTTTTCAGTAAAGCGCTACTTTTCTGTTTAAGCTGGGCTATAAATTCTAAATGCGTGGTCACTATAATTGACAAGTACCACAAGATGAAGCCAAGGAGGATCACTTAACCAGCTCTATACATTAGCTAATTAATTAAAATATATCTACATAATAGTTTATATCACTGAGACTAAGCTAATTATCTCTGAATGGAGACACAGAAATTGATTTTACTCAGAACAAGAACATGAGTGTGATCACTATAATTGACAAGCACCATAAGAAGAAGCCAAGTGGATCACTTAACCAACTCTATACATTAGATAATTAATTAAAATAAAGCTGCAAAGTAGTTTATCTAAAAATCAATTTGAAGGACGCGGGTTGCTGACGAAAAACCCACTGTCTCATTAAGCTTGATGCCCCACATCCACCCATTTTTGTACGTCTGAGTAAAGCATTTAATTCGAAACTAATTTGCCTAGAATCTGCTAAAAATCCAGATTGCGGAAACAACAGCTAAATGCCTTCTCCTATATGCGTGTGCTTTTGACATTTTGACAAGGTTGAGAAGGGTCAGTATTTCCTTAAGAGACTTTCTATGACTAGGGGGGAAATATTGGCATTTGATAGTTTTAATTTCTAAGATTATCTAAACACAGTTTTGGAGAATAACAGACTATTGTCAATAGATAACTTGAAACGAAGTCAGTAGTTTGTTAAGATACTAGAGGGTATTGGCTTATAAAGAAGGTTGAAATACAGTTAATTATTAATTATAATTATCATTAGATATTTTTTCTCGTTAAATTATGGTCTTTTAGTGTGCTTTATTTCTTTATTTTTTCATAAATTTTTGTGTATGAATATGGCTCTTAGACTTTTGGAATACAAGATCTATCAAACTATTTGAACGGAGAAATGTCTAAATTAATTATACACAAACTATTTAATTATAAAAAAAGTAACTTACATCGAAGAATTGGTTAACTCTATTTTGATTGTCCATAGTATATCGCTCAGTCAGCAATAGAATTATTATTAGTGATACAACACTCTCAGTTGTAGCCTATATTTATACGCTTGAATTCAAGGAAAATATATTAAAAATATAATGTCTGTCAAATTGTATTTATTACTACAGAACAGATTATTCTTAGTGACTCCTTATTTGGACTCCCGTTAGTAGCATGAGTAGATTTAACGTCATAGGCTATTTTTACTCTTCCATATTTAGAGCCCCGTTCGCCTGTAAATATATGTGTATGGTCGTAATATCCGGTGATGGTCTGGAAGGTGTCCGATTGTCACCAAAATAAGGAGTCCCCCTGGACCTTTACCCTTCCCACTACTAAAAATCAATATGTTAATGCTATAGTAATAACGCTATTCAATAATATCATAGGCAGCGCGCTAGCGCTGCCTAAGTAAAGAACGATGTGGGCACAATGTATTTTTTTTGTTTTTTATCAATACCCGGGCACTTCGTATCGAAGGAGTTGTCGTAGAAACTTCGAAAAGGGCTCATTCGATTGGAAATTGAAGTAGATAGTGCCCTTTTTAATAGTCACAAGTGATTGGAGGGCAACTAGCCCACACCCCATCCCCGCCCATCATTCCCCCAAACACATCCAATCAAAATTTTGAGATAGCTATTTTGTTCAGCGTAGTGGATTTCCAAATAGAAAATATGTTTTTGAGGAGGATACTCCCCCACAACCCTCGGGGCAAGGGTTTTAAGTTATTCCCTGGGGGCATATAAGGTTTTTATAGAAGGCGTTAGTAGTAATAGTGGTAAAGGTCCGGAACGTGATTGCGTAATATGCCTTACCACGGGCCAGTGACCTATTACTATGAAGCCTAATTTTTTGTGTGTCAAACGGTTAAAGAAAGCTTGGTGGTTAGTCCATATAATAACTTGATTGGTTGGTTTTTAAAAAAAACTTGCCAAGCTATAATGTACTCAATTAAAAAACCCGATATAATGTCCGTACACTGCATTCCTATTTTCATTATGTTTTAAGACATTGTTTATAGTACACCATATATTATTAATTTTTGAAAACAATGGATTCGTCAATTTTCAATGTGAGTACACTTTTCATTCTTTTATTTCCCCAAAAAAAATTAAAGAAAAACGTTTTACTAGTAAATTCAAATTTCAGAGGGACTTAGCCCCCCTCCCCTCCAACAATACAAAATCTTAAGAATATGACGAGTATATTCGATAGAAACGGCAAAGCACGCTTTTTTCTATTATGTAATTAAAATCTCTCCACCACAGCTATGTTTACAAGTTTTAATTGTTTTGAAAAACAGTTCTTTAACATTCAGAAACAAGGTTTTTCCAAACACGTTGTATTTTTCCGCTTTGAATGAGAAGCTTGCGTGTTACAAAGAGAGAGTGAGAGTTTTGTGGGATCAAATTTCACAGGCTCTTAGTATAAACGGGCTTTGTCTAATTCCAATCTCGTGGCTATACTTACAAGTAGTTTCTCAACATTTATGATGACAATCAACCTCTGAACGACTTTCAGGCTATTGTGTTTTTGTGAACTTTCTGAGGGAGGAGGGGGTAACTTTTTAGTTTAAATAATTCTAGGAGGAATTGGGTTTTGTTGGATGGTATGGAAAAATGGTACGTGTTAAATAGTTGGGAAACATACGAGTAGAAAAAATGCTTCACTACAGATAAGGCTATTGTGTCTTTCTGAGGGAGGAGGGGGTAACTTTTTAGTTTAAAAAATTTTTTTATGAATAGAAAAAACGCTTCACTACAGATAAGGCTATTGTGTTTTTGTGAACTTTCTGAGGGAGGAGGGGGTAACTTTTTAGTTTAAAAAATTTGTTTATGAATAGAAAAACGCTTCACTACAGATATGGCTATTGTGTTTTTGTGAACTTTCTGAGGGAGGAGGGGGAAACTTTTTAGTTTAAATAATTCTAGGAAGAATTGGGTTTTGTTGGATGGTATGGAAAAATGGTACGTGTTAAATATTCGAGAAACATACGAGTAGAAAAAATGCTTCACTACAGATAAGGCTATTGTGTCTTTCTGAGGGAGGAGGGGGTAACTTTTTAGTTTAAAAAATTTGTTTATGAATAGAAAAACGCTTCACTACAGATATGGCTATTGTGTTTTTGTGAACTTTCTGAGGGAGGAGGGGGAAACTTTTTAGTTTAAATAATTCTAGGAGATTGTGTTTTGACTCTATATGTGGTTATGAAGTTTTCCTAAGACTATGTATTAATAACAAAAAATGAGTAAAAAATATTTTCGCAATTGAAAATTAAATTATGTTTTGGAGGCCAATTTGACCAAATTAAGAGACATATTGTTTAATTAAAATAGGAAGCTTTTTTAAAAGTATAAAACGCTCTAATTTAGAGAGTATCATATTAAAAATATGCTTGGTTTAGCCTCCATCTAGGACTTCCGCTCTTTTCATTATGTGTTTAAGTAGCTTGAAATTTAGCTCTTTAAGCTTGCAAGCTACCTACTGAGAAAACTGAAAATAGTTTTATTTTAGGAAGTTGTTGATCAAACCCCCCAGCAAAAGCGAGTAAAGTTGGATGTCACCCCTGACAGCAATGTGAGTCATAGCAAAATACATCATGAAAATACCCCCTTGCACATTTTCGAAGATTCGAGTGCTACAAGAAAACAGATAAGGATGCTTATAAAAACACAAGAAAAAGATAGACATTCACTTCTATTTAAAGGAAGAGATGTGAGGCGCTATGCTCAGTTAAACAATGCAAGGAAGCATCCTATAGTGTTTTTATGCTAAATTTCCAACTGGTCTGTGAATGTTCGTTTCTAAAAGCAGTATTTTTTTGATTTCAAATAAAATTCGTTGGCTTTTTTAATACTTCCATTACTCGAAGGGTCCAGATATTCTTAGAATATAGTTTATATCCTAGCCCCCTGCGATAAAACCTATTCATCACCTGAAAAGGTCATTTTTAGCCTAATTGCGTAGGTACTAAAGGTACATTGAACATTTTTTCTGATTTTGTGTGTTTTCGCAAGAAAATAGCTGGTCTTTAGCAAACTTAGCCATAGCTAGTTGAAACTCTGCATAAATATCTTAATTTTTAGCCTAATTGCGTAGGTACTAAAGGAACATTGAAATATCTTCATTTTTAGCCTAATTGCGTAGCTACTAAAGGAACATTTTTGTTGTATCTATTGGTATCAATATTCCGTTTTTTAGAGTTTCGGTTACTATTGAGCCTTACGTGCCTGAAATCATGAATTAGAATATTTATTTAGCTGTTTGGGTTTTCAGACATAGTTTTTTAGATGTTCATGGGTGTTAGGTTCCTGGAGGGTTTTATGACTCCTCCCTCCAATGAATTCAGATGGTTTTAGGACTCATCTTCCTAGCCATAACTCCATTCAACCTTGAGCAAAGATATAAAAGTTTGATGAAGTATTTTTCTACTTAACAACTACATTAATAACTTCCAAGATGATAGGACTGTATGACACAGAATTTATCAGTTTGAAAAAATCATCTTGTGGTGTTATATTTGAATGTGCATTTTTATTATTGTCTATGGAACTCGAAGAAATTGACTGTTATCATTGGATAGTGAACTATAACATGTTTGAGTATGATAAAAGCTTGTGGAGTACTACATTACGTCATATAAACAGACTGGGATTCTACGATAGAGTAATTACACCACTTAATAATGCTGGTCGGGAACTGAGAAATGTTCAGGAGGAAGTCAGTGAAATTTGCAGCTTGAAGCGCTCTACGTAAAGGGCAATGTACCTACAGATAAAGTTTTAATTCAAAAGTGTGACCCTAGGATTCCACTTTTCAATCTAGAAGAGTTTAAGTGTCCTAAATTTGAAGGGGGTTATCACCGTCCTGAAGACGAGGTTAGGTTCTTCGCACAGTGGATACCTAAGAACATACTTGATCGTGATAAATCCATAAGAAATGGTAAAAACTTTTCTATATCATGGGACCATCGTTTGTGGATGTTTAAGATTGAACTCTAAGTACTATTTTTTATGTAAACATTTGTTGTTGTGTTTTTTTTTCTCAAAAAAAATCTGTTAATACGTTTAAGCAATAAATATCTTTAAGCTTAACCCGTCTTTATTCTTTAGAATAGTTAGATTGTAAGCAAGTAACAAACTCTTTCCTGAAGTCACCTCTTGGATACACAATGCAGAAACTTCATTTAAGAAACTATGAAAAAATTGTAAGTAAGTAAGTAAAAAATTCTTTCTTGAAGTCACCTCTTGGATACACAATACAGAAATTTCATTAAAGAAATTATGAAAAAATTGTAAGTAAGTAGCAAATTCTTTCTTGAATTCACCTGCTGGATAAACAAAGACATTTCGTTCAAGAAATTATGACAAAATTCTAAGTAAGTAACAAACTCTTTATTGTTTACACGACATAGATACACGATGTAGAAATTTAATTCAAGAAATTATGAAACAATTCTCAGTAAGTAACAATTTCTTTCTTGAAGTCAACTCTTGGATACACAATACGGAAATTTCATTCAAGAAATTATGAAAATATATGTAAGTAAGTAACAAACTCTTTATTGATTTCACCTCTTGCATATACAGTACAGGTACTTCATTCAAGAAATTATGAAAAAATAGCAAGTAAGTAACTTTTTTTTCTCTTTATCACAAACAATTTTCACTTAGCTACATGATGTAGAAATTTAATTCAAGAAATTATTAAAAAATTCTCAGTAAGTAACAATTTCTTTCTTGAAGTCAACTCTTGGATACACAATACGGAAATTTCATTCAAGAAATTATGAAAAATTGTAACTAAGTAGAAAATTCTTTCTGGAATTCACCTGTTGGATAAACAAAAAAGACATTTCGTTCAAGAAATTATTACAAAATTCTAAGTAAGTAACAAACTCTTTATTGTTTTCACGAGTTAGATACTCTTTATTGATTTCACCCCTTGGATATACAGTACAGATACTTCATTCAAGAAATTATGAAAAAAATCGCAAGTAAGTAACTTTTTTTTTTCTCTTTATCACAAACAATTTTCACTTAGCTACACGATGTAGAAATTTAATTCTTTCGTTCAAGAAATTATTACAAAATTCTAAGTAAGTAACAAACTCTTTATTGTTTTCACGAGTTAGATATACGACGTAGAAATTAAATTCAAGAAATTATGAAAAAATTATCAGTCTAAGTAGCAAATTCTTTCTTGAATTCACCTGTTGGATAAACAAAAAGACATTTCGTTCAAGAAATTATGACAAAATTCTAAGTAAGTAACAAACTCTTTATTGTTTTCACGAGTTAGATACACGATGTAGAAATTTAATTCAAGAAATTATGAAAAAATTCTCAGTAAGTAACAATTTCTTTCTTGAAGTCAACTCTTGGATACACAATACGGAAATTTCATTCAAGAAATTATGAAAAAAATTTTACGAGTTAGATATACGATGTAGAAATTAAATTCAAGAAATTATGAAAAAATTCTCAGTCTAAGTAGCAAATTCTTTCTTGAATTCACCTGTTGGATAAACAAAAAAGACATTTCGTTCAAGAAATTATGACAAAATTCTAAGTAAGTAACAAACTCTTTATTGTTTTCACGAGTTAGATATGCGACGTAGAAATTAAATTCAAGAAATTATGAAAAAATTCTCAGTAAGTAACCATTTCTTTCTTGAAGTCAACTCTTGGATACACAATACGGAAATTTCATTCAAGAAATTATGAAAATATTTGTAAGTAAGTAACAAACTCTTTATTGATTTCACCTCTTGGATATACAGTACAGATACTTCATTCAAGAAATTATGAAAAAAATCGCAAGTAAGTAACTTTTTTTTTCTCTTTATCACAAACAATTTTCACCTAGCTACACGATGTAAAAATTTAATTCAAGAAATTATGAAAAGATTCTCAGTAAGTAACAATTTCTTTCTTGAAGTCAACTCTTGGATACACAATACGGAAATTTCATTCATGAAATTATAAAAATATTTGTAAGTAAGTAACAAGCTCTTTTTTGACTTCACCTCTTGAATATACACTACAGATACTTCATTCAAGAAACGTGATTAAACACGTTTTGAAACTACATGCTATTTGCATGCCTTTCCTTGACACCTTTCCAATCGAGCGGGGATTCCCCACTGGTTCCTACACATTACAAAAAGTGAGCAGTACGAAAACTCCACGTTTTCAGCCAGACTGGTTTTTTAGACAACACCCATTTTTAGGGACCAATCAGAGACAGCGGAGGTTGCTCAATATACAATAACTTGATTGGTGATTGGTTACACACCACGACGGCGCATACATAGTGAGAGAGACATGCAAAGAAGTCAACTCTTGGATACACAATACGGAAATTTCATTCAATAAATTATGAAAAAATTGTAAGCAAGTAACAAACTCTTTCCTGAAGTCACCTCTTGGATACACAATGCAGAAACTTCATTTAAGAAATTATCAAAAATTGTAAGTAAGTAGCAAATTCTTTCTTGAATTCGCCTCTTGGATAAACAAAAAAAGTCATTTCATTCAAGAAATTATGACAAAATTTAAATATCAAAACAATAAAGAGTTTATTACTTACTTGCGATTTTATCATGATTTCTCGAATTAAATATCTGTATTGTGTCCAGGAAGCGAATTCAAGAAAGCGATTGTTACTTACAATTTCTTCACAATTTAATGAAAAGAATAGAACTATTCTAAAGAATAAAGACGGGTTAAGCTTAAAGATATTTATTGCTTAAACGTATTAACAGATTTTTTTGAGAAAAAAAACACAACAACAAATGTTTACATAAAAATAGTACTTAGAGTTCACTCTTAAACATCCACAAACGATGGTCCCATGATATAGAATAGTTGCTCAATATACAGCGGAGGTTGCTCAATATACAATAACTTGATTGGTGATTGGTTACACACCGCGACGGCGCATACATAGTGAGAGAGACATGCAAAGTCAACATAGCTTTATTTCATTTTTTAAGGTTAATTTAGACGAGGTTACGTGCGCGCACGTAACCTCGTCTAAATTAACCTTAAAAATGAAATAAGGTTTATAAGAAGGGGCATATAAGGTGTTTATAGAAGGCGTTGTCGTAAAAACTTCAAAAGGGGCTCATTCGACTGTAAATTCAAAGGGCTAGTGCCCTTTTTAATAGTCAAAATTGATTGGAGGGCAAATAGCCCCCCCACGCCCATCATCCACTCAAACACATCCAATCAAAATTTTTAGATAGCCATTTTGTTAAGCGTAGTCGATTTCCATATAGAAAATATGTTTTTGAGGAGGACACTCCCCCACAACCCTCGGGGCAAGGGTTTTAAGTTATGCCCTTTGGGCATATAAGGTTTTTATGGAAGGCGTTGTCGTAGAAACTTGAAAACAGGCTCATTCGATTGGAAATTCAAAGGGCTAGTGCCCTTTTTAATAGTCGAAAGTGATTGGAGGGCACCTAGCCCCCCCCCCAACCACGCCCATCATTCCCCCAAACACATCCAATCAGAATTTCGAGATAGCCATTTTGTTGAGCGTAGTTGATTTCCAGATAGAAAATATGTTTTTGAGGAGGACACTCCCCCACAACTTTCAGGGCAAGGGTTTTAAGATATGCCCTGGGGGCATATAAGGTTTTTTATAGAAGGCGTTGTCGTAGAAACTTCAAAAAATGCTCATTCGATTGGAAATTCAAAAAGCTAGTGCCCTTTTGAATAGTCGAAAGTGATTGGAGAGCAACTAGCCCTTCCCCCCCCCCCACACACATTATTTCCCCAAACACATCCAATCAAAATTTTGAGATAACCATTTTGTTCAGCGTAGTTGATTTCCACATATGAAATATGTTTTTGAGGAGGACACTCCCCCACAGCCCTCAGGGCAAGGGTTTTAAGTTATGCCCTGGGGGCACCTAAGGTTTTTAAAGAAGGCGTTGTCGTAGAAACTTCGAAAAAAGCTCACTCGATTGAAAATTCAAAGGGATAGTGCCCTTTTTAATAGTCGAAAGTGATTGGAGGGCAACTAGCCCCCCCCCCCACACCCATCCTTCCCCCAAACATATCCAATAAAAATTTTGAGATAGCCATTTTCTTCAGCGTAGGCTAGTTGATTTCCAGATATAAAATATGTTTTTGAAGAGGATGCTCCCCCACAACCCTGAGGGCAAGGGTTTTCAGTTATGCCCTGGGGGCATATAAGGTTTTTATAGAAGGCGTTATCGTAGAAACTTCAAAACAGGCTTATTCGATTGGAAATTCAAAGGGCTAGTACCCTTTTTAATAGTTGAAAGTGATTTGAGAGCAACTAGGCCCCCCACACGCCCATCATTCCCCCAAACACATCCAATCAAAATATTGAGATAGCCATTTTGTTCAGCGTAGTTGATTTCCAGATAGAAATATGTTTTTGAGGAGGATGCTCCCCCACAACCCTGAGGGCAAGGGTTTTCAGTTATGCCCTGGGGGCATATAAGGTTTTTATAGAAGGCTTTGTCGTAGAAACTTCAAAAAATGCTCATTCGATTGGAAATTCAAAAAGCTAGTGCCCTTTTGAATAGTCGAAAGTGATTGGAGGGCAACTGAATTTGTATTGTCAATTTAATATACATATACTGATATTTAGTAATCAAAATGTTAATATTATTTGATTTATTAAAGTTATAAAAGTAAAAACATTTATATTTTTTTCAGTAAAGTGCAAATTTTGTTCTGGCTTTGGGAAGGCATAGGGGTTTTGCGCCCAATTTATGTTAATTTCTGCTCGTTTTGAGTTTGACTCGGTTATTTATTGTAGTTTCTGTTCGTTTCGGGTTTCATTTATTTATTGACGCTGATTTGTGGTAATTTCACGCTTGGTAGATTATTCGATTTTATTTTTGCTCATTTTTTGTTTAATGGAGTTCTTTACTTTTCTTTGAAAAACTTATTTTGTGGAAAATTTTTTTAATTAATTACTAGTAATATCAATATTACTACTGTGACTACTATTAAAACTATACTTAAGGCCATGAAGGTGAAGTATTCAAGGAATTTTGAGGGGGGAAGGTGAACTGAATCACAATAAATCGTCTGTATGCAGATTGTCAGAAGGGTGTAACACCAATATCTTAGGAACAGTTTGGTGTGTGAAGTTGAAAATAACAGGGCTTGTTGTAAAGGATGTTGAACTAACCGAAAGAAAATATTTGCATCCTAATGCTACTGGTTCTGATCATGCTACTACTACTATTATTATTACTTCTTATATTACTATTATTGCCACTAAAGCTTAGGCTACTACAGTTAATTCTACTGGTGCTACTGCTACTGCTGTTATTAAAACTAAGGATATTAAGGCGAAAATTTTGGGATACATGGAAACTGTATGGAACTAATTCGAAACACACTATGCCCTTACAGGTTGTCAAGTAGAGGCATCAGAAATGCTGCAGGAATGGTTGACAGTATTAAGCTGAAACTTTCAGCGTGTTTTGAAGGAGATGTTCAAGAAACAAAGGGTGCTATGCGCATACTGCGACTTATGGTGCTACAACTATTGCGACTGCGCAAGCTAAGGGCATTAAGGTGAAGCTTTTAAGGAATATTTCGGCGGATGTTGAAATAAATCAAAACAAATTATGAGCATGTTGATTTTCAAAATGTGACAAAGCAATATGTGAAAAACAACTTATATTATTTAGTTAAACCTTTAAGGGTAAGTTGTGGGGGATTTTGAACTAGCCAGAATGCACTATGTATACTTTTAATACTACCACTACAGCACAGTTCATATAATTATCCAGTAAGCTTATCGCAGATCATTTCTGGTCTTCGTTCTCGGTGCGAACAAAATGCTCCTCCCACTTCTTCATGCAGTTATTAATAGCGGGTTTCCACTTGTTTCCGATTGTTTCGCGTCTGACTTGTCTACCCGTGAAAAGATATGACGCCGCTTATGTTTCTACGTTCTCTGGAGCACTCGCACCCCGGTCCGGGTTTTTATAATGGGTGAGATAGGGAATGATCATACTGGATAATTATATGAACTGTGCACTACAGTTACTGTAACTAATGAAGCTAAGGGTATTAAGGTGAAACTTTTAGGGAACGTTTAGGAGGAGTTTCATTTAAACGTAAAAATTGTATGCATGCAGGTTTTCAAAAGAGCATGTAAGCAATATCATAGGTAGCACCATTCTATAATTACTATAAATATCATTGGAACTTGTAAAGGAGCTAATTCGATTCAAAATTAATAGTTCTAATGCCATTTTTAAGAGTAAAAAGAGATTGGAGGGCAAGCAGCTTGTCTCTCAAGCCCAATCATTTTCCAAACGCATCTAGTCAAAATTTTGAGACAAACATTTTGTTCAGCATAGTAGAACGCTCCAGCAACTATGTCTTTAGAGATATTGGGTATGTCAGTCCCCCACAATTATGCAATTGGCCCATTATGCTTTAAAACTAAATGCTGCTTTAAACTAAATCAAAAGCCATTGTATTTATGGTTGCCAATAAGACACCTCAGCAATATATCGACAAGCACTGGGGGCATTAAGTTGAAACTTTTGGGGCTACTACTATTACTACATCTGCTCTTACAATTTAAATAAATAAAAAGAGTGTAAGTGTATCCAAGTTGTCACACACCATAGATGGAATCTTTCGGGAATCATATTAATTTTGATTTTTCAGGTCAACTTCAGGAGTTATAAAATTAAAAAATACTGTTTGTGTCAGATTAAAATTGTAGAAAAAGTTTCTCCGACGTACAAATAGCAACCCAAACTATGGATTCTTATAGGTAAAAACTGAAAAAATATAAAATATTATTTTTTTTTCATGAAAAAGACTATGTCAATAAAAAACGAACAGAAATTGTTTAAAAAAAACTTTTTCCAAGAAATATGTTTTTCAAAGAAAAGTAAAGAGCTCCATTTAGCCCAAAATGAGTAGAAATAAAGTTAAATAATCTTTCAAGCGTAAAACTATCACAAACCACTATCAATAAATAAATGAAACTCAAAACGAACAGAAATTACAATAAATAGAATAAACGGAAATTTCAATTGTCAAACTCAAAACAAGCAGAAATTAACATGAGTAGGGCTGATAATCCCCTTGCCTTCTTAAGACCAGAACATAATCTGAACTTTACTGAAAACAAATAAAAAATTTTAAGGGTTTTCATTTTTTTACTTTCATAAATAAAAAAATTATCAAAACTTTAAGGAATAAATATCATTATGCCAATTAAACTGACAATCTACAATGCCTTATTGGGAATTAGCATAAACACAGTGCATTTTGATTTAATCTTAAGGCAACATTTACTTTTTAAACATAAAGGCAAATGGGAGGGTGGGCGTGGGAGGGGATTAGTTTCCCTCCAATCGCTTTCGACTATTGAAAAGGACATCAGCCCTTTCTATTTTCAATCGAATGAGCCCTTTTCGAAGTTCCTACGACAACTCCTTCGATACGAAGTGCCCTGGTCTAAACAACAAAAAAAATAATACATTATACCCACATCGATCTCTACTGTAAAAATGCCAAGCCTTCCAATCACTTTCGATTATTAAAAAGGGCACTAGGCTTTTCGATTTCCAAACGAATGATCCCTTTTTGAGTTTCTACGACAATGCTTTCTATAAACACCGTATATGCCCCCAGGGCATAAATTACAACCCTTACCCTAAGGGCTGTGAGGGTGGTTGTCATCTTCTAAGACCTAATTTCCAGAACTTTCAACTACGTTAAACAAAATGGCTATCTCAAAATTTTGATTGTATGTGTTTTCGAGAAATGGTGGGCGTGGAAGGGGTGTTAGTTGCCTTCCAATCATTTTCGACTATTAAAAAGGGCACAAGCCACTCCAATCTCTAATTGAATGAGCCCTTTTCGAAGTTTCTACAGCAACTTCTTCGATATGAAGTGCCCTGGTCTAAAGGAAAAAATAATAAATAATACATTGTGCCAACATCGTTCTTATATACCCCCAGGGCATAACTACAAAACCCTTGCCCTAAGGGCTGTGGGGGAGTAACATCCTCAAAAGACATATTTTCTCTCTGGAAATCAGTTACTCTGAACAAAATGGTTATCTTAAAATTTTGATTGGATGTGTTTGGGGAAACAGTGGGCGTGGAAGGGGTGTTAGCTGCCTTCCAATCACTTTCGACTATTCAAAAGAGCACTAGCTATTCCAATTTCCAATCGAATGAGCCCTTTTTGAAGCTTCTACGACAACTCCTTCGATACGAATTGCCCTGGTATGAAAAAAAAATAATAAATAATACATTGTGCCAACATTGTTCTTTACTTAGACAGCTCGATTGCGCTGCCTATGATAACATCCTGAATTTGCCTAATGCTCTTTTACCTACCTCTTTTCATCCGAAAAATCAGAAAGAAAAATGAACAGAATTTTAAAGTGGAAGGTAGAATTTTTGTTTCAAGAAAAATTTCTTCTTCTCCTTCCTACGAACCGATATACATGGCGAGCCCAAGATGACAGTATTTATTTTTAAGAAACAGATTAGCCGGGATGATGGTTGAAGCCCTGAGGTCGATATCGATAACCAAAAAAGAGAGAAAAAAAACAAAAAAAACGGCGGCGTATTAGTGACGCCACCGCCGATAGAATCAGCGGCGGCGTCAGCGCGCTGATGTAAGCTCGGCGGCGCGCCGCCGTTTTTTTTTTCGGCGGCGCGCCGCCGTCTTTTCAGCTCGGCTTCGGGGTCTAATTAGCCCTTTTCTGCATACCATAATATAGTACCCATATATCTTTTTGGTATCATTGTAGTCTATGGGCTCCTCTAAGGCAAGCAATATAATAGCAAAAGAGCAGTACCATTTGATTCTTCAATCAAAACTCTTTCCAGAGATAATGATAACTACTTGACAATCACGCCCCATCCCCCCTAACATAACGGCATTGCTAAACATTGAGAACAATCGAATAAATATATTATTTAAAAATAATTAACCGACATGGATGCAAATGGAAGGAAACATGAAATTATGATCTATAGAAACTGTCTGCACATCATAAATTAAGAATTTTAACAATAATGTGTTTTCTTTTAGTTTTGTATATAGCATAGGGCTAAATATGGGTCCACTAGGGCGGGGGGATGAGGCGTATTGTTACGATAGAAACCGTTTTATTTAGAAAGATTGTTGGTTGGGTAATCGAATGATACTACTATTTCTACAACTACTGCTAACACCTCACTGTAGCATCAAGCCGCCTGAGGCCAACACAGCTTTGTTCGCCCCTCCTACATCACAATAGTTTTAAAGCGTCAGTTTTTACCCCCCCCCTCCCAAGGAGTTGCAATTTCCCTTAAATCCTTCCTTACGACCTCCTCCCAAACAATACATGGACGACCTACTTTTGTTTGGTTCTAGATTGTTGGTCGAGAAGGATGATCTTTGGCAATCTATCATCATTCATCCGCAGATAAGTACTGCTCTACAGTGTTGCCAACGCTTTGAAATAAACTGTACTAATTTGCCGACTAAAATTATACCGCAAGAGGTCAATTTGTACCATCTGAACAGCAGGTTAAAAAATATTCCATAAGAAAAATTTTCAATAAGAGGAAAATTTTCGACCAACTAATAATTGAACTTATATTCAAGTCAGAAAGGAGCGGCTAATCCAAGATGTAATGGGAAATTCGATTGTACCAAAATATTTCCTAATTCACCGCATCGTACTAGGACCTCCAAATTGTACCGAAAACGGTAAAATTATATCGCGTTGGATGAGAGTAGCAATGCTGCTACTCTATTTTTATTACGCTGTCCTCATTAGAAGAGTGGATAGACTACAACGTTAATCACTTTTTGACGTTCTAAAGTTATCTATCGCTTATTTACTACTGCTTTCGAGCTTTTAAACATACTTTATAATGGGACTAGGCTTTGGAATAAGATTACTGGCTTAGCCAAAGTGTTAAGGAACTTTACCTTAATCAATTTAAATCTGAACTACGTAAGGGGCTGGCCGGTAACTATATGGTTGAAAATGATTGAGATTGAATTGGACTAAAATTGATTTGTTAGTTTTTAAAAAAAAAATTGAAATGCTTCTAATCATCGCTAAATTTAGAAATGTTTCTGCTAAAAGATTAAGATATTTTGTCGTTTTATTTCGTGCGAAATTTTTGTGTATTTCACGGTGCACGGTTTTACCCTCCAATGCCTTACACCTTATATGTCTTGCTATTTTTTGTTCTTTGCAGAGCCTCGCGACAGTTGCGGATCTGGGGGGAGGGGTCAAGGGGGGTGCCCCCTAGAGTAGTCTAAAGTTGTGTAATTTCTTTAATTAACTCAAATTTGTGTTAATTAAACTTGCTCCTAACGCAAGTTTGTCGGATCAACCTATTTTGCGCGCCCCCCCCCCCTAATTTTTTTTTTCGGATCAACCTCTTTTGCGCCCCCCCCCCCTAAAAAAATCCTGGATCCGCCCCTGCCTCGCGAGCAACGTTTTCGATGTCAAACCGATTGATTTTGTCTGTGGCGTTTAAAAACAAATTATTGCTACTTACTACTTACTTATATTACAAATTCTACTATTAATTAATTTGAGTATACCTGTGAAATAATCGTTCATAGTCTCTTTAAGAGATTTTGTCACAAAGGGTGGTCTCTCTGATGTATCGCGTATCTAGCGGTCATTTTGTTTTAAAATTCTTCCGCTCGTCTCCTTGGCGCTAGTGTCGCATCAGCAGCCATCTTATTATTGCAGACAGCTTTGTTCATGAAAAATGATTGATTTATCGTAAATTTTAGATTTTAGTTGGTTTACAAGGCTTAGAAGGGATTAAACAACACACGGAGTATATAAAAAGGTAAGATTATTTGATTTTTTTATTAGAATGTAAGCCTTATTCGTATTAAGATTAGTTTTCAGTTTCCGACGGGCGAGTGAATTCAATTTCCTTTACAATGCTATTGTGAGAAAGTTTGGCATCTAGTATTCTTTTTGCTGTTTGGGTGATGAGATTTCTATTCAATTAGTTTAAGATATATTAAACTAAGTTTTTAAATACTGCGTAATTGTCCGTCGGCATTGTGAAAAACAGATAACGGGCTTTCTGTGTAAAGTAGGCCTACTCAACTTTCAAGGTGTCTTTAGTCTCAGGTATTCCGAATTTTTATCTTCATAGGCTATGTCTATATTTAAGTTTATTCATTTGAGTATTATCTATAAATGTTAATTAGGATGAATATATTAATTGTAGGTTTTATTTTAATAATTAAGAGCCGACGGTTATATTATTAACAAGGGTTAGACTAACTGATTTGATAAATTTAGCTATTTTGAAATTAGAATCAAATTTGAAAACCGTACAATTAAAAATAAAATACTTTTTTTGAACTGACAATCAAGTTCATAACAAGGGGAATATCTCCAACGTCAGAAGGATGAAAATTACGTAATTCAGATCTTTTGTGTTATCTAAAGGCAAAATGGTAAGTAAACTGTTTCCACTGTTGCCCCACCCCTCCCTTGTTATATTGTTAAAATTAAAATCTTGAACACTGACCTTTGGTATACTAAACATTTTATTTGTCCGACGGTGACTTTATTTTTACTTATTTATTGTTTGGGCCTACGAATGCATCTCAAATACAAATAATTTCGATATTTCTGGGTCTATGATAAAATCATCCCTGTATCTAGGCCTAGTAATTAAAAAATTAAAACATCTTCTTAAATTAAAATTGACTAATTGTTTAATTATTTTTTTAACAAGAAAAATATTAGATTGGATTTTTTTTTAATCAGAGAAAAGAAAACACTTCCGCTATTCTTGTTTATACTGCTATTTGATGTTGCCTTTGACCTATAGGGATAGCCTACAAATGTTGGAAATTGTTCTAGATAACTCTTGAAAGATTCTCCAAGTGAGTTACTTTATTGATTATTAAAACTGGGTCTCCGACAAGATTTCCTAAACTCTCTTGAATAATGCAACTATTTTTTCTAGCTTTTTCAGCCGTTTGAATTTTCAGATTCCTCGAGTGAATGCTATTTATTTGTAGCCTATGATGAAATACTTGTTGTCAATGAATATAATATAAGCAGAATAATGTTATGCAGGAGAAACACAATAGGGATGGTAAAGTCTCTTTCCCCTAAGGTTAAAAAAATATTAAAATGCATGCGAAAATAGGGAATGTATCCCAAAATTTTGGAAGTGTGTTTCTAAGGGTAGTTCTTGTCCTTCCGCTATTGAAGGGGGAAATCTGGGTTAAAGCATTGGCGTAGAAAGATCTTCTGACACTCGGTGCGGAATTTCAACTTGTCCCCCCCCCTCCTTTGTTTTTCCTCTAACTGTTAATTATACGTTTAACAAAACTCATTTAAAGTTTTGAGATAATGAAAACAAAGAAGTGAACAAAAAAGTAAATTGTGCATTTTAAAGAATGTGTATGAAACATTTCAATTTAAATAAATTAACACGTAATGAAGTATAAACAAATTTCAATATTTTTAAAGATAGTAGTCCTATGAACATTATTATATTATAACATCAATTTTATAATAAATGTGATGATTATACGTGGCGAAGTGATTAATCAGTTATTAAAGGGTCTGTTAAAAAGAAAGTTAATTCATGCTACTACTGCTGCGGCCCGTGTTAAAACGAATAGGAGATGGTAATGAAAGCTATTTTGAAAGCAACGTTTCGTAGAAATTTGAAACTGATTAGTAAACATGAAAAACAACCTCTTTAGATCAATATTTTTCTCACCCCTACAAGGATGGCACCCTGGGCGGTCAGCCCTCACACCAAGGCCGTATCCAGGGGGGGTTACCCGGTTTGACCCCCCCCCCCCCCCGAAATTTTTGACCGACTCGAAAATAAGTCGAAAATTAGTAAAACCTAGGTAAAAATCAGTAAAATTAGTCAAAACTGAGTCAAAAATTAGTAACCCCCCCCCCCCGAAAAAGTCAAAAATTAGTAACCCCCGCCCCCCCCGAAAAAAATCCTGGATCCGCCCTTGCCTCACACCCTCTTCCTACGCCATTGAACAGAACACCATCTATATGTGAGACGTTATCATGCTATGATCAATTTCTACGAGTGACGAATAGAAGAATTGGCGAAAAAGCAACATTTTGAACACGAATGAATATTCTTGTTTTTTGCCTTAAAAGTTTTGCAAAAAATGGAATATTTGTATCTCAGCACATGCATACACGTAGTCGCAGTTGTAATTTCATATGAGGGTCGTCACGTGCGTGGGAACTTTTTTTATAGGGGGGGGGTTATAAAAAGCCAATTATGTTCGATAATTTGTAGGAAGAGCCTGAAAATTGAAAAAAAAATGGGGGGATGTCCTCTCTGTGTACGTTCCTCTGTGATACGCAGATTAAAAAACACCAGAAACCAAGGAATTCTTTGGGAAGTGCGATATATTAGAGAAAGAATGTTGAAAATTGGGTATTTACTTATTATACCGACCACACTTTGTTCTTGATCTGTTGCAAAATCGGTTTCTCTGTGTGTACTCGGAGATAATTAGCTTAGCCTCAATGAGATGAACTATTATACAGGTATATTTTAATTAAATATTTAATATATAGAGTTGGTTAGGTATTTACTATAATGCGTTCTGGGCGGCCTGTTTTCCATAATTCTCTGTTGTATTTACCATAATTTGGTTACTAAAGTATTACATTTTCATCATATTTTCCTATATTTCATTATGATTAACCTAACTTTACTTCTTGAGTGTGGTCGGTATAATACGTAAGTATCAAAATTAACACCGTTGGCTAAGAGTAAAAGTAAAGAATTTTAGAAACTTTGGGGGAGGGGGCCATATTTTTACAACCTTTTACTTCTTTCTCTATAGTTTTGTGAAAACGAAGTCACAAATCAAGCGAAATAAATTGGGTAATTTTCTTTGTCTGCCAGCACACCCCCGCCCTCCCCTGTGAATATGATCCTCTCTAATCTTTATCCTTGGTAGAAGTTATGCGATCTCAGCTAAAAATTTTGCAAATGTAGTTACATACATGGCCACTTTCCAGTGGGGGTGTCTTGAAATTAAAAAGTTTGACCAATAATAACTTGTTGCAATAAAACCAATCTGAAATTATTGCCTTTAGCGTTTTAATTAAAAAATTAATAAGTTTAAATCTCATTTAAAGTTCGGTAAACTGTATAAAATTATTTAGTATTAAAATTCTACATTATTTACATTTATTTTGTGTTCATAATTAGTTAATTCATTTTTGTTCAGGAAGAAATTTAATATGATCCGGTTTGGAAGTAAAACAGCCTGAAGCTATTTTTGCATCACACCTGGTACATTGCGCTTTTGAAACAGATTCAAGCGCGCGATAATTCTTCGTGTTTCATATTATTCCTGTCCATTAAACCATTTTAGAGATAAGAATGATACATTTACTCGCAGTCTATAATTTGTTGATTTTTGCTGTATATCTGTTTCCGCTGTGGAATTTAGCGGAATAAGTTCTTATAATTTAACGAAATAATTACTACATTTTCATTAAAAAAAACGGGTAAAACATCTAATTAAGCATTGGACTAATTGAAACACTAAGATGTGGTGGTATAATATAATAACTGTTATGAACAGGCTGCGAATTTATGGATGCACATTCTCACACCTATCCAACAGGGGGATCGTTCTAAGATTGGTCTAATAGACCCCCTCCCTTGCAATGGAAATGGTGGCCTACAATTATTTTTTTGTTACTTGTGTATTAGCCAGTACACACTTGAGAAGTGAAGTTAGGTTAATCATAATGAAATATACCAAAATGTGAGGAAAATACAATACTTAAGCAAAAAAATTGTGGAAAATGCAACAAAGGATTATGGAAGGAGGGCCGCACAGAACGTATATATTAAATACCTAACCTAATATAACCTAACCCAACCAAAATACCAGCTCTTTATATTAGATATTTAATAAATACAATACTTAAGCAAAAAAATTGTGGAAAATGCAACAAAGGGTTATGGAAGGAGGGCCGCACAGAACGTATATATTAAATACCTAACCTAATATAACCTAACCCAACCAAAATACCAGCTCTTTATATTAGATATTTAATAAATACAATACTTAAGCAATAAAATTATGGAAAATACAACAAAGGATTATGGAAGGAGGGCCGCACGGAACGTATATATTAAATACCTAACCTAATATAACCTAACCCAACCAAATACCATCTCTTTATATTAAATATTTAATAAATACAATACTTAAGCAAAAAAATTGTGGAAAATGCAACAAAGGGTTATGGAAGGAGGGCCGCACAGAACGTATATATTAAATACCTAACCTAATATAACCTAAACCAACCAAAATACCATCTCTTTATATTAAATATTTAATAAATACAATACTTAAGCAAAAAAATTGTGGAAAATGCAACAAAGGGTTATAGAAGGAGGGCCGCACAGAACGTATATATTAAATACCTAACCTAATATAACCTAACCCAACCAAAATACCATCTCTTTATATTAAATATTTAATAAATACAATACTTAAGCAAAAAAATTGTGGAAAATGCAACAAAGGGTTATGGAAGGAGGGCCGCACAGAACGTATATATTAAATACCTAACCTAATATAACCTAACCCAACCAAAATACCAGCTCTTTATATTAGATATTTAATAAATACAATACTTAAGCAATAAAATTATGGAGAATACAACAAAGGATTATGGAAGGAGGGCCGCACGGAACGTATATATTAAATACCTAACCTAATATAACCTAACCCAACCAAAATACCATCTCTTTATATTAAATATTTAATAAATACAATACTTAAGCAAAAAATTGTGGAAAATGCAACAAAGGGTTATGGAAGGAGGGCCGCACAGAACGTATATATTAAATACCTAACCTAATATAACCTAAACCAACCAAAATACCATCTCTTTATATTAAATATTTAATAAATACAATACTTAAGCAAAAAAATTGTGGAAAATGCAACAAAGGGTTATAGAAGGAGGGCCGCACAGAACGTATATATTAAATACCTAACCTAATATAACCTAACCCAACCAAAATACCATCTCTTTATATTAAATATTTAATAAATACAATACTTAAGCAAAAAAATTGTGGAAAATGCAACAAAGGGTTATGGAAGGAGGGCCGCACAGAACGTATATATTAAATACCTAACCTAATATAACCTAAACCAACCAAAATACCATCTCTTTACATTAAATATTTAATAAATACAATACTTAAGCAAAAAAAATTGTGGAAAATGCAACACAGGGTTATGGAAGGAGGGCCGCACAGAACGTATATATTAAGTACCTAACCTAATATAACCTAAACCAACCAAAATACCATCTCTTTATATTAAATATTTAATAAATACAATACAAGCAAAAAAATTGTGGAAAATACAACAAAGGATTATGGAAGGAGGGCCGCACAGAACGTATATATTAAATACCTAATATAACCTAATCCAACCAAAATACCATCCCTTTATATTAAATATTTAATAAATACAATACTTAAGCAACAAAACTGTGGAAAATACTACAAAGGATTATGAAAGGAGGGCCGCACAGAACGTATATATTATATGCCTAACCCAACCAAAATACCAGCTCTTTATATTAAATATCTAATAAATAAAATACTTAAGCAATAAAATTATGGAAAATACAACAAAGGATTATGGAAGGAGGGCCGCACAGAACGTATATATTAAATACCTAATATAACCTAATCCAACCAAAATACCATCCCTTTATATTAAATATTTAATAAATACAATACTTAAGCAACAAAACTGTGGAAAATACTACAAAGGATTATGAAAGGAGGGCCGCACAGAACGTAGCCTATATATTAAATACCTAACCTAAAATAAACTAACCCAACCAAAATACAATCTCTTTATATTAAATATATAATAAAAATATAGAATACCTACAACGTAGATTTCAACTGAGCCTAAGCTAATTGTCTTCGAATACTGACTGCTATAAACCGGTTATTGTCTGATCTTGCAGATCCAAATTCTCGAGTGTATACTGGCTAATATATAAGTGCCATTTTTTACCTAGTTGCCCATATCTAACTCTTCTATCTTCACGAGGGCTAGATCCAGGGGAGGGGCGAGCGCCCCCTCCTAATGTAGTCTATAGTAGTGTGTTTACTTAATTAACGTAAGTTTGGGTTAATTAAACTTGCTCCTAACGCAAGTTTATCGGATCAACCTATTTCCCCCCCCCCCCCTAAAAAATCCCGGATCCGTCCTTGGCTAGATGGGTGTCTAATCTTGCGGCCATAGTTGTTGACTAAAAGCTTTGCGAGGGCTAGATGGGTGTCTAATCTTGCGCCCATAGTTGTAAAAAAAGAATTCAACCCAGAACAATCAATATTGAGATTGAATTATATGGCAAAATATTGGATTTTATACGAAATCCCCTGGTTACATATATAGTTTTGGTGCAAATTGTCTGTTTTTTTCCTCTTTTTACGACCCCAACTCCTGAAAAAAAAATTGTGCTCGGATAAAGATGGAGTCACTGCATTTGTTCTGCTAAAAAGTCCGCAAAGGGGCAAGGAAAAGGCTGGGATGAAATCATTAAAACAACCTAAAATCTGTTCGGATTTTATGAAAGGTGGCCAAGCAGAAGGGGTAAGACGGAGATGGAACCTTCGTCGGTGATTTGACCCTTGGCGACTTAGCGCTTCGACCGAGGGGTGCCCACTTTCCGCAATCTGGTATACGTCTCAGAATGCCGCGTATGACTCACAGTTCTGTTATGCTTGGTGCAATTTCTACCACGCTTATCACACTTTCATCCCACCTGGCAAACTTCCACCACAATTGGCTCGTGTCACCTGGTTTTCTTGATTTCGAAAAATGGGCGTCCCTCGTTTTCAGTTTTGCTTATTTGTCACGTCATGTTTGGCAAAAACGATATAGCGAGTGGGCGCCCACTTTCCCTGGAAAGTTCACGCCAAAAAGTTCCCTTTCCATAAAAAAACTTCTCCCCTTGGAGAATACCCCCGCGGAAAATACACCCCACGGTAAATGTTTGTGTACTCCTCTATAACAAATACTAAATATAAACAGTGGGCAAATCTCCTAACTTACAGCCCTTTCTCCATAGGCTGTTAGACCTTTCAATTATGCTGAATCAAATGGCTATCTTAAAATTTGATCAGGTGTTTCTGTGGAAAAAGGGGGTGTGAGAAGGGGACAATTTGTCCTCCGATCCTTTTGGTCGCTTAGAAAAGACACTCGAACTTTTTATTCCAGTTCGAATGAGCCCTCACCTATCTTCTAGGACCATTGGTTGATACGGTCACCCCTGAGAAGAAAAAACAACAAAGAATAAACACGTATCCGTGATCTCTCTCCGGCAAAAATCCGCATTTTTGTAGATAGGAGTTTGAAACCTCTACAGTAATGTTCTCTGATATGCGGAATCTGATGGTTTAATTTCCGTTAAGATCGCTTGGAAAAAAGGGGTGTTCCTCCTTTTTTAGAGAATCTAGTTTTCTCTGGGTCGTAACTTTTGATGGGCAACATTAAACTTAATAAATTTTCCATATTTCGAATCAACATGAAAATTCAATTATTTTAATGTATCTATAAAAATTATGTTTTTCAGAGTTTCGGTTATTATCAGACCAAGTCACTCCTTACTTACCACCGTTTTTTAAAACGAACTGTTTGACAAACAAAATAACGGTTAATATAGAAGATCATTTTAAGGCTTCATTTAACTAATTTGGTTCATTTGAGGCTTGATGAAATTATGTACTCCGGTATGTAATTGCGCAGCAGCTATATTATGGAGGATGACTGGTCGGTCTTTTTCTAGGGGGGGGGGGGCTTCATAGTTGTCAGTGAACCTCGATAAATCCGTCTACGACTGTTGTTTTTAGAGTCGTTTATGAATTTCGGCATTGTGTTAATTAATTTATCGAGTCAAGGAATCTTTTAATAGGTATCTTTTAACTTTTTTATATCAAATTCCCTTTTCGGTTTAAGTAATCAAACTGCGTTTCGTATATTTTCCACTTAAGAATTTTTGTCTTTAAGCATTTGATTTTGATGTTGTAACAAGTTAAGAGAAAGTAGAATATATGGTATTCCAGGGATGCTTATTCCATCATCTCGGTGCCACTTGTTGAATCTTATGTCACACTTCTGTAACATTTTACCTCCTGAAGGATGGTACACATTGCAGGAATGCGTGGCAAACTTTGTATCGATCGTGGCACACTACCCTCAGGGGTTGTGTGCGCCATCTGTTGTACATACTCTTTGAAAGTAAGTGGCCCTCGATGGTATTAGCATAGGCAATCGTCTTTCAACGGGGGGATCGTGATCAAATACACATAAGGTTCAAAGTCAGTCGGAAAAAGGTTAAAAAAGTCGTAGCTCTGACGGATTTTCGTTATGTAAATTTTTTTTTATAAGTTTATGTAATAGTAATAAGTATATAATAGACTAGAAACAAATTTCGGCTATATATTTGCACATCAGGGGGGTGGCGGTAAAGCATAGCATATATTAAATACGTAACCTAACCTAGGTACCTTTTCCCCCTAAACCCCAAAAAAACTAAAGTTTTAAAAGTTTAGATGTTATGAAATTTTTTTAGATGTTATGACGTGTGGATGTTATAACTGTCGATGTTCTGACGGTTAGTGGGTCTGGCGGATTTTCGTTATGAAAACATTTTAAGATGTTATGACGTCTCGATGTTATAACTGTCGACGTTCTGACGGTTAGCAATTGTGACTGTCGATGAACTGACTTGTCGATGTTGTGACGATTAGTGGTTCTGACGGATTTTTCGTCGATTTTATGACGGATTTTGTCGATGTCCTGACAGTGCTCCTGACGGTTAGATGTTATGACGCCTTCCCGCTCAGATGAAATCTACGTTTTAGGCATATTTTTATTAAATATTTAATAAATAGAGATGGTATTTTGTTTGCGTTTAGTTATGCATTTAAAATAATGCGTTCTTTGCGGCCCCCTACCATGATTCTTTGTTGTAGTTTTTCATAATCTTGTGACTGAAGTATTGTGTTTTCATCATTTTTTTTTTGTATATTGCATTAGGATTAACCCAACTTCACTTCTCGAGTGTACGATATAATACAAAAGTACCCCGATCCCAGAAAGGAAACCGGTTTCTGTCAGATCTTACTCACCGTAAGTCTTGAGTGTCTTTCGTTTAACAGACAAGCACCGTGCCAAAACTTCTTAAACTATTTCTTATTCCTTAATCCTGTTAAATCTGTGTGTTTTTTTTGCATATAGGAAAGATGAAGGATAGCGAAACTTGGTTTAATTGGCTTTCTGCAGCTATTTCAAAAATCAAGTCACAAAAGCAACGACCGTCGGTGGAAAGAATATCTCATGCAGTCCGCACATGCCATGGACGTGAGAATGGACACGTGATTCTAACTGATGCGGTTATTGCTGAAAGACTTGAAGAAGCGGTTAAGTTGGGCCAGTTGGTGAAGTTGATGAATAAAGGAACCTTTTCATACCAACTAATTAAGGAATTAAAAAGGAGGCATTCTGTATTAGACGAATCCACAGATCTTTGTAAGGTAACAATTTTTATTTGATATTTGGCTTATTAATTGTTAAAACAGTTAAGGTATTGTATATCTTATTATAGTTTTAGGTTAACATCTATCCTACGATTTAAAAGGTATTAGCTAGGTTGAGGAATTTTCAACTGTGAGCTTGGGAAGGTTAACACAAAAAAAATGCTATATTTAGTTTTAGGCTATTCTTACACCTTTCTCAACTAACGAGAAAATAATCTGTGCGACTCAAGACTGATAATATCTGTTTCATGCCCTGGGTATCTGTGATTTCTGAGACCCTTCTTCCGTAGATATTATGTTTTTTTCTCAATATATATATATATATATATATATATATATATATATATATATATATATATATATATATATATATATATATATATATATATAATATATATATATATATATATATATATATATATATATATATATATATATATATATATATATATATAATATATATATATATATATATATATATATATATATATATTATATATATATATATATATATATATATATATTATATATATATATATATATATATATATATATATATATATATATATATATATATATATATATATATATATGGAAATCTCTGGAAATTTCAACGAGGGGCTACCCTTCCAATATCGGATTCGCTAGTTCATTAACTTTTATGCAAGCATAAGCGAGGCTACATTTTGTTCTTTGCAGTTTCATAAACTTACAAACAACTAATTTTTGTGTGCTTGGCTTGCGTAAGCACCTGGCACACCGTCGTACTCAAAATATGGCTGCCATATTTTATCACTAAAAATCTTATTTTTGTCAGATAAAATGTAAGTATAATTAACACATCAACAACTTCATAATAGCACATTGAGCACATTAGTAAAAAAAAGGCAACCATTATATTAGTCTTGTGGTTTTGTTTTTTCTTCACTTAATAACCTTAAAGCTAGAATCGTGACTACTATTTCAAGAAGGTCGGAGACGTTAAAAATTGACCCAAAACTGCTATACAAGAAAGTAGCAATAATAAAAAAAACTATTTTGATTCTGTTAATGTTCAAGTTTTCCCAGAATGGAGTGCGAACAGGTCATAAGAACTTAAACGAAATTGGAACTTCAAGGGAGAGGATATTTAGTTAAGCTTTGGTGTAGGAGGACCGCCTGCAGCTGTGTTGGCCTCAAACGGCTTGGTGCTGCAGTGAATTGTTATTAGTAGCCAGGGCCGTATCTAGGATTTTTGTTCGGGGGGAAGGGGTACACAAAAACTTAAAAAAAAACATCAACAAAATTATTTATGCATTTTTGTCACATTTTTACGAGTCGGACAAACATTTTTTCTTCTTTTTTTAGGAGGGGGGAGTCAAACTTCCTACCTCCCTAGATATGGCCGTAGTAGTGGTAGCAACGTTCAGGTTGTCATTGCCGTGTAAGGAGTGTTTAGCTAAATGCATTAAGTAAGCAAGACAAACAATTGCCCCAGGTGGCTTAGTGCTGCAGTGAGTTATCATTATTATAAGTAATAACGTTCAGGTTCTCATTGCAATGTAAGGGTTATTCAGCTAAATGTATTAAGTAAATAAGCAAGACAATGACATAAATTAAAAAGAAGGGCCCATTGCTGGTTTTAATTTCCTAACATTAAATCTTTCGTAGGGAAAACATCTAAAAATGTTTGGCGTCTGGATACGTAGAGTTTGCTTAATTTTTAGAATGTGGTGTAGCTACATGTATAAACTTGGTGTATAACCTCCTGAGACCTGACCATAGAAATACTTTCCTGATTATGTTCATTTCTTTGTAGTTGACTTAAAAAAAATCATTTTGACCATTGATCAACTAAAAAAAAAAGTTGACCCCCCCTCCCTCCCTCTGGAGGATGTCCACAGGCGTGGACATTGGGTCTCTAACGAGCTAAGAGTATAGTAAAAATCTGTTTCGTCTATTAAAAGAGATATGTCAAAACGTTGAAAACAAAACATTACTCTTCATGAAATTTCTTGAAGCAGTTGTTGTCTTTTGTCAAGCAGAGAATGATTTTACACTGCGAGCACATCCATCTTGACCTTTTGCAGCATCCAGGCCTTCTGCATCGGGCTGCATTCGCCAAGTCACAAAATTCTGGTAGATGCAGTGCAGCTCTGGCATATGGGGGAGGGATTGGCCTCTTTTTCACACTCAAAACACGGTGTTGAGTTTCACCCAATGGCTCTTCGTTGCTATTTTCTTGACCCCGTGACTCCGAGCTTCCAGAATTGAGCAAAAACTCGGCCACGTTGAAACGAAGATCAATGAGCTGTTTGAGGTCACCAGAAACTTCTGGGCCATGGCCTTTCAGCTCATGAAATGCATTGGCTAGTGCAGCATCCACAAAATGATGAAACAGACGCACAGTCCATTTTTTAGTACGCGTCTCAAATCGGTAATAGCTGACCATGCGGTCCACAAGGTCGACCCCACCCATGTAGGTGTTGTAGTCGGAGACTACTTGTGGACATTTGACCTGCACGTAAGACCCCTGGCGCTTGTCATACCGTTTGACCTCTGTCTCCTCTTCTATACCTTTGCAGTTTGAAGACAGGAGAACCACTTTGTTATCATACCACTGGGTCACGGCTACTTTTCTATCTGAGCGCACAGACATGACAGAGGTTCCTCTGCCCTTTCTTTTCATTTCTGTTTCGGTAAAAAGCGTTGGGCCGTTGGCACCCAAACGGTTCTTCATGATAGTTCCGGTCGCATTTATTTTTCTTTCAGCCAGCATGTCGAGGAGCTTAACAGACGAGAAGAATCGGTCAAAATAGAGGTATGTACCTTCTGGTAGGGTCTCAGACAAGCGCAGTACGATCCCAGCTGACAAGCCATGTGCTACCAGCTGTTCTCCCAGGGTGGTGGCTCCCTGGTAGATTTGGAAGTCAAGTATCAGCCCTGAGGAGCTGGCAAGGACAAAATTCTTTAATCCAACCGGATTGGGCTTGTTAGGTACATATTGCTTGAGAGTCGACATACCCTGGAAGGGTATCATCTGTTCGTCAATTGAACAGTTCCTGTCACGTGGCAACTGGAGACAGATATTCCTGAAGTTGTCAAGGATCGGCTGCACCTTCCAAAGCCTATTTTTGGTTTTTTTTTCGTCTGAGATTTCTGAATCAACAACGAACTTCAGGTTTGACCGGATTGTGAAGAATCTGTCTCGAGTCATCTTTTGTGATATGGCTTCCACCCTAAACTTCCCAGACCAGTACATGCGGATCCGAGGAAACTTGAGGTTCCCCATCAGGATGACAATGCCAACAAAAATTTTCAGCTCGTCTGGAGTTACATTCAAGCTTTTGTGGTGGGCCAACTGATAGTTGTAGTTCATGCAAAAAGCTATACGTTCGAAGAAGCTCTCCGGGTAATATTGCAAAAAGAATTGTTCTGTACTCCAATCGTCGTGGTCCTGGAAATGAGCGGGGCCCACGTCCGGGCCACGATGATTATCGAACCGCCGAGACTTCCTCCAGGACAAGGTTGCTGCTACTTTGTCAGCCTTCAAGCGTTTGGCACGGGTTGCTAAGGGTACGTCATCATCAGATTCTTCATTTTCAACATCTGGAAGAACAGCATAACTGCTTGATGACGGAATGGCTGCAACAGCTGGTTCACCATCACAGTCTGAAGACGACAAGGAGTCGTTTTTTATCCATTCCTCATCATCATCTAAATCAGAGAGGTCCAGGTCACTCTCATCGAGCATTCCAAGGGCGTCATCAAGGGAAACTACAATAAAGGAACAGGTTCAGTAAGCTTGAAACTAATAGCTAGATAGATAGATAGATAGATAGAGATTGGCAAAAGAACTATCACAAACCCTAGTGGACCAAATTTGCATTTCTTAGTAAAAAAAAAATACAATAACAAAATAATACAATAACAACACATAGTTACCACTGTAACGAAAACACGACAGGTAACAGTCAGAAAACACAAAATACAAAAGTCATAAATATAGGTCATAACTATAAAATATTTTTAAGGTCATAAAATAAAAAGATAAAAAGGGTAACAAATAAAATAACCAAATATTCAACAATGAAAAAATAATATATACAAAATAGTTTAATTTTTAGCAGACTTACGGGTTGTGATTTTGGTTGATTTTATTTGCAAAAAAAGGGAATAAAAGTTTTTTATAAAGTAAGGAAGAAAAGGGTATGGGAGACAGAATGGGGGTGGGTAGGGACACTTTACGGGGGTGGCGATTTCTTATGGGTGAGTGGCGGCTAGGTTGTTGCCAATTTAGTAAATAAAACAATCATTGGCTTCTGCTATCCCCATTAGAATCAAGATTTGAACTACGAAAAATCAACCCTAGCTTTTTACTCGATTGGAACCGCCTGTCCACAGACGTGGACATGGAGGTTTTCCAAGTTCCAAAAGATGGCACTTATCAAACTAACTGCTTTTAAAACTTTCTAAGCACTGTCTACAATCAAGAGAGTACACCTGATTTTTCTCAGAACTCGTTCTCACCACTTTCTTTTTTTTTCTTTTTTCTTACCTTTGCTTTTTTTCATCTCCTTATTTTAGCCTTTTCTAGTTTGTAAAAACACCACTAAAAGTCGCAGAAACTTTCTGAAAAAAATCGTAGATGGCTTTCCAGGTCCAAAAAGCACGTTGAAATAACGAAATCTTTGCTAGATGGCGAGGCCTTTGCACAAAAAATATTTTATGGGGGTGTCCACAGACGTGGACACCAGGTCCCAGGAGGATAAAAGACAAAAGGATGGTGCCTAATGTACCTCTCCGGCGCTTAATGTACATCTTGTAGCGCCGCTTGTTCCGCAACATGCGTCAGACACACTTCCACAACACTGTACTTCTTCGCACGAGGCATGGCACACTTGGTGCCACGCGTGGCGTCTACTATCTAATGTATACGATTTTGAAAATCTTTCGAGAGATTTTCAAACAAAAGTAGCTAGTCACTTGGTTGGCTTTGCTCCCCTGTCAGCGTACCCTTTCGTGCTGGACGTGCTTTTAACCTATTTTGGTGTCTATGAAGTGTGTGCAGTTTACAAATCATGAAGTCTCTTGCGATCTCTTTGCTGAAAGCTATTAAATAATTTATTAGACAGCATTGCCTTTCTATATCCGAGGGCAACCAAAATATATGTAAGAACTGGTAAAATTTCTATCAAGACAATGAAAATAAAATAAAAAAACTTACATAAAAGCCCGAATATTTCGGGTTCACATCCAGAAACCTTTACCAACGGTACGAAACAAAAACAAGAAACAAACTTTAACAGATTATATGAAAAAACAAAGAAAACCCACAAATGCTGTACGAAAAAGGAAAAATGAAAAGGAACGCACATTTAAGCAAACAAATAAAACAAACAAAATTTTACCCGTGTTTGAAATGGGGTGCTACCATTTCGGCGAACCGTCACAAGCACGAAACGTCATAACATCGAACCGTCATAACATCTAAAAAAGTTTATAAGTTTATATACTAGTAATAAGTATATAATAGTTTAGAAACGAATTTCGGCTATATATTTGCACATAAAGGGGGGGGGGGTAAAGCATAGCATATATTAACTACGTAACTTAACCTAACCGATGTATCTTCCCCCCCCCTAAACCCCCAAAAAACTAAAGTTTTAAAATTTTCGATATTATGATGGTTCGAGTTTCTGACGTATTTTTTTGTCGATGTTATGACGGATTTTGTAATGCTCCTGACATTCGTGCTCCTGACGGTTCGATGTTATGACGCCTTCCCGTTTAAATGTGTTTCATTTCGTTTTCCTTTGTTTTCTTTGTATAATATTTGTGTTTTTCTTTTTTAATGTGTTTTGCTTAAGTTATTTTTTGTTGGTTTTCCTGTTGATAAAGGCTTTTGGATGTGAGGCCAATATTTTCGGATTCTTATTATTATTTTTGTATAGAAAAGGTTTTTTTTTTCACTATTTCCTCAAAAGATTTTACTCGTTTTTGTATATTTTTTTTATTTCAGTTGTAAAAGCTAAGTAGACAAAGAAATCATCACTTTGTTTTTATAAGGCAAGGAAATGGAAAAAGACATCCTGCATTCTGCTTTGTTGTCTTTCTGCCTGTACGTACCCATGTCCTTTGGGAGGTTTGGAAAGTCTTTCAGTGTACAGTTTCAGAACGGATGCTATTGACCCCCTAGGAACTTTAATAATAATATATTTATAACCCAGTATATAAGCAAAAGAAGTAGAGTAACGTAAAGAAAAGAAAGACATAGAAAATAAATAACCTAAAATAATATATGACAAAAACTAAGAAAAAGAAAATACATCAAAACAATCGAACAAGAGGATGATAAGGGCCTAACTGGAAATGAGCCTCATATTTTAATTTTGAATGTGACATTTTTAAAGACATCAGTATATCAGTTGTACCAAATTTATGTACCAAATTACTATTCTTTGAAGTATATCTTTTAAGATGCCTGGTGGAGTTTTTTTTTCCTCTTGGCCCCCTCATTAGTTAAATTTAGTCAACATTAAATCTTTATGATTCAATATTAAATGCTTTAAAAAATGTATGGTAGCCATGACTTAATTGCACCTAATTAGTTATGGGTGAGTTTAATCAATGGTCCAGTTCAAACAATCCCTCAGTTTTGTATCCCTGCATAAAGCGGACAATCAGACCCCCCCCCCCCAATTCAAAAATGAATTCTTCGGTACTTAATCAGTTCACCTTTTTCTTAACGCCTTTCTCAACCTTGTGCTACCGTTTATTAAGGCTATAATACTAGAAAGAGGAAACGCCTGTATAATAGGCTACTTGAAACTGCTTTATTCGGGGTTGACCTTTTATCTGGAATAGTCTTATAAGGGGCTATGGCATCAAAGGCATTTTTCCCTTCAAATAAAGATTCAAAAGGTACCGTACATAAACACGAGCGTATCCAGGATTGATGTTTGGGGGGGGGGGGTCCGATAAAAAGTTAAAAAATGTATCAAAAATTTGTTTACATGCATTTTTGTGGCGTTTTTACGAGTCGGAAAAAAGTTTCGTGGGGAGGGGGTTAAACCGTCTGCTCCCCTCGAAACAGCCTTGTAGATAAATCTATTGAATAAATTGTAAGGGATTTTCGGGACTTTGGACTCCTAGATGCAACTGACACCGAGAGGAAAATGAGGTTGTCTAGATTGCTCAAAGTATCAAGGACAGTGAAAATGCAATCAGAATATTGGAATCAGTTAAATGGAAATTTACACAAGATTATATATCTTGAAAATTCAAAAGAAAATCAGGAATTCAATTTTTAATAAAAAAATATATTCCTATCTATATGCAATATATATATATATATATATATATATATATATATATATATATATATAATATATATATATATATATAATATATATATATATATATATATATATATATATATATATATATATATATATATATATATATATATATATATATATATATATATTATATATATATATATATATATATATATATATATTCTGTATTCAATTATGTAGTTTTTGGTGGTAGAGGATGCCAAATAAAAAAACGAAACATGGTTGACAAATCAGCAAAAATACGGTAAAAAATACTACTACTACTACTACTAACAACTCACAGCAGCACCAAGCCGCCTGAGGCCAACACAGCTACGCACGCTCCTCCTCCAACCCAATCTATTCAAAGCCTCCCTTTTTACACCCGCCCACGAAGTTCCCATTTCCTTTAAATCTTTCTTTATGACGTCCTCCCACCCCAGACGGGGACGACCTGCTTTCCGTTTAGCCCTAGATGGTTGGCCGAAAAGAACAATCTTCGGCAATCTGTCATCCTTCATCCGCACAACGTGCCCTAGCCACCTCAACCTTTCTTTCATTATAGCCCTAGAGAGCGGTATTGAACCCCATTTTTCGTATAGCCTATTGTTTGAAATACGGTCAGTCAGCCGTATTTCAACAATGCCGTATTACAATCCTTAAGTAATTTCTCTGGAAAACATCTAGCAAATCTTCGTCCGCTTTCGGAGCGTCCATGCTTCAGAGCCATATTTTACCACTGTCATCACTGTAGCTTCTAATATTCTAATCTTGGTCTGCAGACTTATCTTCCTATTCTTCCAGACTTTTTTTAACTGTGAAAAAACACCCTGAGCCTTGGCTATTCTATATTTAACATCTTCACTGCTCCCACCATCTTTACTAATAATACTACCAATAATTATACGCTAAAAAATTATGTCACCAAATAGCTTAACAAGGTTTAGCTTTCCTTTGAAGGTAAAGCAGTCATAGGAATCAAAAGACTGTTAATGTTCGATTTTTTACGAACAAGTGTTGTCAAACTTAACCTATTAGTTTTTCTTATTTACTTTCACGGTTCAACACGGCAACACTGACGAAAATGTAATACTACCCCAATAACTTTATAATAAGAAACAATGGGTCCTTTCTGGATCGTTTATCGTCATCCGTGATTTTCAGTTCTTTTATCGCTTAGCTTTGTTAGCTTTAAATAAAACTGTATTTGACTTACGTTCGTTTTTGGCATCATTGCTATGCTGTTCCAAGCCAATTAATCTTTTTGCTGTGTTTTTATGTCACCGAAGCACTAATTTTTGGTTACATCGACCGGAGAATATAAAATTATAAAAAAAAGTATAAATGCCTTCATACAATGGCAAAAAGTTGGCATATCTAAATTATTCCTAATGATAAGTTTAATATCTGTAAATGATTTCTCCAGCAAACACGTTTCGTTGCGAGATTTGTAATATCTTCTCTATGGGCATTGATAAATTAGATGCAGGTTGGGCAAACCTACAAAGGTGCTAGAACTTTTAATAAACCTTTATATTTGTTGAAGTTGGCCGAGTAAAACCCGATGAATGATCAGTGTTAGAATCAAAAAGTGTTAGAATCAGTGGCGGATCCACGGGGAGGGGGGCGTATCATGAAGGATCCAATCAATCAGTTAGTGGTAGCAACTCTAAGAAAAGAGCAAATCCATGAAAACAAAAAAGAAGTGCTTCTCGGCTTATTTCAAATGTTTTAAATCTTATTCATCGGAAATTCACCATCAACAGTTGTTAGCACGAGAAAATTTATGTAATTTTTGGGAAAAAGGAGGATTGTACAAAATGGGTACAATCTTAATGAAAATTAATTATAAATTTAGCATGTATGGGAGGTATGAATTGAAGATAAATAATAGTACTGCAATGACATTATATATCGTATGAAATGTGTTGTATTCAGACAATATTAAACCGTTTGGAAATTACTGATCTAGACTAAAGATCTTAGTGATGGGACAGCACTGATTCTAATACTGGTTTTACGCCAATTTCTCAAGTCCCGATTTTGAGTTTACTTAATCGTATTTTTATAAAGAGGATTGACAATGATGGAGAAGAATTAGTCATATTATGTAATCAAGTTTGGCATGTTTTGTTTATAAGACTCATTTTATATTTTATAAGAAAAAATCTGCGTTTCATGGTGGTAAAGCCTCTCCCTCTTCTCCTGCGCCCGTGCTTAACAGTAAGCAGCAGTTTTTAAACGAAAATTAAGTTGACTTTCGTCAATTGTGGTTTAGCAAAAAATTGGGATACACAACAACGGCCGCCAGGGCTGTGTATCAAGAATTTTTTTTTTTTTTTGGGGGGGGGTACCAGAAGAATGAAGAAAAAGGGTTTATTCTTCTGAGGTTTGTCTGATGTTCTCAAATAACGTTTTTTTTATTATTAAAAACCAATTTGCATTTCTGTTTTATAAATAAGCTTCTTGCCTTAGCTTTTGAATCCAATAAATTTACGTTTTAAATTCTGAATTATTATTGGCTATTTAAATAACTTTTAATTAAGGCCTTTAAATTAAGTATTGCAAACTGTTGCATTTCCTGGAACACTCCTGAAAGACATTTGGCAAGGTTGTCATCTCTCTCACGACCGGGGAAGCGATTGCGTTATATTTTTAGCCAAGGCATGCGCTCGTGTCATATGCGCATTATTTTGAAAGATGAAGCGCAATAAAAGGACGACGGGGCGGTTTCTGCGCAATAGATTTTAGGTAATATGGTTCCGGTGAAGTCACTTAGTAGTTAGTAAAGAAGACTTTTTTTCTTCTGTTGGCCATAGAGCATATCTTTTCTATTATGGCTTAACTCGCGTTTTGCGGATGGAAGATGATAGATTGCCGAAAATCGAGTGAAGCTTCAGATTGGGGTGAAGGACGAGCCTCTGTTTTGCCTCGGGTGTTAGTAGATAATGAGTTGTTAGTAGATAATTTGCTAAATGACTTTGGCCTGCCATAAGAGAGAATGAAAAACCAAAGAAAAGAAAAAACAAAAATGGGGTTTCCGCGTCGTTTGAATTTTTAGTTTTTTTAAATTTTTCCAATTTTGGGTTTTTTGGTTTTTTGCTTTCCGTGTTGTTTGTTTTTATCCAGTTTGTTTCTCTCACGTTTTCGTTCAGAAAATGTGAATATTTTTCCTTCTGATTTTCTCTAATAGTGCTGAAGAAAAGAGGTGATTGTCCTATCGTAGTACCCGTTTTGTTTCGTCTAGTGTTTTCGTTCGCCTTATAACACTTCGTTCTCGTTTTTCCTTTCTTTGTTTTTTTATTATTATTTGTTGAGCTGTTAGTAGTAGTTGCAGTATAAAAACAAACTAAAAAACCGCTTGTCTCCCAAAGCACTGAGGAGTTTATTTTTTGTTGCTATCTGAGAAAATAAAATTCATTAAAAATAAAAATGAAAGCCTCTGGAGATATGACATAGAAACATAGATGCTGTAATAATTTGTTAGTAGGAGTCGCAGTATAAAAAGAAACTAAAAAACGGTTTATCTCCAAATGCACTGAGGATTAATTTTGTTGCTATCTGGGAAACCTGAAATTCCTCAAGACTAAGAATGAAAACCTTTAGCGGTTATGACATAGAAACATAGCTACTGTAATGAGTTGTTAGTAGCAGTCGTAGTATAAAAAGAAACTAAAAAACTGTTTATCTCCAAATGCACTGAAGAGTTTTTTTTACTGCTATCTGAGAAAAATAAATTCTTTAAGACTAAAAATGAAAGCCTCTGGAGATATGACATAGACTCATAGGTGCTATGATGATCTGTTAGTAGGAGTCGCAGTATAAAAAGAAACTAAAAAACGGTTTATCTCCAAATGCACTGAGGATTAATTTTGTTGCTATCTGGGAAACCTGAAATTCCTCAAGACTAAGAATGAAAACCTTTAGCGGTTGTGACATAGAAACATAGCTACTGTAATGAGTTGTTAGTAGTAGTCGTAGTATAAAAAGTAACTAAAAAACTGTTAATCTCCAAATGCACTGAGGAGTTTTTTTTGCTGCTATCTGAGAAAAATAAATTCTTTAAGACTAAAAATGAAAGCCTCTGGAGATATGACATAGAAACATAGGTGCTGTAATGATCTGTTAGAAGGAGTTGCAGTATAAAAAGAAACTAAAAAACCGTTTTATCTCCAAATGCACTGAGGATTAATTTTGTTGCTATCTGGGAAACCTGAAATTCCTCAAGACTAAGAATGAAAACCTTTAGCGGTTATGACATAGAAACATAGCTACTGTAATGAGTTGTTAGTAGCAGTCGTAGTATAAAAAGAAACTAAAAAACTGTTTATCTCCAAATGCACTGAAGAGTTTTTTTTACTGCTATCTGAGAAAAATAAATTCTTTAAGACTAAAAATGAAAGCCTCTGGAGATATGACATAGACTCATAGGTGCTATGATGATCTGTTAGTAGGAGTCGCAGTATAAAAAGAAACTAAAAAACGGTTTATCTCCAAATGCACTGAGGATTAATTTTGTTGCTATCTGGGAAACCTGAAATTCCTCAAGACTAAGAATGAAAACCTTTAGCGGTTGTGACATAGAAACATAGCTACTGTAATGAGTTGTTAGTAGTAGTCGTAGTATAAAAAGTAACTAAAAAACTGTTAATCTCCAAATGCACTGAGGAGTTTTTTTTGCTGCTATCTGAGAAAAATAAATTCTTTAAGACTAAAAATGAAAGCCTCTGGAGATATGACATAGAAACATAGGTGCTGTAATGATCTGTTAGAAGGAGTTGCAGTATAAAAAGAAACTAAAAAACCGTTTATCTCCAAATGCACTGAGGAGTAATTTTGTTGCTATCTGGGAAACCTGAAATTCCTCAAGACTAAGAATGAAAACCTTTAGCGGTTATGACATAGAAACATAGCTACTGTAATGAGTTGTTAGTAGCAGTCGTAGAATAAAAAGAAACTAAAAAACTGTTTATCTCCAAATGCACTGAAGAGTTTTTTTTTACTGCTATCTGAGAAAAATAAATTCTTTAAGACTAAAAATGAAAGCCTCTGGAGATATGACATAGACTCATAGGTGCTATGATGATCTGTTAGTAGGAGTCGCAGTATAAAAGAAACTAAAAAACGGTTTATCTCCAAATGCACTGAGGAGTAATTTTGTTGCTATCTGGGAAACCTGAAATTCCTCAAGACTAAGAATGAAAACCTTTAGCGGTTATGACATAGAAACATAGCTACTGTAATGAGTTGTTAGTAGTAGTCGTAGTATAAAAAGTAACTAAAAAACTGTTAATCTCCAAATGCACTGAGGAGTTTTTTTTTGCTGCTATCTGAGAAAAATAAATTCTTTAAGACTAAAAATGAAAGCCTCTGGAGATATGACATAGAAACATAGGTGCTGTAATGATCTGTTAGAAGGAGTTGCAGTATAAAAAGAAACTAAAAAAACCGTTTATCTCCAAATGCACTGAGGATTAATTTTGTTGCTATCTGGGAAACCTGAAATTCCTCAAGACTAAGAATGAAAACCTTTAGCGGTTATGACATAGAAACATAGCTACTGTAATGAGTTGTTAGTAGCAGTCGTAGTATAAAAAGAAACTAAAAAACTGTTTATCTCCAAATGCACTGAAGAGTTTTTTTTACTGCTATCTGAGAAAAATAAATTCTTTAAGACTAAAAATGAAAGCCTCTGGAGATATGACATAGACTCATAGGTGCTATGATGATCTGTTAGTAGGAGTCGCAGTATAAAAAGAAACTAAAAAACGGTTTATCTCCAAATGCACTGAGGATTAATTTTGTTGCTATCTGGGAAACCTGAAATTCCTCAAGACTAAGAATGAAAACCTTTAGCGGTTGTGACATAGAAACATAGCTACTGTAATGAGTTGTTAGTAGTAGTCGTAGTATAAAAAGTAACTAAAAAACTGTTAATCTCCAAATGCACTGAGGAGTTTTTTTTTGCTGCTATCTGAGAAAAATAAATTCTTTAAGACTAAAAATGAAAGCCTCTGGAGATATGACATAGAAACATAGGTGCTGTAATGATCTGTTAGAAGGAGTTGCAGTATAAAAAGAAACTAAAAAACCGTTTATCTCCAAATGCACTGAGGAGTAATTTTGTTGCTATCTGGGAAACCTGAAATTCCTCAAGACTAAGAATGAAAACCTTTAGCGGTTATGACATAGAAACATAGCTACTGTAATGAGTTGTTAGTAGCAGTCGTAGTATAAAAAGAAACTAAAAAACTGTTTATCTCCAAATGCATTGAAGAGTTTTTTTACTGCTATCTGAGAAAAATAAATTCTTTAAGACTAAAAATGAAAGCCTCTGTTGGGAGGCTTTCTGTTGGGAAGAGCAATGAATGCTCTCTGTTGGGGGTATATGTTTTTTGTTATGTTGAATTAATCAAATAAACAGTTAACAGTTAACTCCAAAAGCACTGAAGAGTTTATTTTTTGTTGCTATACGAGAAAAATAAAATTCTTTAAGACTAAAAATGAAAGCCTTGGAGATATGACATAGAAACATAGGTGCTGTAATGATTTGTTAGTAGGAGTCGCAGTATAAAAAGAAACTAAAAAACCATTTATCTCCAAAAGCACTGAAGAGTTTATTTTTTGTTGCTATACGAGAAAAATAAAATTCTTTAAGACTAAAAATGAAAGCCTCTGGAGATATGACATAGAAACATAGATGCTGTAATAATTTGTTAGTAGGAGTCGCAGAATAAAAAGAAACTAAAAAACCGCTTATCTCCAAAAGCACTGAAGAGTTTATTTTTTGTTGCTATACGAGAAAAATAAAATTCTTTAAGACTAAAAATGAAAGCCTTTGGAGATATGACATAGAAACATAGATGCTGTAATAATTTGTTAGTAGGATCGCAGTATAAAAAGAAACTAAAAAACCACTTATCTCCAAAGGCACTGAAGAGTTTATTTTTTGTTGCTATACGAGAAAAATAAAATTCTTTAAGACTAAAAATGAAAGCCTTTGGAGATATGACATAGAAACATAGGTGCTGTAATGATTTGTTAGTAGGAGTCGCAGTATAAAAAGAAACTAAAAAACCGTTTACCTCCAAAAGCATTGAAGAGTTTAATTTTTGTTGCTATACGAGAAAAATAAAATTCTTTAAGACTAAAAATGAAAGCCTTTGGAGATATGACGTAGAAACTTAGGTGCTGTAATGATTTGTTAGTAGGAGTCGCAGTATGAAAAGAAACTAAAAAACCGTTTATCTCCAAAAGCACTAAAGAGTTTATTTTTTTGTTGCTATACGAGAAAATTAAAATTCTTTAAGACTAAAAATGAAAGCCTCTGGAGATATGACATAGAAACATAGATGCTGTAATAATTTGTTAGTAGGAGTCGCAGTATAAAAAGAAACTAAAAAACCGCTTATCTCCAAAAGCACTGAAGAGTTTATTTTTTGTTGCTATACGAGAAAAATAAAATTCTTTAAGACTAAAAATGAAAGCCTTTGGAGATATGACATAGAAACATAGGTGCTATAAGGATTTGTTAGTAGGAGTCGCAGTATAAAAAGAAACTAAAAAACCATTTATCTCCAAAAGCACTGAAGAGTTTATTTTTTGTTGCTATACGAGAAAAATAAAATTCTTTAAGACTAAAAATGAAAGCCTCTGGAGATATGACATAGAAACATGGTGCTGTAATGATTTGTTAGTAGGAGTCGCAGTATAAAAAGAAACTAATAAACCGTTTACCTCCAAAAGCACTTAAGAGTTTATATTTTGTTACTATACGAGAAAAATAAAATTCTTTAAGACTAAAAATGAAAGCCTTGGAGATATGACATAGAAACATAGGTGCTGTAATGATTTGTTAGTAGGAGTCGCAGTATAAAAAGAAACTAAAAAAACATTTATCTCCAAAAACACTGAAGAGTTTATTTTTTGTTGCTATACGAGAAAAATAAAATTCTTTAAGACTAAAAATGAAAGCCTTTGGAGATATGACATAGAAACATAGATGCTGTAATAATTTGTTAGTAGGAGTCGCAGTATAAAAAGAAACTAAAAAACCGCTTATCTCCAAAAGCACTGAAGAATTTATTTTTTTTGCTATACGAGAAAATTAAAATTCTTTAAGACTAAAAATGAAAGCCTTTGGAGATATGACATAGAAACATAGATGCTGTAATAATTTGTTAGTAGGAGTCGCAGTATAAAAAGAAACTAAAAAACCGCTTATCTCCAAAAGCACTGAAGAGTTTATTTTTTGTTGCTATACGAGAAAATTAAAATTCTTTAAGACTAAAAATGAAAGCCTTTGGAGATATGACATAGAAACATAGATGCTGTAATAATTTGTTATTAGGAGTCGCAGTATAAAAAGAAACTAAAAAACTGCTTATCTCCAAAAGCACTGAAGAGTTTATTTTTTGTTGCTATACGAGAAAAATAAAATTCTTTAAGACTAAAAATGAAAGCCTTTGGAGATATGACATAGAAACATAGGTGCTGTAATGATTTGTTTGTAGGAGTCGCAGTATAAAAAGAAACTAAAAAACCGTTTACCTCCAAAAGCACTGAAGAGTTTATTTTTTGTTTCTATACGAGAATAATAAAATTCTTTAAGACTAAAAATGAAAGTCTTTGGAGATATGACATAGAAACATAGGTGCTGTAATAATTTGTTAGTAGGAGTCGCAGTATAAAAAGAAACTAAAAAACCGTTTATCTCAAAAACACTGAAGAGTTTATTTTTTGTTACTATACGAGAAAAATAAAATTCTTTGAGACTAAAAATGAAAACCTTTGGAGATATGACATAGAAATATAGGTGCTGTAATGATTTGTTAGTAGGAGTCGCAGTATAAAAAGAAAATAAAAAACCGTTCATCTCCAAAAGCGCTGAAGAGTTTATTTTTTGTTGCTATACGAGAAAATTAAAATTCTTTAAGACTAAAAATGAAAGCCTCTGGAGATATGACATAGAAACATAGATGCTGTAATAATTTGTTAGTAGGAGTCGCAGTATAAAAAGAAACTAAAAAACCGCTTATCTCCAAAAGCACTGAAGAGTTTATTTTTTGTTGCTATACGAGAAAAATAAAATTCTTTAAGACTAAAAATGAAAGTCTTTGGAGATATGACATAGAAACATAGGTGCTGTAATAATTTGTTAGTAGGAGTCGCAGTATAAAAAGAAACTAAAAAACCGTTTATCTCAAAAACACTGAAGAGTTTATTTTTTGTTACTATACCAGAAAAATAAAATTCTTTGAGACTAAAAATGAAAACCTTTGGAGATATGACATAGAAATATAGGTGCTGTAATGATTTGTTAGTAGGAGTCGCAGTATAAAAAGAAACTAAAAAACCGTTCATCTCCAAAAGCGCTGAAGAGTTTATTTTTTGTTGCTATACGAGAAAATTAAAATTCTTTAAGACTAAAAATGAAAGCCTCTGGAGATATGACATAGAAACATAGATGCTGTAATAATTTATTAGTAGGATTCGCAGTATAAAAAGAAACTAAAAAACCGCTTATCTCCAAAAGCACTGAAGAGTTTATTTTTTGTTGCTATACGAGAAAAATAAAATTCTTTAAGACTAAAAATGAAAGCCTCTGGAGATATGACATAGAAACATGGTGCTGTAATGATTTGTTAGTAGGAGTCGCAGTATAAAAAGAAACTAATAAACCGTTTACCTCCAAAAGCACTTAAGAGTTTATATTTTGTTACTATACGAGAAAAATAAAATTCTTTAAGACTAAAAATGAAAGCCTTGGAGATATGACATAGAAACATAGGTGCTGTAATGATTTGTTAGTAGGAGTCGCAGTATAAAAAGAAACTAAAAAAACATTTATCTCCAAAAACACTGAAAAGTTTATTTTTTGTTGCTATACGAGAAAAATAAAATTCTTTATGACTAAAAGTGAAAGCCTCTGGAGATATGACATAGAAACATAGATGCTGTAATAATTTGTTAGTAGGAGTCGCAGTATAAAAAGAAACTAAAAAACTGCTTATCTCCAAAAGCACTGAAGAGTTTATTTTTTTTTGCTATACGAGAAAAATAAAATTCTTTAAGACTAAAAATGAAAGCCTTTTGAGATATGACATAGAAACAAAGATGCTGTAATAATTTGTTAGTAGGAGTCGCAGTATAAAAAGAAACTAAAAAACCGCTTATCTCCAAAAGCACTGAAGAGTTTATTTTTTGTTGCTATACGAGAAAATTAAAATTCTTTAAGACTAAAAATGAAAGCCTTTGGAGATATGACATAGAAACATAGATGCTGTAATAATTTGTTATTAGGAGTCGCAGTATAAAAAGAAACTAAAAAACTGCTTATCTCCAAAAGCACTGAAGAGTTTATTTTTTGTTGCTATACGAGAAAAATAAAATTCTTTAAGACTAAAAATGAAAGCCTTTGGAGATATGACATAGAAACATAGGTGCTGTAATGATTTGTTTGTAGGAGTCGCAGTATAAAAAGAAACTAAAAAACCGTTTACCTCCAAAAGCACTGAAGAGTTTATTTTTTGTTTCTATACGAGAAAAATAAAATTCTTTAAGACTAAAAATGAAAGTCTTTGGAGATATGACATAGAAACATAGGTGCTGTAATAATTTGTTAGTAGGAGTCGCAGTATAAAAAGAAACTAAAAAACCGTTTATCTCAAAAACACTGAAGAGTTTATTTTTTGTTACTATACGAGAAAAATAAAATTCTTTGAGACTAAAAATGAAAACCTTTGGAGATATGACATAGAAATATAGGTGCTGTAATGATTTGTTAGTAGGAGTCGCAGTATAAAAAGAAACTAAAAAACCGTTCATCTCCAAAAGCGCTGAAGAGTTTATTTTTTGTTGCTATACGAGAAAAATAAAGTTCTTTAAGACTAAAAATGAAAGCCTTTGGAGATATGACATAGAAACATAGATGCTGTAATAATTTGTTAGTAGGAGTCGCACTATAAAAATAAACTAAAAAACTGCTTATCTCCAAATGCACTGAAGAGTTAATTTTTGTTGCTATCTGGGAAACCTGAAATTCTTTAAGACTAAGAATGAAAGCCTTTGGTGGTTGTGATATAGAAACATAGCTACTGTAATGAGTTGTTAGTAGTAGTCGTAGTATAAAAAGAAACTAAAAAACCGTTTATCTCCAAATGTACTCAAGAGTTAATTTTTATTACTACCTGGGAAAGCTGAAATTCTTTAAGACTAAAAATGAAAGCTCTTGGCGGTTATGACATAGAAACATAGATGCTGCGATAAGTTGTTTGTAGTAGTGGCTGTATAAAAAGAAACTAAAAAACCGCTTATCTCCAAATGTAGTGAATTGTTAATTTTTGTTGCTATCTGGGAAAACTGAAATTCTTTAAGATTAAAAATGAAAGCTTTTGGCGGTTATGACATAGAAACATAGGTGCTATAATGAGTTGTTTGTAGTAGTGGCTGTATAAAAAGAAACTAAAAAACCGCTTATCTCCAAATGTACTGAAGAGCTAATTTTTTGCTGCCTGAGAAAACTGAAATTCTTTAAGACTAAAAATGAAAGTTTGTAGTAGTGGCAGTTTAAAAAGAAACTAAAAAACCGCTTATCTCCAAATGCACTGAAGAGCTAATTTTTTGCTGCCTGAGAAAACTGAAATTCTTTAAGACTAAAAATGAAAGTTTTTGACGGCTATGACATAGAAACCTACTTGCTGTAATGAGTTGTTAGTAGTTCTAGTAGTATAAAAAGAAACTTAAAAAAAATGTTTATCTCCAAGTGCCCAGAAGAGTTTATTTTTTGTTGTTATCTAGGGAAATTGAAATTAAGACTAAAAATGAAAGCTGTTGGTGGTTATGACATAGAAAGTAATCTTTCCATACTTTTGATATATATCACGACTGCCACATAGTTTTATTTTTGGTCTTATAAATTTCGTTTTCCTTGGGTATGTAATTTTCTATGAAGATTTGATAGTTCAAGAAGCGATATTTGAAGATTTCATTGCATTTCTTTGAAGGGAACTCAATTTTAAACTGGAACCTCATCGATTTCTGAATTTTAAAATAACTAGTTAAGAGCACGCTTGAGGGGCCAAGGGTTTGATTACGCGGTCAAAAATGTCGGTTTGTGGATCCTGGGGGAGGGAGTAGGCATTTGCTGTGTCCTGAAACTATTTTAATATTGGTCAAAACCTCACTTGTCCAGTCTAAGCCCCGCCCCTTGTCCTCCCTTGTCCACCGCCTATTTGGGCGGTGCATTGTGTCTCGATCACCTTTCAAACCACAGGTGTCCTCCACAGCTCAATTGTCATTAATAATTATTAATTATCTTCGGCCAAAAAATGACATATAACAGCAAATTTAGGTCCTAATAATATACAAAAGAAGCTAATATTGTACTCAAGGGCATATCCAGGATTTTGTTTGGGGGTGGGGGGAGAGGCTACCCAAAAAAAGCTTTATAAAGCCCGTCAAAAATTTTTGTATGTACATTTTGGTTATCTTTTTTACGAATCGAAAAAAAACTTCGGTGGGGGGGGGGGTCAAAACCGGAGTAATTACGGGTTATCCCGACCGCACTCAAGAAGTTTGATCTGTTTAAAACCCGTTTTTCTGTGTGAACTCTTAGATAATCTGCTTAGCTTGAGTTAGATAAACTAGTATGTAGGTATATTTTAATTAAATATTTATTATATAGATTTGCATAGGTTATGTATTCAATACAATGCGTTCTGGCCGGCCTGCTTTCCTTAATTATCTGTAGTAGTTTCCATAATTTTGTTACTAAAGTATTATATTTTCATCATATTTAGGTATATTTCATTATGATAAACCTAACTTCACTGCTTGACTGTGGTACCAAAACCGGTACCCCTCCCCCCATGAATACAAGGGGGCCTTGTCTGCAATTATAGCACTAAAAATTGTTTATGTTTCTTTGGTATCCGTTGTCTTGGAACGAAGATAATAAATGATAATCAATTTCGTTAATGACAATTGAGGTCTGGGACAAACTTAAAGCAAACCCTGTTCTTTTGACGCTCGAGACATTTGTATTTGCTACGTATGTATCTTCTCAACGTTAATTTGGAGACAAATATAGTTTTTCTTATGGCATTTGCTGAGAGACAGGAAGCCATGTTATTTAATTACAGCCAATATTTAATTTTGAAAAAGAAGATATATAGTTTGTTTCATTGGAAAACTGAAGTATAAAGGCCAATAATGTATTTCATTTTTGTAGAGTTTTCAATCGTCATTAAAAAGACGTCTTTTAACAAGAACGGAACAATTGGGGGACACGAGCATACTATGAAAGTTGCTCAAACAGAAAAACAAGTGGTACTTATTAAGAATCCGGTAAACAGGCGAGAAGTGAAGTTTGGTTAATGCTAATGAAATAAAACAAAATAAGATGAAAGTATAATAGTTGATGAACAAATTTGGACTATATATTTGCACATTAGGGGGGGGGGTAAACCATGGCATATATTAAATACGTAACCTAACCTAACCCAGGTGACTTGTATTGCCCCTTTAACCCCAAAAAACTAAAATTTAAATCTTTGTCACGGAGTGAGCAATACCTCACAAGGCAGCGAAAACCTGTTTTTTTCATAAAGTATCTTTGAGATTTCGATGCGGTCTTTCTCGTGTGTTTACCGGATTCTCAATAAGTGCCAAATAAGTTAACCATTATGTATCATATGTTCATTGGTTATTACCACAACGCAGAAAAATTTCGCGTGTCGCGCATAAATACAAATAACAAAGTACGTGCAGCCCAAATACAACCAAATACTAATACAACAGACGTAAATCAAAACTTTATATTTAAGAACTAAACTTGGGGTGTTCAAATTTGTATTAGCAAAAATCACCATAGTGAGCTCTTAAATTGTGGAATATTTTCAGAACATACGACATTCTCTGGGTGATTACTCCAGCATGTTACAATCTCTGGAAACGAATTTGTTCGAACCAATTCTTCCACTTACTTCTGGGGGGTTATAACTTGCAAGGGCATCTAATAGCCCTGTAATTTAAAATCTGAAGAATGCACTCAGGTCCACATTATCAGTTCTACGGGCGATTGTGAATCTATTCATCAAATCAGCTCTAACGTTACGAAACTGTAAGCTTCAAGGTGTGAACTATGCATCACTAGTTAGGTAAATGCTTTTGACGCGGAACTAGCATTGTTGCACACCTCTGTAAGGATTATGCCCAATATAACATCGTCTTGTATGCGAAGATACAGATTTTGAAAAAAAAAGTATTTTTGGCTAATTACAAAAGACAATTACAAAGGCTAATTACAAAAGCACTTCCGGCTGAAGTCAGAGAATCAAGACATCAGTACCTGCGCTACGCAGACCATTGATCAGCTTGCGAAAAAGTTCTTATTCCGGTTTTTGGGGCCGATTGGTCCAACTTGCTTTATAAGAAAACTTAAGGATTGCTGAAAATTGTCCAGGTGTCCTAAAATTCTGCTATAGGCAGGTTTCACTGTATAACGTTTTAAAGCTTTGCAAACTAAACTTGTGGAGTATGTGTTTCAGAATGTTGAGCAAACATTGTAAATCTGTTGTTGCAAGAGCTTGTTTCTGGTATATAAGCAAATTACTGGAAATAGTAGCAACAGTTTTAAAATCATCATTTGCTTTTTTACCTAGGGGGAGTGGAATATGCCCCCCTCGATTGCGCCTGGATATAACTCGTAATTTTGGCTTTTTTTTGTTTGTGATGCCAGTTGAAAAGAATGACTGTCATTACGCGTCTCAATCCTTCATTCTATATATTTTCTATATTTTCTACATTCTCTATATTCGCTCTATATTTTTTCTTGGTTTACTGGTGCTTATTCTATATAAGTTGGGAATTGAGAAGTGTTTGAATTTAATATTATTAAATAATGTCTATTTATCGTAACATTTTATGGAAATCTCTTATGATGATTTTAATTATAATATTCAGAAAAACTTTACGTTCAAGTGTAAGGAAAATCAAATATTATAGAATGCAATTTTCTTAAGGCCATTCGATACTTTAAGGACCATTTTGCGAGTCTCTGTGTCGGCTGAGCATCTCAAGACAAACAGCCCATTAGCGAATTTTCCCAGCACCGCAGGGAACTCTCAGAGCAATTTAGGTGTTTTCGATCAGGTATTTTGTATATCTGCTGGTGACGGTCACCGTATATGTCATCGAAATATCCGTTATTTTTGTATTGTTTTTTTCATTGTGTAATAAAAGAATTTATACCTATTTGATCTGTTATTTATCGCCGATGCAATTTTGGTAAAAAATGAAAGGGAATCTTAATTGTGTAAACGGTTTGAAAAGCTAATTATAGGCTAGTTTAAAAAAAAAATATAAAGTATATTCTTTTGCTAATTGAGAAGCAACTTGCCTACAGCATAAATTGTACTTCACATGTGTCACCAAGATTTTTAATCAAAGCGGGTAGCATCACAGGGAATTCCCAACGTTATGAAATTACTCAAGCAGAACTTCTTTTTAGCTGATTTTAACGTTTTTCAAGCAGGTTTTCTAAAATATTTTTATGGGCAGAACGTTGAAAAGAAAATTCTGCTCCGTTTAATCGAAACAAAATTCACACTTTCTAATTGTGTAAGTTTCATTAAATCTGAATATCTCTATGGAGAAGTTAAATGTTTTTTCTATGATTTCCAGGAAAATAGGTGTTCGCTTTTAGTTTTCTGTCGGCTTTTTGCTAATTCGAAGTCTATTTAATCTACTTAATTAATTTAGTCTATTCAATTTATTTAGTTTGTGTGTTCTATAGTTTTTATTTTATTTGTATTTTTTTCCTCCTCTTTGCTCTTCTCTTTGTAAGTGATTATTTTTTTTTCTCTGAGTAAGTGACTCGTTCCCCCCCCCTTCTTTACAGATCAATAAGCCTTTGGGGAATAGTAAAATGTAATATGTATGCAGGCCCTATCCAGAATTTTTTCGGAGGGGGGGGGGTACAAAGTTTTTTTTTTCGGGGAGGGGGGTTACAAAAAATCTTCAAATAACGCATCAGCAATTTTTTATATTAATTTTGTTACGTTTTTACGAGTCGGACTAAAATTTCTCGGGTTCAAACCCCCTATCCCCCTCTGGAGGCGGCCTTGATTTTATATGTTTTTGATGATGAATAAATCTTATCTTATCCTCGAGGAATCTTATCTTCGCAGGTTCAAAAACCTTACCCCCCCCCCCCTTCTGGATACGGCATTGATTTTATATGTATTTGATGATGAGTAAATATTAACTTATCTTCGTAGGTTCAAAAACCCTACCCCCCCCCCTCTGGATACGGCCTTGATTTTATATGTATTTGATGATGAATAAATCTTATCTTATCCTCGAGGAATCTTATCTTCGCAGGTTCAAAACCCTACCCCCCCCCCCTCTGAATACGGCCTTGATTTTATATGTATTTGATGATGAATAAATCTTATCTTATCCTCGAGGAATATTATCTTCGCAGGTTCAAAACCCTACCCCCCCCCCCCCCCTCTGGATACGGCCTTGATTTTATATGTATTTGATGATGAATAAATCTTATCTTATCCTCGAGGAATCTTATCTTCGCAGGTTCAAAACCCTACCCCCCCTCTGGATACGGCCTTGATTTTATATGTATTTGATGATGAATAAATCTTATCTTATCCTCGAGGAATCTTATCTTCGCAGGTTCAAAACCCTACCCCCCCCCCCTCTGAATACGGCCTTGATTTTATATGTATTTGATGATGAATAAATCTTATCCTCGAGGAATCTTATCTTCGCAGGTTCAAAACCCTACCCCCCCCCCTCTGGATACGGCCTTGATTTTATATGTATTTGATGATGAATAAATCTTATCTTATCCTCGAGGAATCTTATCTTCGCAGGTTCAAAACCCTACCCCCCCCCCCTCTGGATACGGCCTTGATTTTATATGTATTTGATGATGAATAAATCTTATCCTATCCTCGAGGAATCTTATCTTCGCAGGTTCAAAACCCTACCCCCCCCCTCTGAATAAGGCCTTGATTTTATATGTATTTGATGATGAATAAATCTTATCTTATCCTCGAGGAATCTTATCTTCGCAGGTTCAAAACCCTACCCCCCCTCTGGATACGGCCTTGATTTTATATGTATTTGATGATGAATAAATCTTATCTTATCCTCGAGGAATCTTATCTTCGCAGGTTCAAAACCCTACCCCCCCTCTGGATACGGCCTTGATTTTATATGTATTTGATGATGAATAAATCTTATCTTATCCTCGAGGAATCTTATCTTCGCAGGTTCAAAACCCTACCCCCCCCCCTCTGAATAAGGCCTTGATTTTATATGTATTTGATGATGAATAAATCTTATCTTATCCTCGAGGAATCTTATCTTCGCAGGTTCAAAACCCTACCCCCCCTCTGAATAAGGCCTTGATTTTATATGTATTTGATGATGAATAAATTTTATCTTATCCTCGAGGAATCTTATCTTCGCAGGTTCAAAACCCTACCCCCCCTCTGAATAAGGCCTTGATTTTATATGTATTTGATGATGAATAAATCTTATCTTATCCTCGAGGAATCTTATCTTCGCAGGTTCAAAACCCTACCCCCCCCCCTCTGAATAAGGCCTTGATTTTATATGTATTTGATGATGAATAAATCTTATCTTATCCTCGAGGAATCTTATCTTCGCAGGTTCAAAACCCTACCCCCCCCTCTGGATACGGCCTTGATTTTATATGTATTTGATGATGAATAAATCTTATCTTATCCTCTAGGAATCTTATCTTCACAGGTTCAAAACCCTACCCCCCCTCTGAATACGGCCTTGATTTTATATGTATTTGATGATGAATAAATCTTATCTTATCCTCGAGGAATCTTATCTTCGCAGGTTCAAAACCCTACCCCCCCCCCCTCTGGATACGGCCTTGATTTTATATGTATTTGATGATGAATAAATCTTATCTTATCCTCGAGGAATCTTATCTTCGCAGGTTCAAAACCCTACCCCCCCTCTGGATACGGCCTTGATTTTATATGTATTTGATGATGAATAAATCTTATCTTATCCTCGAGGAATCTTGTCTTCGCAGGTTCAAAACCCTACCCCCCCTCTGAATAAGGCCTTGATTTTATATGTATTTGATGATGAATAAATCTTATCTTATCCTCGAGGAATCTTATTTTCGCAGGTTCAAAACCCTACCCCCCCCCCTCTGAATAAGGCCTTGATTTTATATGTATTTGATGATGAATAAATCTTATCTTATCCTCGAAGAATCTTATCTTCGCAGGTTCAAAACCCTACCCCCCCTCTGAATAAGGCCTTGATTTTATATGTATTTGATGATGAATAAATCTTATCTTATCCTCGAGGAATCTTATCTTCGCAGGTTCAAAACCCTACCCCCCCTCTGGATACGGCCTTGATTTTATATGTATTTGATGATGAATAAATCTTATCTTATCCTCGAGGAATCTTATCTTCGCAGGTTCAAAACCCTACCCCCCCCTCTGGATACGGCCTTGATTTTATATGTATTTGATGATGAATAAATCTTATCTTATCCTCGAGGAATCTTATCTTCGCAGGTTCAAAACCCTACCCCCCCCCTCTGGATACGGCCTTGATTTTATATGTATTTGATGATGAATAAATCTTATCTTATCCTCGAGGAATCTTATCTTCGTAGGTTCAAAACCCTACCCCCCCCCTCTGGATACGGCCTTGATTTTATATGTATTTGATGATGAATAAATCTTATCTTATCCTCGAGGAATCTTATCTTCGCAGGTTCAAAACCCTACCCCCCCCCTCTGAATAAGGCCTTGATTTTATATGTATTTGATGATGAATAAATCTTATCTTATCCTCGAGGAATCTTATCTTCGTAGGTTCAAAACCCTGCCCCCCCTCTGGATACGGCCTTGATTTTATATGTATTTGATGATGAATAAATCTTATCTTATCCTCGAGGAATCTTATCTTCGCAGGTTCAAAACCCTACCCCCCCCCCCCCCTCTGGATACGGCCTTGATTTTATATGTATTTGATGATGAATAAATCTTATCTTATCCTCGAGGAATCTTATCTTCGCAGGTTCAAAAACCCTACCCCCCCCCCTCTGAAGACGGCCTTGATTTAATATGTATTTGATGATGAGCAAATCTTATCTTATCCTCGAGGAATCTTATCTTCGCAGGTTCAAAAACCTTACCCCCCCCCCTCGGGATACGGCCTTGATATGTATTTGATGATGAGTAAATCTTATCTTATTCAAGCTCTTCATGCTATGGCAAGACCGCCCAATCAATCCTAAATAGTTTGGCTACACATTTTTTTTTATAGATGGGATTGGGCGAATCTTTAAGGTACTGCCTCCTCTTAAGAGACAAAAATCTTATAGACAAAAAATAGGCATACAGTTATTTTGTTCTAATACACTAAAGTACTAAATATTTATAGTGAATATTTATTATTTCTTGAAATCAGCATTTTTGACGTATCTTCTTATTTTGAAGGTACTGGTGAAGACTATAAGAGAAATTAGCCCGCTGGAGGGAGTTGACTTGAAGAAGGTCGAATCTCATGTTCGGCAATCGTTTCGCGGTGCGGACGACTATGAGGATTTGTCAAAAGCTTTAAAACTTGCAGCTCACACAGCTGTTGCTAAAGGCTTAATTTTCCGAGATGCGGGACTGTATAAAATTATACCAAAGGTGAAAACCCCTGAAATTAAAAATAACTTGAAAGGAGATGCTACAAGTGAAAAGAAGAAAAAGAAGTTGAAATTGATAAAGACACCAGCAACTGTAGTATCTGACGACGAGGAAAAGGAGAAAGTTATTAAGGAAAATGTTGCAAAAGAAAGGGAAAAGGTCGCTATTGAAAAGACTATCAAGGAAAAGGTGGTAAAAGAACGAGAAAAAGTTGTGAAGGAAAGAGAAAAAGTTGTGAAGGAAAGAGAAAAGGTTGTCAAGTCTGCTACACCAACACCAAAAAGACCAGGACCTAAAAAAATATCAAGGAAGATTTTGGAAAAAAAGACAGATGAAAGTGAGCCAAGCGAGGCTGAAGAGGAAATAAAAGAAAAGAAGGAAGTTATTACTTCTCCGTCTAAGCAAGTAAGTTCATTTAAGTTATATTATAAAATAACAATGATAGATTATAATTTCAGTTCCCTAAGTTAAAAACGCCATCTAAAAAAAGATCATTAACGATGACGGGACAGTGGCAGCACCGGAAACAGTGTTTACTTGTAGAAAATGCCATGACTAAAAAACACTTACCATTCTTTTCACTTGCTTAAAATTTCATACAAAAGAACCAATCAGATTTGGCCTTTTTTTACCAACTTAAAACTTGACATAGTAGCAGTAGTTAATACAACAATGGATAAAGGAATGTGTGGTTATTTGGCTTCGCTTTTTGACATGCGCTTATCGAATAAGGGCTCAAAAACATAACGATGTCAAAGAAATAAACCAATGAAATAAGAGTATAGTATTTAAAATGGAAGTATGAATATCAATCTCTCTTTTTCTCATTGGTGGCCGGCTCTCTCCTTCCTCTGTGTGTATACCCCCATCCTCTTTTCAACATCCGTGACTGATCGATTATTCACGTTAGAAAATTTGACGACTTCTAATGAAAGCTTGTAGTTAATTGCTCTTTATAGAAGATCTTTGAAGAGAAGTAAGGGCATTAAGCCAAACGACTATTCAAACATTCCAGGTTTTCCTATATGAATCCTAAGATAAAATTTTTCTCGAAGTGAAATATGTTTGATAGCTTAAAGCGTTGAAGGCATTTCGGGTCAGTATCAGGGCCCTATCCATGAGTTTTGTTCAGGGGGGTGGAGATATTTTTTGGGGGTTTTTTATGCCTTTTTATTACGTTTTTACGAGTCGGACAAACATTTATATATACTTGTAAACGATAAGTAGTGAAATTCGAGGGGGTGGTGCCCACTTTCAGAATCACGTACACCAGGTGGTACGTGAAGCGTGGTGCAAATGCGAAGCGTGGTGCAAGTGGGCCAAGCTTCGTGTAAACTATCCTCAGTATGGTGGAACTGTGTGGCATACGGTGCTTTCTGATATATACAACAGGTGGCGGAAACTAAGCGTCCTTCTGTGAAATTATTTTCTGCCTCGTAGTTGAAGTTTTTGTTGAATGATTTCTTAGAAACTCTTGTAAGAATATGTTCCGTGGAGTCACTACTGCGTCATTAACGCTGCTGTCTTATAGGGCAAAATATATTATAGGGCTGCTGTCGAAATATATTATAGGGCTGCTGTCTCAACTGTCTTATAGGGCGAAATCCTGGGCCCAACTAGGAAAATTAAGCTAAATTACACCGACCAAAAACGACATCCTTGTTCTTAGATGTACAAAGGCTGTATCCATTGGGGCAGGAAGGGACCAGTGTATTTTTCCAGAGATGGTCAAAGTCACAAAATGATTTACTTTTTAAGCCACCTATTTCCTTCCTCCACTGTCTGCAGGTTTTTCAAATTATGCATTATCAGAAGGGGGATATGGTCAGATACGTGCACGTGTTGTTTTTCAGTTTTTTTTTTTTTTTTATAAAAAAAAATTGGGATGGGGCGAATAATAAACAAAATTCATTTGATGATCTGAATAAGAAGTCCCCGGAAATTGAAGGAACTTTCGGACTTCGGGGCGGGTTTAAAACCCCCTACGTACGTTCCTGAATAGGGTAGGTGACTCTTCATACGGAGATTGGTCCAAAACGCCGTTCTTCCGAAAAAAATGTCACCTTCAAAATGTTTTTTTTTTTTCATGTGTCTACCCCTTCCTCATAAAATATCCTCGATAAAACAGCAGTTTAGTAGCTTTTCGGAAAATCTCTCAGAAAGTGTATGGAACTTTTGGTAGTGAAGCTAGAGCTAACATTAGGGTCTTTCAGGATGTTTCCAAGTTCTCAATTCCACCAATACCCTTCTTGTAAGCCATTTAATAATCTTCGAATATAGATGTGTGTGCACTTTGTAAAAAGCAAACAACTGGTTTCAAGTTCGGCTGTCTTGAACGGTTGGTTTTGGTAAAATGGTTCTTGGGATTCGACGTTGCTTCTAAACCGAGTTCGATTTTTTTTTATTTTTTTTTCGAAGCTATTACTTATCCCCTAGAATCTTTCAAACCTTACTGACAGGAGAGCACTGGAGGTGTGTGATTGGAAACACTTGACTTTTGTTAGAACTGTAAATCCATAACTAAATAATTTCTTAGACCACACTGCTTTTCCATTTACAAAAAATTAAGAGATAACATTTTTATTTAAATTAAACTCGTTTTTTTCTCTCTCAATTTGTTGTAAAATTTATAACTGAAATTTCTCTAATCCATAATTAAATCCATAACTCTAGCACTAAAATTTTCATGGACACTTGGTGTCTTGAAGGATGGGGAGTGGGAATAAAAGAAGCGGAGGTCTGTAATTAAAATACCTCTTTAGCCATAATTTGAGTTGTAGGTCCATTTTTTTAAGTTTCATCCACTGCCTCAACAATTTTACGAGCAAACGTATCATTTGTGTATCATCTTACACACAACCTGCAATCATCTTACACATTGTGCCATCACAATTTTATTGTATTATCTTAGGGATACAACCTGTGAGCACCTTTGTCTATAGTCTATTTGGGGATTTGCATCCAGTATAACATTAAGAGAATTCGCAATCTGTTAACCTTACATATTGAACGGCCTTGTAAATTAAATGTAAGGTGCGAAGTGCTTTCGATTCATTTTTTAAATTAAGTTGGCCTATCAATTTTTATATTTCGTATTGCTTAGGCTGGACGTTTATTTTAGTTCACATATAAATTGGTTCTAAGGATATTCTTCTAGAAAAGGGGACCAAAGAAGAGTGCAGGAAAGTTGGGCTTCTATAACCCCTCCCTCTTAAAGACCCAAAATATGCAAAAAATAGATTAGCCCGTTTGGTGAAAATTTTTGCAGGTCCTTGCTTTTTAACTCAAGATTTTTTTGATTTTTTTTTTGTCTTGGACGTCCTCCGTCTACACAAGTCCATTTTTTAATGTTTCTAACTTATGATATTTAGTATTCATATCATTTCTTTAAAAGTTTTCAAATGATCAAAGAAATCTCGAAGGAAAAAAATGTCTAAAAACAAACTTTGTTTCATCTTTACACCCCCTATCCTCCCAAGGATTTAATCTCTAGGCACCCACATCTAATATAACCGTATACTATTAATGCTTGGCATTTGTTATGAAAACATACTACATTTTCACGATTTTGAGGTAAATAACCTGCTCTTTCGATTGATGACTGCTGAGAAATTGATAGATAACAGAACACGTACTAGTTATAGTTTAAAAAGTAACCAATATTTTGGGCAACCTAGTAATTCCAAACTGAATTTGATGATAATTCTTTTTGCAATTAATATGGAATTTTGGAGAGCTGTATTTACATGTATCATGTGCTATTTGTCCAGCTCATCCTGTCTTCCATGAAATGAAGGAATTGTTCCTTCTAGAGGTTTCTCTCCAGTGTGGTAAACTCATCGCTTTCAGAGAGTGGTGGTCCCATCGTCGCTCGTTTGTTTTTTCAGTTAAAATTTTTACTGAAAACATACAACCGACCCCCCCCCCCATAAACAGGATGTTCTTAGCAGAAAATGCTATGACTAGCCTGCCCAAAAACAAAGACTAATTTATAAGCCTCTCACTACTCTTTCAGCGGCATTAATAACTTTACTCAGTTTTCAGTAAAGCGCTGGTTTTTGATTCGACAGATATTGAAAAATATCACAGATAAGTTTATTGGAGCTAGTTTCGTAGATATGTCTTGCATCCTGGATTCCGCCAAATGACGGAATTGCTCCTTCTAGAGGTTTATCTTCGTTGCGGTAAGCTCATCAGTTTCCAGAGAGTGCTTATCCCCGAACTTGTCCTATTTCTCTTTATAAGGAGGTTTCCCTCCATTGTGGTAAGCTCAACAGTTACCAGAAAGTGCTTGTCCCCTCCGTCGACCGTTTTTTTATAAGGAGGTTTTTACAAGGAGGTTTCCCTCCATCGTGGTAAGCTCAAAAGTTTCCAAAGACTGTTGGTCCCATCTTCACCCATGTTTTTTTTATATATTCCGAGCACAATGGCTCGAGAATATTTTCTATAATTGCAAGGCTTTAGGACACCCAACCACCTCTTACACACGAAGAGAGGAACATACCTCGGGAATTGTTTGTTAATATCATTGTTTTGTTGGAGTCGAATAATATTGTCGAATCATCTTAGTCACCTCAACCTGACCGCATTTGAGACAAGTGGCATTGCGCATTTCATACGGACAACCTCATTTGACATCTTAATGAGGTAGGCAAATTCCCAGTATATTAGTGCATATAAGGTAAAAATTGTACAAGCATAGATTTTTTATATAGGTGGCAGAGGAGGGGATTATCTTGAATACCAAAAAAAAAGTCTACGCTATAGGCTGATTTTCTTAGTTTTGATGGGAGATTTTTTTTATATAGGTGGCAGAGGAGGGGATTATCTTAAATACCAAAAAAAGTCTACGCTATAGGCTGATTTTCTTAATTTTGATGGGAAATTTTTTTATATAGGTGGCAGAGGAGGGGATTATCTTAAATCCCAAAAAAAGTCTACGCTATAGGCTGGTTTTCTTAATTTTGATGGGAATTTTTTTTATTAAGGTGGCAGAGGAGGGCATTATCTTAAATACCGAAAAAAGTCTACGCCATAGGCTGATTTTCTTAATTTTGATGTGAGATTTAGGGGATATGTGACTGATTTGTATAGTTGAATTGCTCAAGTTGAATTTTGACATCTTGCCTGTGGATTTGCCTGTTTTGAGAACACCCATCTTGTTAAATTCAGGTACGGATTACCCTTAATTTTATTGAATCCGCAGTGGTGCACTTGGGTCTAATTGAACCAAGCATAGAAAAGGGAATATTGTTTTATTTGACAAGCCTTTTTATCAAGGGTCTTACTTGTAATTCGATATGGTCTCATCGTTACCTCTATTGTTTTGATTTTGTTTGCGCACTTTGAGGTTTTATGTTCTTGATTTATTTACCTTTTGTCGTGAAGATGTCTTCTGCAACGAATTGTACCTTCTTGAGGTTGTTCAAAGGGCTTTTGCAAAGTAATGTAGCTTTTAAGCAGGAATGGGAAACCTAAAGTCTAGGTGGTAAACCTCAAAAAGGTAGCTTTGCTTGTGAAAATATTTTTGTGACACTTAAAAAGAAGTAATAGTCTGCTCAAAGGGAAAATTTAGTGTCATTAGGCCCATTGGTACTCTCAGGCATGCTCTTCAAGTAAAATATGTTCGTTTTTAATGCAACTTTGAGCGAGAAACTACAACCCACATTGCACATTTTTTTGCACAAGTGGTAACGCGGAATTGTTGCTAAGAGCAATAGCATAAACTCCAGCAGGCATGTATCTAGGGGTCGTTCTCTCTCTCTATGGAATCAAGTACACCTGGTGACGCGTGCCAAGCGTGGCGGAACTGTGCCAAACGTTTTGGGGTGTGCCAGGTGGTTCGGGGACTGCTAAGCGTTGCGGAACTTTGCGGCACATGGCGTTCCGAGATATATACCAGGTGGTGGGATGTCAGTGCCCCCTCGGCATGTAGGTAGTTTTTTTCGAGGGAGGGAATAATAATAAAGCCTAATTTTATTTGATATTTTGAATAAGAAATGCCAATAAATTTGGGATAACAGGGGAGCTTGTCTTCTCCAAAATCAGTATATTAAGTTCACTAAATCTGAAAATAATTTTGTTGAATGCTATCAAGTCTTACAAAAAATTACGATACCGCAATACTAATATTAAACAAAAAAAAAAACACTGAAAAATGAAGAGGCGAAAAATACATTACAGAATATTGCAAAGGGGACATTATGAAATGGGCTCATTTATTAACTTGGAAAATTAAATTTCCAAATGTGAGTATATACTATTACGATATTTAAATTAAGTAAACAGAAGTGGATTGTCGTTCGAGCAGGTCGTTGATCGAAATATTGGTGTACTCGTGTTCTGGTATATCATTATTTTTCAAGAGAGATTTCAGAGAAAAAACTTAGTTTAGTGAATGAAATAACCAAATTTTTTGGAAAAGCCTCCGAACATTTACGGTGTGTGTACGATGCTTTATGACTAATGACTATGACTAATATGACTATGACTAATGTTGGTCTCCCAACCCCTACTTGTGTGTCAGGTCTCCCCTAAATTCTTTACCTTAAATAAACCCCAGCAATTTTACCATTGTTGAAACACTTAGTAGTTTTATATTTTTTTTTTTTTAAATTTTGCTCCTAATTAAAAAACATTCGGAAATGGAATAAACCAAATTGATGCAAATTCCCCTAATAGCAAACATTTTATTCACGACATATTTTACAGTATGTGTGTTTTTTTTCTCACCCCTGACTTCCTCCTGGTATAATACCACTTACTGGTAATTTCATTCACCACACATTTACTGGGAATTTACAGGGCATATTTTGTCGATCTTTAATCGAAGATATAAAAAGAAAGTATTTTTCAAAATCCGAGGGGAGAGGACATTTTTTTCAACTTTTCAAAATAAAATTACCAATTTTTTTTTTATTTATTTTAAGGGAAGAAACTGCCCCCTTCTCCCGCTTGGTGCTACTGGCTATTTTAGCTGACGAAGAAACTTCGGAATTACTTCTAATTGACGCTTATGCCTGTAAATTAGTATCAGAAGGTTAATAGTATACTGATCTTGTATACTCGTACTTATAAATACATCGTTGACGCATTGCCTTATAAAATATAAAATAATTTATCATACCTTTTCTTATAACTGAACTAAGGTGGAAGGGACGCCAATAAAGGAGTAAAGTAATTTGCGGGTTGACTAAGCGATTTGCAAATTACCTATTTTGCATAATCATTGAATTCTCAAAATGAGCTTGACCACCTTGGGGAGTCGCTACCGAAATCTTTGTTCGATAGCGAACAAAATTTCTTTAATTAGATGAATGGCCTGCTCAGGCGTCAATTCAACATATCGTAGGGGGGGGGGTATATTTGCAGAATCTAGAAGGGGGTATTTTTTCAATTTTCTTAATTGCAATACCCCGAAAAAGACATTTTCTGATCAAATACTAAAAAAGCGTTTTTCACAATCACGGTGATTGAAAATGCCCCCCCCCCAATTGGTGCTTGGGTAACCTTACAAGCACCAAAAATTGATTACAATAATGGATACAGAGTTTTATAGATATTTGGAACAATAGTCAAAGATACTGACGGGAAATGTAAGCTGTTTCTAAACTTGACTTAACTGAGAAAAAAAGAAGACAATTACCTGAGTGAAAATGATTAAGTACAGAGTTTATTAAAAAGAAATAAGATATAAGAATAAAAAGAAATAAGTATAATTTATTTTCAAATAATAAAATAAAATCGAATAGGAAATCGTTGATCTTTAACCTGTGTGTCTTTCGTTTTCTTTTCTGTTTCCATTCCGTTTTATTTTTCTCTACCATTTTCTGTTTTTTTGGTTGTTGCTTTTTTTGTCTTTTTTGAAAAAAAAGCGCAATGTAAGGTGGTTCTGAACCCCAAGAGACAGCATCTTCGTTTAATCCTTATTAAGCATCTAACGGAGGGGGAGCCCTAGCAACGTTTAGAAAACTGCATTTTTGCCTCTGTAGTGGCCCTGTTACAGCAAAAGGGGCTATCCTGCCTTACAACTAAATAATGAGGAAAGTTTAAAATCTGAAAGATTAAAAAAATATAACCTTTCCTTTGCAGAAAAATGCATTTTTTCAAACGTTTTCTCTCCTAGAAAAATTTATGCAGGCTCCTTCCTCCCCTAGAAAACTTCTTTGGTCGCCTATGAGAATGAATGTATGCTGTCGAAATGTTGTTTTTGATACTTATATTAAATATTACGGGTGTTGTCCATAATGAGGAATTAAGAGAACAGCTTTCACCCTATCAGTGTCCATATTATATGCTTGGTCCAAGTATATTCTTCCAAATGAAGGGGGGTAAGGGAGTAAATATGCAGGGTAAGGGAGAGGAAGTAAATATCCTCCCCCTCTATATTAACCTGAAGTATCCCTCGTGGAAAGTTCGAAAATTTGGAGCTAAAACACTTGATGTGGAGTCGTAATAGAAAACACACTTACCGGAAACCTTATTAACCTTTTTTTAAGTAAACACATTGACGTCAATTCATGAAAATTGGAGGGGGGGTCGAGATATATTTTTCTAAATATAGGAGAGCAAATTTATCTTTTTATACCTTTTTTCAATGAAAATACCAAAAAAGAGGCATTTGTCAGTGAACCCCCCCCCCCCAAAAAAAAAAAAAAAAATTAAAGGGGGAGGGTAAAAAATCGGGATGGCAGAGGCCTCCCCTCTCCATTGACACTACTGGATAAACAAAAAAAATGAAACATTGAGTACCTATACATCTTTGATAATTTATGGGGAGGGGTGGCAGGATATATTTTTCAATATCTAGAGTGGGGGGCAATGAAAATACCCAAAAAGACATTTTCCAATAAAAATATCCAAAAAATGAAATTTTTCCATATCTAGGGGGGAAAAATCTAGGGGTGGCACAGGTCCACCTGCCCCCCACTTCCCTCTGGTGCCACTGGATAAATAAATACTAATACATTGATTACCTATGAATGCCTGATAATTTACTGGGGACGGGTATGTTTTCAATATCCAGGTGGAGGGGTGGCATTGAGCACCCATTTATGTCTGATATGTGATATGTATTCTGAAAAGTTATTTGAGTTTCATTTTCTGATAGCACTTAATTTTTCCGCCAGGTATAATATTTCAAAAATGTTGGTTTTTCAGACGTTACAAGCCTTTTTATTTCTGATTGATTAAATGTTGAATATTTCCGCTAATTTTACTTCCGTTGATACTGCGTTAAAAGTATGTAAAATCCTGTTGAATTATTTTGTCAATACTGAGGGGGTTTCCACGGCCTTAGTCATCATTCCATTGAGCCCTTGAGTGTATTATCGTCCCCCCTTTGATTGAGCAGATGTTTTGTTACACAAATTCCTGCTAAAAGAAATGCGGAAACCAAATTGCAGGTTGTCTACTTGGGATTATTTAACCCGTAACGAAATGTGTTCACTTGATATTTTTTTTATACCCATTGTAAATAAAGGCAATTGTTTTTTATTGCTAGTTTTACTTACTGTAGATTTTCAATAGGCCCTTGGTTGTTTTTTTTTTGGGGGTCAGTTGAGATTTGCCAATCTTTGGTAATGCTCTTCTTTTAAAGCAATATTTCTCAATTGTTCTAGTGTATTGATCTGATAGCCTAGGTTGATTTCATCATGGGAGAAAGGTCATTTGCATTACCGGGCAAACCCAGGTCTTTTATGACGTGGGGAAGGCGGTTCCTCTCGGGTGGTTCTAAACAATCACCCTCAACCAGTAATAAAGATATTATTTGTGATAACAAGATGAGGGTGAAAGCTGGACTATTTATCCAGGATAATATTACTTGTGGTGGATTGGATTTAGGACTCAAAGAGCATGATTTCAATTTTGCACTAGAATCGGATGGCAGTGATTTAGACTTAAAATCTCTGGTTGAGAAGGTTCTTGAAGAAAAAGATGGGATTGAATGTAAAGAACTAAACCTGGAAGAAGACGATGATTTGGATCCTGAAGTTATTTTAACGGCTGCGCTGAGCAAGATTCCTTGTTCCTTTGATACTGCGTCTGAGGTATCAAGCGATAACTCTGACAAGTGTAGCTTGTGTTGCAAATTTAAAAGAGAAAGGGGTGAATTGTTTCATGAATATAGAGAAACTAACGTCCTAGATTCTGACTCAGAAAATGTGAACTGGGGTGTTTCGGGTTTGGATGAATCCTCTGAATCGGAGTTTGATTTCAGCTCAGATGGTGCAGGATCAGAAGCGGATGATGAAAATGAAGATGATTCATCGGTATGTTTCATTTTATCAAGTTGAAAACTGGTCTGACATTATTTTAGTATTTTTTTTTCTTTTGGATGCATGGACGAACAAGTCCAATGAAACAATAAATAGGATTTTTGTTTATTTACTTATTATTTTATTTATTATTCTATTTATTATTTTTATTTACTTATCATTTATTTACTGATTTATTTTGTAGTAGTAGTAATTTTTTTTTCTAAATACCGCAATTAAAATCAATCCGTAACACACCCAAAAGCTTCACTTGCGAAGGTATACTACGAAAAAAAAAAAAAAAAAAAAAAAAAAAGAGTTGGAGGGTGAAACCGTGGACCGTAGATACACAAATATTGGTACTGGTTAAGAAAGCGGTAAACACGCCATATATTATATAGGGAAGATGCTTAAGAAACTAGTCAAACGTTTTTTTTTTTTAATAGACAATTAGATTGGAAATCGTGGTTTGTCAAATCGTTACAGTATTTAAACTATTGTTTTTTGGGGTTTAGGGGGGGAAATATACCTAGATTGGGTTAGGTTAGGCTACGTATTTAATATATGCTATGCTTTACCCCCACCCCCTAATCTGCAAATATATAGTCGAAATATGTTTCTAAACTATTATATTTTCATCTTATTTTGTTTTATTTCATTAGCATTAACGAAACTTCACTTATTACGTGTTTACCGCTTTCTGAACCAGTACCCAAATATTTTACACACAATAAAACAACATAATTTCATGATCCGGAATTAAAAATATTTATAATTTTAATAATAATTGCGAACGTTACAATAAACAAATACAAAACTTTGAAAACGTTTACTATATCCCATTCTCAATGAGACTTTACTAACACCGAATTGTAGCTAGTGCAAATTTAAGCTAATCAGAACTGTTTTTGCAGAATTGTTCAGCTAATCAAAAATTTTATGTTAAAATCAAATTGGCTCAAATTTGTGCTAGCTAAATCTGGGTATTAGAAAACTCTCACTGTGAATATCTTTCCATCCTCTCCTGTAACTATCCAGGTTTTCAAAGTTTTCTCCATATTTCCCGTATAATTCGCAGGTTTTCTAGAGTTTAGGTGACCCCCCCCCCTGTCAAATCACGTAAACATGTTTATATATACATTCAGCGATGTTGAGGCTTTTACTTTGACAAGCTTCTTAAAAAATACAACCTCGATTAGTGTCATATCAATGAAGGCTACCGGGGAGCCCCCAACCACTGACCTTATCTAAAAGAAGAAATAAGCCACAAATAATTTCAAGCCTAAAATAGTTGAGGAACGAATCCGTTACGGGAGTTAATATCTTAATGGTAGAGCGGAGTGCGAACAGGAACTTGGAAACATGTTTCTACGCCTTAAATATTAGTTTTGAGTATCAACAGACATATTTTTATAGATACTACATTATTGCAAGTCTAGAGATAGCAAAAAGAATTGAGGATCAGTTCTGCAAAATTTCACTGTCATGTTACACCATTATGCCTGAAGCATGCCTTTCTAGAATGGAAGGATGGAACAAGTAGCAGTAGCTAGCGAGAATCGGGCCAAGGCCGAATTCGGGGATTTAAACCCCTCCCCTGAATGTTTGTCTGACTCATAAAAACGTAATAAAGATGCATATAAACAAATTTTTTATGCGTTTTTAAAAACAAAATTGTGACCCCCTCCAAAGAAAAACAACCCCCGAACAAAAATCCTGGATACGGCCTTCATCGGGCCTTTTTTTTTATCTCTGATTGCGAGTTAATTCCTTGAGAAGGCATAAATAGTCAGAGGGTCGGCGAAAGGTTGTCTCGGGTCCTAGCCACCGAGAGTCGCGGGTTGAGCCCAGAAACAGTCCGATTCTTGGGTTTCCAACCCACAGCCAAATAAAAACGTTTCCGTTTTGTAAGATGGTGTAGGAGCTTACTTACTGATCTCTTCTTCCTCGTATGTACTGTGAAGCTTAAGGTCCATTCACAGTGGGATGTTGCTAATACTGAGCTTAAGCTAGCGCTAATTTGAGCCAAATCTGAATTTTGATAGAAAAATTTCCAACCAATCAGAAGATTTTATGAAAAATCTGATTGGCTTAAATTGGCGGTAGTAAAAATTTTGCGTTAGTTAATTTTCATCGTGAATGAATCTTAAGAATTTGATATATAAAAACCTACACAGAAAAACAGGAATCGGACCTTGCCCCGGGCCCGTGAAGCTTTGAGCCCAGACATTTTCTCCTGCTTGCCTCCCAGAAGCTTATTGGGCCTCTTTGGCCCAATAACTTTAATGTGCAGTTGCCTTACAACTCGTCATAGATTTTGTAGGAAGAAGGGGGGGGGGGATTGGGCAGTTGCAAAACAGTAAAGGTGCTATAATTTTAGTTTTAGATGTTCCATCGAACATTTTTATTCGTGCAGTCTTACTGCAAATAGGGTGCCTCGAGAACAGGGACGTAATTTGCTATGGGGCAGGGGGCAGCTTCTCCCTCCAGACCTCAGTTTGCCCCCCCCCCCCCCCCTAGAACCCAGTTTTTCCCCCCAGCTGAGATTTAGTTTCTGCAAAAAGTCTTGTCAAAACTAAGATAAGGCTGCGTAATTCAAGCATCAAGAGAAACAGGCCAGTTTTGTTTAGTACATCTTTATCTTTATGGTACTATATGGCTCATTTTTCATTTCTCATTGTCATTTTCACTGGATTTGGGAAAATTAGCTCCAACTTTGCCCCCCCCCCCAGAATTTAGGCGAAATTATACCACTGCTCGAGAAAATACGTGTAAACTTTGGAGGGGGGATTTTGACGCTGGTTCCAACCCCCAAATCTTCTTAGCGGGCATAGGCTTTGTGTAATAAGAATGAATCGCTTCTACTGGATCCTTCAGTATATGTTAAACTCAGTTTGATGATCCCCACCCTCCTCCGAAACTAAAAGGAAATCTTACACCCATGCTGGAGAAGCTAAGATTCCTGCCCTAAGATTTCACCAACTCCTCCATCTTGACGTAAACCATTCAGAGGTTGTATTGAGTAAGTCCATAAAACAAACAATGCAGAAAATTTTGAAGGAAGAACGAAAAATTTTGAAGGGAAATTTGGATCTTGAAGGAAATTTTGGCTGTTTTTCTTGTATGCATAATTGGAAATCATCTAGCGAAAGAAATACATATTGGATTTTTGGGTGCTCGCTTTTGCCCTCGAATTATGGAGAATATTCTGAAGTCCAATGGCGTCGTTTGGGGGGTGACAAGAGGGGTAGTTGCCCCCAATAATTTGGAGAAAAAATTATATAGCCTATGCCCCTTGACACTCCCGATGTGGACACCTCTTGCCCCCCCCCCCCAAATAAAAATTCCGGAACTACGCTCCTGCTGAAGCTTATTCAATGGGATTGGCAAAACTTGCAATTTCTCGTTCATTTTGTCGTATTGTTGGTGGGAGAGGCAAGATCTAATATTTTTTTTAGTTATGGTCATATTTGGTATAGTTAAAAAGTAGATCACCCTTGTTGTTATGTTGATGGATTTTATTCCCCTTCCAATTCCCACATATACTTCTGCCTACGTGTTTCCAATTTAGCCGTGATCCACTTCTCCAAGGTCATAGGATGACAATCCCCCTACATTAAACTTGTCAAGTCAGTGATCAGTAACGGTTTTATCTCGTTGCGAAAGTTGTGGATTCCAAAGTACAAACAAATATGCAACACTATTAATTGATTTTCTGTTGAAGTGTGCCAAATTGTGAGAAACTCTTTTCCCGGATAATACATGATTATAATTCTTATAGTCTATGATGTCATGATTAATCGTTTCTTCGTAATGAATTTGCACAATGCGTCTCTTGAGACATGCTTGTTTTTATGATGATAGTTAAGTTAACCGATTGTTCAATATTTTGGTACCAATGAATAGTCGGGGCTGTTGAGAAGGAAACTATAAAATTTTGAAAACAGCTTTAAAATCCTAATATACTTACTTATAACAGTCTAAAAGCGCTTCACTTTACTTTATCTCTCCCCGAATGTGCAAATAGTCCAAATTATGTATTTCCTTTGCATTTTTTCGTTTTTTGATTATATAACGGTACTGGTGCATTATGTGGGCACTGCTAAAAAAGTCAAGTTTGGTTAAGGCTAATGAAATAAAATAAAATAGGATGAATATATAATAGTTTATAAACAAATTTGGGCCATATATTTGCACATTAGGAGTGGGGTAAAGCATAGCATGTATTAAATACGTAACCAAACCTAGGTAACCCCCCCTAAACCCCCAAAAAACAGTTTAAATATCGTAAACGCGATGAAAACCACGCTCTGCACTGCATTTCTCTATAGCGGTCTCTTGCAATTAACCCGTCTGGCGGGTTTTTCGTGACTGGTTTCCTTGTACAATATATAAAAGTGACGTTATAACGCACCAGTACGTATATAACTTTTGTTCAAATAGATTTAACAAAAAAAGAAGCAACGTCGATGAAATTAAATGACAAAAAATACATGAGAAATATGTAGTTTGGGCTATATTTTTGCACATTAGGAGGGGGGGGGGGTGGATTGGAAGAAAAAACTAGCAAGATAAGACTAGTATTTTTCATAAACTGGAGAGCTGCGTGAAAATCTAACACATTTTATCTAATTGGATTTCATAAAAAAACATAATTTTTTTAACGTTTAATATGATACATTTTGCCATATATAAACTTGCTAATGTTGCTATTGCTCTGCGGCCCCCTCAACCACTCACCTTTTAAGACAACAATAACATCAGCCAATGTAATTTTTCTGCCAGAAGTCTGAAGAACTTCAAAGAAAAATTAAATACCCGAAAATCATGTGACAGCGTAGCAGATGAAACTGATGCCCGTGCCACATTGTTGTCATACTTGTCGATAAAATCAAAATTACTGACGACTACAGTGCCAATAACGTTCGCCGTTCGTAATTTCTCGAGTTGAACATTGTTCAACTTTCAAACATAAATTTCTTGACTGATCAATCAGAGTCAACGTTTAAGGCATACTTATTGAAACTAGAAAAGATGGAAGCTTAGAACAGATAGTGTTTTTTCTATCTGACAAATTTTAAGAAGAGTTTGCATTATTAGAGAACAGTTGGACACATTACTGTTGGAGCAAACTCTTTAGACTAATTTCTTGCAATTTTAATTTTTTGCTTTTTAAATACAAGTGTGAAGCAAAAATCAAGAAATTTGTCATGTCATTCATGATATTTGGCTTTCTTTACCGATAGATGTGACTATGGTGTGGCACGGGCCATTGATGATGTGGCGTAATGTGGCACGGGCATGTGGCATGAGGTTATTGATTGAAGTATACTCGTTTCATTCAATCCCCTCTGTCGTAAGAAATTTGTTTCATTTCAACCTGTTGCGATTTAACTTTGTTTTCTTCTGTTTGAATAATTTTCTTCTATCTGTTGCTATCTGGCTTGATCGTTACGTAAATCAATAGAAGAAAACTTCCATCCGCTGCAACTTTGAATTTTGCATTTTGTTTTCTTGACATTTGGCCTAAGGGGTTTCTTTAACTTGACCCAAGGTATAAAAGCCCGTTTTTGCAAAACGGCAAGAGAGATGTTTTTATATATTTCCTTAATTGACGTTTATTATTTATATGATTGATTGTGCAACAGCTATTATGGGGGAGGACCGGGGCGGATCCAGGATTTTTTTTTTTTTGGGGGGGGGGTGAAACTTGCGTCTTGGAGCAAGTTTAATTAACGCAATCTTGCATTAATTAAGTAAATTACACTACTTTAGACTACGCTAGGGGGCGCACCCCGCTCTGGATCCGCCACTTGGGAAGGGCCTCAGGGCCGTTGGCTTTTTTTGGTAGGGAGAATATGGGCTTGAACCTCATAAAGGGCACCCAAAGTCTCTAGCTCTCCATTTGATAATAGGTAATTATAGAAGGAGGTTTGGGGGTGGGGGTCGTGTAAAAATTGCTCTCAAATCCCCCTTGATTGGAGATACCTAGCAAATGAAATTACGGCAGGTAGTCTTATGAGCTAAGGGTCTAGGACCTTTTTTTTTAGTCAAAAGGGGTTTCTGCTGCCCTTTATAGAATAAACACAGCTCTGAAAGTTTGCCAAGCTCCAAAAAGCCCACTAGAAGACTCATTGGAGCACGGTAGCCTAGTTTTGAACAAACAATCTTTAAAATGCTCTCAGGTTTTGGCCAGACAAGATTGAGTTATTAAATATATATCACATACAGGGAAGAACCTCGGGCCTTTTCTTCTTTGGAATCTGTTAAAAAACTTTTTCTTCTTTGGAATCTGGGGGAAGTTGGAATCGAGGTAATAGTTACCATTCCTCAATCAGCTACAAATGACAATTTTTTCTCACTACCCATTTCTTTAAATGGGTTTCACAATTTTGGTTACTTTAGGCCGTGGTTCGTTCTTTACTAGGTTGCAGGTAATATATAAATTATAGATTATAAATTAATTTTCTTAAGAAAGTAAAGCAAGTCCGACTAGGGGTCCGTAATTGGAAACTCATATAATTATGTAAGGCCTTTCTAAAACTAAAAAAGTATGATTCTCGTAATTTAAGTCCTTGACATTTTAGCCCAATGTTGGCCAACATTGTTTCCCACGGCACAAAATGGTGCAAAACGGCAGTTGTTTGAAGTCCGATATTATTTACTTTTTAAAAATTGAAGTATGATTTAAAATTTCTGCTTGAATGAGCCTCCTCTTTATTTTCCACAAGTGGTGGTGTGATTTAGTCATGTCGTGAATGAGCACTCAGAATGTCGGGAAGAGGGAGGGGGGTTTCGGAAATGCCAATGAAACCAAGTGCCCTTTAAAAATAGCAAAACCAACATGATTGTCACAATTCTGTTTTTTAAGGAATATAATTCTGAATGTTGGCATACTATAATAACAAAAAAATTACTTAAAAATATACCGTTTTAATATAAAACCATTGAGATCGTGACCTTTAGGGGGGGGGGTGAGCAGTCTCCTAACTCTCGTTTGAAGTAGCCTATGTTCGCTTGCGTTTCTTTCTAGTTTAGCAAACTGAGTTTTAGTTCGTTTATATCACTTTGCTTTCTTTTAAAAGGCATTTTTGTAGTTTGAAAAATAGTTTAAACACACAAAAGGACTTCCAAAGAAGCATCAAGGCTTCCGTCGTATATTGTGGATTTTTATTTTTCGCCTTCTGTAAATATTGGAGTTTTTCCACCGATTTAGTTGTTAATAACAATTTCCTATTAGTTTATGGGAAGCATGAACGTTGATTATGGTCGCAGTAATGATTGTAACCTAGTAAAGAGCGGAACAAGGCCCACAGTAACCTAGTTTAAAAACGAATATATATTGTCTAGTGGGGAAAATCTGTTGTTTACTGTTGATGCAGGAATGGTAACAATATTTTCGGTTCATCTTAACAGTGAAGCTTGTTGTAAGAACAATGTAAGGGGATTTCGAAAAAAGCTTGAAACGCCTCAAAAATGGCGCCGGATCGAAATGAAAAGTGTACCGTTGGAATCACCACAATCAAAACCCTTGACCAGAGATTTCCCAGCCCTTCCTCATTTTAAAAACTTGAGAAAGTCGTAATTTAGTCATTCCCGAGACATAGCAGATACACTATTTTGATAACCTGGCATCACATAGTGTCTTTTGATTTAGCTCGATAATTAAGACATGGATAGATTCTAGCTCTCATGGGGGCTTATAGCGCAAAAACTGATTGGCTGAGGCGTAATATTTTTTAGCCCTCCTCCAATAATATTTTTGCCCCCCCCCCACGAAGACGCACACTACCTAAAGGATCCAACTGCGTCTCCCAATCTGCTCCTGAGATATTGCTGATATCTTCTTTTGATGGCCCAGCCATGCATAATGTCTTTATAATTACCTCTGTTCCCTTTCCCTAATTAAATTTTGGGAACCAGACGCCCCTCCAACGCTCCATGAAAATTCCAACTTGATCTCTCCAGCCGTCCTTGAGATGTCGTGTACACCCTTCTTAGGTACTTATATTTTCTTTCGACCCTGAATAGATTCTAGTCCCAGAGGGAGTTAAAATATCCAAAATCTTTGATTTTTGAGGAAAAACATGTTTACCCTTTCTCAACACCTTCGTCAATTTAAAATTCTAGCTCAACTTGATCTCCCAAGGTTTTCCAAAGATATTAGAGATACACTACTTTGATAATCTGGTAAAATATAATGTCTTTTGATTTAATTAAATTACATAGCAGCTTATAGTGCACCAAAGACATTTAAGTTGATCGGAGAAAAAATATAATTAGCCCCTCCTCCCCCTAATTATTAAAAATCGAAGTCCCTCGCCTTTTTCTTTTCCTTTACTACCTGAAAAGTTTCATTTCCACCCTCTGAGCTGTTTCTGTTTTTCCTTTGTTCTTTTTTTTTAATTTTGCAGTCAAAATCCACCATCAATATTCTTCAACAGTGTTTTGATTTGTTATTTTCACTAGCAATTTTACATTAGCCTGCTGAAACACATTGAAACTGTTAACGTAAAAACTCGCCTGATGAAACTGCCACTAACGAATTCCTGTTGTGACTACGGAAACACGCCTTACGGTTTACCGCTTTTGGCCTGTCTACTATTTTGACCGGAGCGTGAAGCTTTGGTTTTGTTTGTTGTCGATTTTCAAGATTTTATAATCAACAAGCTTAAGCCGCGTCCGCATTTGTTATTCTCTGGAAAACTTGGACTGAAAGCGGGAAATCTGTATAGTGCAGACCGATACTGCCGTTCCAGTTTCTCCTTTCTGATTGTGGCTAAAAAAAACAACAATAAAAGGACCGGTATGCCAAAAAATAGGAAGTGAAGATTGGTAGATTTGTTCTCTGGGAGCTTTATCAAGCAATAAATCATAGGCAGCGCACTAGCGCTGCCTAAGTAAAGAACGATGTGGGCACAATGTGTTTTTTTTTTTTCTCCACCCGGGCACTTCGTATCGAAGGAGTTGTCGTAGAAACTTTGAAAAGGGCTCATTCGATTTGAAATTGGAGTGGCTAGTGCCCTTTTTAATAGTCGAAAGTTATTGGAGGGCAACTAGCCCCCCCCCCCTACGCCCATCATTCCCCCAAACACATCCAATCAAAATTTTGAGATAGCCATGTTGTTTAACATAGTTGAAAGTTCTGGAAATTCGGTCTTAGAGGATGACAACCACCCTACTTAGAGGATGACTTCATATGAAAGGGGTCGTCGTAGAAACTTCGAAAAGGACTCATTCGATTGGAAATTGAGAGTTCTAATGCCCTTTTTAATAGTCGAAAGTGATTGGAGGGCAACTAGCCCCCCACGCCCATCATTCCCCCAAACAAATCCAATCAAAATTTGGAGATAAACATTTTGTTCAGCGTAGTTGATTTCCAGATTGAAAATATGTTTTGGAGGACACTTCCCCACAACCCTCAGGGCAAGGGTTTTAAGTTATGCCCTGGGGGCATATAAGGTTTTTATAGAAGGCGTTGTCGTAGAAACTTCAAAACAGGCTCATTCGATTGGAAATTCGAAGGGCTAGTACCCTTTTAAATATTCGAAAGTGATTGGAGGGCAACTAGCCCCCCACGCCCATCATTCCCCCAAACACATCCAATCAAAATTTTGAGATAGCCATTTTGTTCAGCATAGTTGATTTCCAGATAGAAAATATGTTTTTGAGGACACTCCCCCACAACCCTCAGGGCAAGGGTTTTAAGTTATGCCCTGGGGGCATATAAGGTTTTTATAGAAGGCGTTGTCGTAGAAACTTCAAAACAGGCTCATTCGATTGGAAATTCGAAGGGCTAGTGCCCTTTTTAATAGTCGAAAGTGATTGGAGGGCAACTAGCCCCCCCACGCCCACCATTTCAAAAAACATCCAATCAAAATTTTAAGATAACCATTTTGTTCAGCGTAGTTGATTTCCAGATAGAAAATATGTTTTTGAGGAGGACACTCCCCCACAGCCCTCAGGGCAAGGGTTTTTAGTTTTGCCCTGGGTCATGTAAGGTTTTTAAAGAAGGCGTTGTCGTAGAGACGTTGTCGTAACGGAGGAGGAAGAAGGCCCCTCAAATGTACACTTTAAAGGGCCCACTTGTTTATCCACGAGTTCCATGAGTTGCAAACCTTCTCCCAGCAATGGGTTAAATTGCATGGTGATGCAGAACACCATCGCGGGAGGATCCTTTATAGGAGGACAACTGTGGCTGGGCGTAAGATCCAGATCTATGGACAACGGCCTCTGCAAAGGGCTGCCTCGACCTTTTCGGGGTACCTGCAAGACTGGGGACCTTGCGGTCAACTCTATTCCCACTTGAGGAGTGGCGCCCCTCGAGGAAATTATAGCCTAGTAAACGACACAGCATTCGCACGGGATTCTGACTAATGGACAATTCTTCTGGGATTGGTATGTTTTGATGGGCGTCTTTGGGCTGAAAAACCTCTTCCTAGCTAATTTATCTATTACGGGTTGCCTCCCCGTAGTAGCATAATATTTGTAGGCATGAATATATAATGAGTCGGAGGTAATAGGCTTGAGATTGTCTGTGCAGGATTTCGACTCTTGTTGATAGAAGAGCATCGCCAAGCGCTGAAAACCATGTTGTGACCAAGATGGGCCCAGGATTGCACAAAGCCTCCATTCATGGAGGTCCCAGGGACTTCTTGCTCTCCGGTTCTAAGCCGGCTTAAGCACTTCGGTGTAGACTTGAGAAGATATGTGATCCCCGTCCTGCACTGGTATCCGGGATCATTGCTTTTCCTGAGGCGAAAAAAATTTCAATGATTTAAAGAACATGAAAATTGGAACTTGTAATGTTACGACATTAAAAAATGACTATCTTATCGACATTTTGACTGACGAATTCAGACGATTCGAACTGGATCTATTAGGAGTTTCAGAAACTCATATCCCAGGGGTAGGAAGCATGAAATTAGGTGATATAGAATTTGTTTACTCAGGCAGGAAGGATGGGTTACATAGACAGGGAGTAGGGCTCATGATGAATAAGGAAGCTGCTAAGTCTTGTTTAGGCTGGGAAGGTATTAATAATAGAATACTAATTGCTCATTTTATGACTAGAAAGTTCAAGGTATCAGTTATAGTAGTATACGCCCCTGTAGAACCGACTGATGGAGATACTAGTGACTCAGATGAATTCTACTTACAGTTACAGGAGCAAATAGACAAGGTCCCAGGTAGAAATATGATGTTATTGCTGGGAGATTTTAACGCCCAGGTTGGTAGAAATAAGGATAGATGGTATCCCAGCTTAGGTAAATTTGGTGTAGGAAAAGAAAACAGTAATGGATACAGACTTTTGCAATTTTGTAGGTATAACAATCTAGTTATAACCAATACGGTGTTTGGTCATAAAATGGCTCATAAGCTAACATGGTATTCACGTGATGGTAAGACAGCAAACCTTATTGATTATGTTATAGTAAATCGAAGACTGGCAGGATCAATACAAGATACTAGGGTATATAGGAGTGCTGTTATTGATGTTAAAAGTAAAGATCACCATCTAGTAGTGTCAAGGGTTAATTTAAAGCTGAAATATCGGAAGGGTAATTACCTCCCGGGAAGTTATGATGTTAGTAGACTCCAGGATGAGAATTTGAGAGACACTTTCCAGGAACAGTTGAATACTAAACTTGAGAGTTTAAAATTTGATAATGTGGAAGATGGTTGGAATAATTTTAGAAAAATAATTTCTGAAGTTGCTGAAGGTGTATTAGGGAAGAAAACTAGAACTGCAGCTAAGAATATTAGTGAAAAAGCTTTAAGTTTAATAGAAAGGAGAAAGGACTTGTACAAGAATTATCTGAGTGATAGATCACATGAAAACAAAAGAAATGTAAAGAAAGTGGAGAAAGCATTGAAATATGAACTAAGGAGGTGTGAAGTGGAGGCCATGGATAAAATTGCCGAGGATTTAGAAGATGCAGCTAGACGGCATAATAGTAAAATATTGTACTGGCACGTTAACAAATTGAGAGGTAGTAGTCAATCCGGACTTGTCCCAGTTAAAGATAGGAATGGGGTGGCAATTAGCGATAAGACAAAAGCTAAAGCGAGATGGGCCGAACATTTTTAGAATTTGCTTAACCGAGATAGAGTTGCAGGAAAAAATATAGAGGAAAATGAAAAAGTTTGTGATACCTTGGATGTGAAGGAAGATTTGTTTTGTGAGGAGGAATTAGAAACAGTACTAAAAGGATTAAAGAATAATAAGGCTCCAGGTGCTGATAGGGTAGTAAATGAGTTTCTTAAATATGGTGGCTCTGAGGTTAGAAATAAGTTATTGGAGATTATGAATATGATTTTTGAAAAAGGGGAAGTACCTAACGATTTTAGGAAAACCTTAATTAAGCCACTTTATAAGAAAGGTGATAAAAGTGAGTGTGGTAATTATCGAGGCATTAGTCTGGTCTCTGTAGGTAGCAAATTGCTTAGTAATATGATACTTTTTAGACTGAGAGATGCCGTAGACAAAGTTTTAAGAGAAGAGCAGTGCGGTTTTAGAAAAGGTAGAGGATGTGTTGACCAAATTTTCACTCTTAGGTTAATAATTGAGAAGTGCCTAAGTTTTCAAACACCTTTGGTCCTCAGTTTTATAGATTATGAGCAAGCGTTCGATTCTGTTGATAGAGGAGCTTTAGTAAAGGTTTTATCCTTGTATGGTATACCAGACAAATACATTAAAGTGATTAGTGCTATGTACGAGAATAACACTGCTCCGGTTAAGGTAGGAAATGAGGTTAGCAGCTGGTTTTGTATTAAATCAGGAGTTAAGCAGGGTTGTGTTCTATCCCCCTTTATATGGATTATTTTGATGGACTTTGTTTTAAGGAGCACAGGAAAGGCAATGGGAGACCACGGAATCAAATGGGGAGGAAAAAGTCTCCTGGACTTGGATTATGCTGATGATTTAAGCATCCTAGATGAAAGTGTGAGCAAAATGAATGAAGTTTTAGAGGTTTTGCGAGTTCAGGGTGCTAGTATTGGTTTGAAAATTAATGTTAGGAAGACCAAGTCACTAAGGCTAGGAATAAGTGAAGATGAAAAGGTGACGTTGGGTAATGAAAAGATTGATCAGGTGGGCAGTTTCACTTACCTTGGTAGTATTATTAGTAAAGATGGTGGGAGCAGTGAAGATGTTAAAAATAGAATAGCCAAGGCTCAGGGTGTTTTTTCACAGTTAAAAAAAGTCTGGAAGAATAGGAAGATAAGTCTGCAAACCAAGATTAGAATCTTAGAAGCTACAGTGATGACAGTGGTCAAATATGGCTCTGAAGCATGGACGCTCCGAAAAGCGGATGAAGATCTGCTAGATGTTTTCCAGAGAAATTGCTTAAGGATTGTTCTGGGTACCCGGCTGACTGACCTTATTTCAAACAATAGGCTATACGAAAAATGTGGTTCAATACCGCTTTCTAGGTCTATAATGAAAGAAAGGTTGAGGTGGTTAGGGCATGTTGTTCGGATGAAGGATGACAGATTGCCGAAGATTGTTCTTTTCGGCCAACCATCTAGGGCTAAACGGAAAGCAGGTCGTCCCCGTCTGGGTTGGGAGGACGTCATAAAGAAAGATTTAAAGGAAATGGGAACTTCGTGGGCGGGTGTAAAAAGGGAGGCTTTGAATAGATTGGGGTGGAGGAGGAGCGTGCGTAGCTGTGTTGGCCTCAGGCGGCTTGGTGCTGCGATGAGTTGTTAGTAGTAGTAGTAGTTGTCGTAGAAACTTCAGAAAAAGCTCATTCGATTGGAAATTCAAAGGGCTAGTGCCCTTTTTAATAGTCGAAAGGGATTGGAGGGCAACTACCCCCCCCCCCCACGCCCATCATTCTGTCAAACACATCCAATAAAAATTTTGAGATGGCCATTTTATTCAGCGTAGTTGATTTCCAGATTGAAAATATATTTTGAGGGGAACACTCCCCCACAACCCTCAGGGCAATGATTATAAGTTATGCCCTGGGGGTATATAAGGTTTTTTATTGAAATCTTTGTCGTAGAAACTTGAAAAAGAGCTCATTCGATTTGAAATTCAAAGGAATAGTACCCTTTTTAATCGTCGAAAGTGATTTGAGGGCAACTAATCCCCCTCTCACGCCCACATTTTCCCCAAACGTATCCAATCAAAATTTTGAGATAGCCGTTTTATTCAACGTAGTTTAAAGTTTCGGAAATTAGGTCTTTAAGGATGACAATCCCTCCCCCCACAGCCCTCAGGGCAAGGGTTGTAAGTTATGCCCTGGGGTATATAAAGTTTTTTATTGAAAGCGTTGTCGTAGAAACTTCAAAAGGGCTCATTCAATTGGAAATTGAAAGGGCTAGTGCCTTTTTTAATAGTTGAAAGTGATTGGATAGCGAATAACGCCCCTCTGACGCCCACCATTTTCCAAAAAACATCCAATCAAAATTTTGAGATATCCATTTTGTTCAACGTAGTTGAACTTTCTGGAAATTAGGTCTTTTAGGATGATAACCCCCTCAGAGCCCTCAGTGCAAGGGTTGTAAGTTATGCCCTGGGGGCATGTAAGGTTTATATGGAAAGTTGTTGTATAAATCATAGGTAGCACGATCGCCCTGCCTAAGTAAAGAACGGGGATACTCGAGAACGAGACAAGAAACAGGGACTAGGTAAAGAGGAGAACACTCCCCCACAACCCTCAGGGCAAGGCTCTTAAGTTATGCCCTGGGGGCATATAAGAACGATGTTGGCACAATGTATTATTTATTAATTTTTTCCTTTAGAGCAGGGCACTTCGTATCGAAGAAGTTGTAGTAGAAACTTCGAAAAGGGCTCATTCAATTGGAAATTGGAGTGGCTTGTGCCCTTTTTAATAGTCGAAAGTGATTGGAAGGCGACTAACACCCCTCTCACGCCCATCATTTCCCCAAACACATCCAATCAAAATTTTGATATAGCCATGTTGTTTAACATAGTTGAAAGTTCTGGAAATTCGGTCTTAGAGGATGACAACCACCCTAACAGACCTTAGGGTAAGGGTTGTAATTTATGCCCTGGGGGCATGTAAGGTGTTTATAGAAAGCGTTGTTGTTTCCAAAAGGGCTCATTCGATTGGAAATCGAAAGGCCTAGTGCCCTTTTTAATAGTCGAAAGTGATTGGAAGGCTTGACATTTTTATAGTAAAGATCGAAGTGGGTATAATGTATTATTTTTTATTGTTGTTGTTGCTTAGACCAGGGTACTTCGTATCGAAGGAGTTGTCGTGGGAACTTCAAAAAGGGCTCATTCGATTGAAAATAGAAAGGGCTGATGCCCTTTTTAATAGTCGAAAGTGATTTGAGGGCAACTAATCCCCCTTCCACTCCCCCTCCCATGCCAACCCTCCCATTTTTGCTCTTAAAATTTAACCAAATCAAGATAGCGTAAGTGTATCCAAGCTATCAAAGAAAGTAAACAGATGTTTTTGCGAATGGTATCAAGTTTTCCACTTCAGGTCAACTAGAGGAGGTATGAAACTAAATTAAACAGTACTATTTGTGTCCAGATTTTTAAAAGGGTGCATGTTGTTAAAAATGGCTTAAAATTTTTCTCCAGCATACAAATAGCAGGCCAAACTATAAAGTCATAAAAAACGAAAAGATTTAAAGTGTTATTTTCTTTTTCCCTGAAAAGAATATGTCAATATAAAACAAACAGAAATTAGTTTAAAAAACTTTTTCCACAAAATAAGTTTTTCAAAGAAAAGTAAAGAACTCCATTAAGTAAAAAATGAGCAAAAATAAAATCAAATAATCTACCAAGCGTGAAACTACCACAAATCAGCATCGATAAATAAATGAAACCCAAAACGAGCAGAAATTACAATAATTAACCGAGTCAAACTCAAAACGAGCAGAAATTAACATAAGTTGTGCGCAAAACCCCTATGCCTTCCCAAGGCCAGAACAAAATTGCACTTTACTGAATAATTACAAATGAATGTGCATTGTCAGTTTAATATACATTTACTGATATTTATAATCAAAATGTTAATATTATTTGATTTATTAAAGTTATAAAAAGTAAAAACTTTTATATTTTTTTCAGTAAAGTGCAAATTTTGTTCTGACTTTGGGAAGGCATAGGGGTTTTGCGCCCAACTTATGTTAATTTCTGCTCGTTTTGAGTTTTACTCGGTTAATTATTGTAATTTCTGTTCGTTTTGGGTTTCATTTATCTATCGATGCTTATTTGTGGTAGTTTCACGCTTGGTAGATTATTTGATTTTATTTTTGCTCATTTTTTGTTTAATGGAGTTCTTTACTTTTCTTTGAAAAACATATTTTGTGGAAAAAGTTTTTTTTAAATTAATTTGAAAATAAAGCAATGGAGTTTTCTGAGATAAAGAAGCTTCTATAAAACTCAGAAGCGGTAAATGAAGAGATTTTATCACTAATTAAAATCTATAATAACAGATTTGATGACTTGCTGAAAATAGTACCCTGGAAAACTGAAAGGCAGGTACCAGTCTACATTATCTAAAATAACTGACCTACACTGACTGCTACCCTTTTCCCAATTTTCGTCAGTTTTCCAGAAAACGCCAATGTAGACGCACTCTTATGGTTTAAGATGCATCAATTGCTAACTACACAACAGCAATATATAGAAAAGAAATAAGAAGAAGGCGACGTGAAAATGGGTTTTCAAAACAACAGTCGGAAATGTAAATTTATCCCTTTTGATCGTTTCATATAGAGTTTTAAGTGTTTTATTCTTAATATTTGACTATTATTACTACCATTAGTTTTGTGGGTAAAATTCTACTTTAGCTACTTTTGGCTATCTTGGGAAGGGGTTAGGTTAGGACAATGAGACTTTCAGAGATGGGTCTACAGGCTAAAGTATGTCCCGGGAAGCTATTTTGAAGTACCTACCTCCACCCCTTCTCCCTCTAGAGGGTCATGAAATTTGCCTACATGACAGGTCTATACCCATTGAAATTTTGACAAAACAACATTTTACCTTAATTTTCAGTTTTCAGTTTCTTTTTCTCTGGCTTTAGCTCTGAAAATGCAATTTCAGTTATTTGAGCAGAATTTTAAGACATATAAATATTTTATTTTCAAAATTTAGGAAATGTATTTGCATATCTTTAAAACCTTGTAAATTGGGATTGAGCAAAGTTGTGAAGCTGAAAACAATTTTGTTGTACTTCATTTAAGCAGAAGATCTATTTTGCAAGGTTTCACTTCTATAACTCACATATTTTTAAAGGTCATCAATGGTTGAGACCCTCTAGAGGGAGAAGAAGTGGAGGTGGGTACTTCAAAATATCTTCCCAGGACATACTTTAGCCTGTAGACCCATCCCTGAAAGTTTCATTTTCTTAACCTAACCCCTTTCCAAGATAGTCAAAAGTAACTAAAGTAGAATTTTACTGTTTTGTGTTTTGCTAAGATGTGACAGTCTTGTGGTTTGATCATTTGTTTTAGTCTTGGGTCCCAAATCATGTATAGGCTATTCTGGTGTTACTGTTTCCAAAAAAGTAGGTGATGCTAAGCTCTATTTGGGCCTTTCTCAAAGAAAATACTAAATTACTTAATTACATAATTTCTAAAACACTTCATTTTAACCCAATATATTTACTTTACCTTGTAGGCCTGTTGGAGTATCATAATGTGCAAGTAGGCTTACATTGCCCATATATTATATATGTATATATATATATATATATATATATATATTATATATATATATATATATATATATATATATATATATATATATATATATATATATTATATATATATATATATATATATATATGTATATATATATATTACATGTATTTGCCATATGTTACTTCTTGAAATTGATTCAACAACAAAGAAGCAATGTTCTCAAAATCTGGAAACAGAATTTAATTTGGACTGTAAGTTTGTACATTATGGGGATAGGGTTAAATTAAAGTGAAGTACTTTCAGGAATGATAGGCTATAGCCTAAGTAAGTATTGTAAGATTAGGTAAAATGGTAAATTTGCAGGTGGCACTAATTTAGCTATGATGAAAGTCAAAACATCATTTTATACCTTTTTTATGCTCTTTTATAATTCAATAATTGCTTCTGTTGCAAAATACATGTTGGGCCCTTAAAGGTGCCCCAAAGGTATTCAATTTTTGTAACAACACAAAGTTATCAACATTAGTTAAGTTATTGGTTAAAAAAATCATTAGTTTATAAATAAGTTAAATAAGTTTTCCTAACATTTCAAGACTTTCAAATGCTGTCAACAAAAATAGCACTGAATTTTGCAATTTGAATCTTTGCCATCAGCAATTCAGGGTATATATTTGCACATTAGGGGGGTACAGGTAGGTAAATTTCATGGTAACTGCAGTGAACCATAGGCTATATGCCAATTTAGCTAGGATGAAAGTGAAAACATCATTTGGTGCTTTTTTTGTGATCTTTCATCATTCATATAAAATACCTTCAGGGTCCCTTTAAGGGCTTAAGATGCAATTTGTAACAGAAACAATTATTGAATTATGAAAGAGCATAAAAATGGGCACCAATGATGTTTTTACTTTCATCCTAGGTAAATTATTGTGCCACCTGGAAATTTACTGGTAAATTCTAGTTTAGCTACTGGTAAAGTTCTACCAAATCATATTATTGAGTTAGGACAAAAGTGAATACACCATTCGATGCCTTTTTTAATGCTGATTACAAATATAATAATCATTTCTATCAGAAATGAATTTCAGCCCCCCCCCCCTATATATGCCAGTTCAGGGTTAGGTTAGGTATATATAGGGGGGGGGGGGCTGAAATTCATTTCCAATAGAAATTATTATTATATTTGTAATTGGCATAAAAAAAGGCATCAAATGGTGTGTTCACTTTATTTCTAACTCAATAATATGATTTGGTAGAACTTTACCAGTAAACATACTGCTTGATGCCTTTTTATGCTCTTTCCAAATATAATAATCATTTTTTCTGGAAATGAATTTTACCCCCACCCCTATATATACCAATTCAGGGTATATTTGCACATTAGGGGAGGTGGAGAAAGTTCAAACTTACCTCTCATTTACATCAGAAATAAAATTTACCCCCCCCCCTCTAATGTGCAAATATTACACTGAATTGGTATTTATAGGGGTGGGGGTAAAATTCATTTTTGACTAATATGATTATTATATTTGGAAAGAGCATAAAAAAAGACATAAAGTTGCTTGTTTAGGTACTTTCCCATTGTGTGGACCTTTCTAAAAAGTCAAGTTTGGTTAATGCTAATGAAATAAAATAGGATGAATATATAATAGGTTAGACACAAATTTGGGCTATATATTTGCACATTAGGAGGGGTAGAGGGTAAAGCATAGCATATATTAAATACCTAACCTAGGTACCTCCCCCGCCTAAACCCCAAAAATCAACAGTTTAAATATAGTTCCCAGAGTGAGAAACCCTTGAATACTTGTTTATGCAACATCAGATAGCATTAAATCTTTGCTTTTGTCAAGGATGCCTTGGGTTTTTTTGTGACTGGTTTCCTTGTAGAGGCCCATATAATGGGAAAGTACCTATGTTTACTTTATTCATAAGTCAATAATATGAAAAACAAGAAAATTATTGGGTTTGGTTAGGAAAATGAAACTTTCAGGGATAGGTCTACAGGCTGAAGTATGTCATGGGAAGTTATTTTAAAGTACCTACCTCCACTCTTTCTCCCTTTAGAGGGTTAAGAAATTTGCCTACATGACAGGTCTATTAGGCTACCTGTTGAAATTTTGACAAAATAACATTTTTCGTTAGTTTTCAGTTTCTTTTCCCTGGCTTTAGCTCTCAAAAATACAGTTCCTGTTATTTGAATAGAATTTTAAGCAAATATATTAATGTTTTTTTTTTCAAAATTTAAGAAATGTGTTTTGCATATCTTTAAAACCTTATAAATTAGGATTGAGCAATGTTGTGAAGCTGAAAACAATTTTGTTGTACTTCATTTAAGCAGTAGATCTATTTTGCAAGGTTTCAGTTCTATAACTTCCTGTGTACTTCAAAATACTGGAGGTAGGTATTTCAAAATACCTTGCTGGGGCATACTTTACCCTGTAGACCCATCCCCAAAAGTTTCATTTTCCTAACCTAAACCCATTCCAAGATAGCCAAAAGTAGCTAAAGTAGAATTTTACCTAAGATTGTTTAAAGTTATTTTGGGATTTGATTGTTTCTTTTTTAGTAGGCCTAACTGTACACTAATAGCCTACCTTATGTTTTTTTTTTCCAAATATCATGGCTACTTTCCCTCTAAAGGCACCCCCTGTCTGATGGTAATAGAAATAGCCTTAGCATACATATAAACTAAAGAAAACAGTAATAGGCTATAATAAGATTCTTACTTTTTAATATGTAGCTACCATGGTACTGGTGCATTATGTGGGCACTGCTAAAGAAGTCAAGTTTGGTTAATGCTAATGAAATAAAATAGGATGAATATATAATAGTTTATAAAAAAAAAATTGGGCTATATATTTGCACATTGGGGGAGGGGGTAAAGCATACCATATATTAAATATGTAACCTAACCTAGGTACCTTCCCCCCTCCTAAACCCCAAAAAAAACAACAGTTTAAATATTGTAAATGCAATGAAGACCATGCTTTGCATTCCATTTCTCTATAGCAGTCTCTTGCAAATAACTCCTTTGGCAGGTTTTGTCTCTTATACAATATATACATTGACCACATAATGCATCAGTACTGCTACCACATTTCTGCTAATTAGATTATTATGTTTCCTTCCATTTTTTTCAATAATTCTATTGCAATTATTAATGCAGGTGTCTGGTCATAGGTCAAGTAGCCTAAGCATTAAACCTAATTTTACATAGAAGAATATATCTTCTTGCTATCTTGTTTGAGCTTGGACTATGTCTGGCTGATATACATCAAATTAAGCAAAATGCAAGGCTAAATTTAGTGTAATTGAGTTAGGTGAAAAACTTTCAGGAATGAATTTAGGCCTAAAATATATCCTAAAATGGTGTTGTCAAGCTGCAATTTTTATCTTTTCATTGTTTCTATGGCTTAGAAGATTGCACATGTAATTGGCTTAGGTACTGTTATGTTAGCTGGAACCTATGCAATATATTATATAGGAAAGATGCCACATAAAGGCTTTTTCCTAAATTATAAAAATAAATAATTATTATATGTTTAAAATCCTATAAATCAGTCTTGAGCAAAAGCAGAATACTCCATCCATCCAAACACTTGTTGTGCCTCATTTAAGCTGTACATCTATTTATTGAGTTTTTACTTTTATAACACAGATTATCAAAGGAAATCTTCTGTTTAAGGGAAGGGGTAAAGGTAAGTGCTTCAAAATATTTCCTTGGGGGATCATTAAGCCTCTAGACTATATTCAACTTTTTTGATTACTACTTAAGATAGACAAAAGCCCCTCATCTAGAATATTGTCCTATATCCAGGACCTTAAGGGGAGTGGGCAGCACTGTCAAGAAAACAACCATGATATTTGGAAAGAGCACAAAATAAGGAATTTAGTGCTATTGCTTTTATTATATTAACATGATGTGTTAGGAGTGGTCAACCAATAAAGTAGCACCAATTTTTCAATGTTTGGATCAATTTGATAGCTGAAAGATTAATATATCACTTAATATGCCTCTTAAAAGTTTTCAAAACATGTCAATAGGTAAATTTGAACTCTTTTCTGTTACTTAGCTTGGTAGTATGATGATACCATTCAATGTGTATTTTGATGCTTTCTCCCAATATATTAATTGCCTCATTTGATGCCAACAGAATGAAAACAAATTTTTAAAAAAAGAACTGACTATGGCATGTTTGGTGTGGACCAACCTTTTGCCTAGAGGTATTGGCTAATGTTGCTTGAATGTGGTTATAGCTTGAGGAGCTGCCTTAAGGTCCAATAGAGGTATAGGCTAATGCTTACATATGTTGACATCATCATAAATAAGTAAGAGATGTAAGTTTAAGAGAAGAACAGTTTTATTAAAACAACTTACAGGGAACAATAAGCTCCAAATGCCAAATCCAACAATGTTGCTCCTTGTAGATACAATGACATAATAATAGTAATCATCAACTTCCTTCCCAACTTAATATTTTAATATTAAGAGAATACTGACTTAAAATTTCTTTGAGACAGGGAATATTTTCAACTGCAAAAGGAATCCCAAATTTTGTGAATAAGTTCAAAGAATGCTTGCTTGTTTTTTCTAGAATTTTCCATGATTTTTTTTTATCAATGTTGGAGCTTGGCTTCTAAAGTAATTTTTGGTTTCCCTTTTTTCTTCTAAGTTATGATTTCCTATCTTGTGACTCAAAGTTAAAAATGACCATTTTTTTTGTCTGTCACACAATAGCATTTATAAAATCAGGTGGTATGATCTTCTGGCTTTTGAGTCTTAAGCTCTACTTTGGACCAAGATTATTTGTTGTTTTATGTGGAATGATATTGATATAAACTGCTTTTAGTGTCAATTGAAGCATCCACTTCATATTTGATGCCTATTTGTTGTTGAATGGAAAATCGGACCACTTTTGAATCTCCATGATTTTTGTACATTTCACTTTGTTTATGGACACTATTAATATCTCAGTGTTGCAGATCTTGCAGATACCATATATATATTGTATGATGGTTGTATATACCATTTCTTTGTTGAAATTTGACTTTTACAGGGTTAAGACTAATAGGTTAGTAAGGCTGTACCCCAATTTTTTTTTCAGAGGGAGTTTTACTAAAAAAAAAAAAAAAAATCAGGGGGGGGGGGGGGCCACACAAACAAAACCTCAGAAAACGCATACAAAATTTGTTTATATCCATTTTTGTTACGCTTTTACGAGTCAGACAAACATTTGGGGGGGGGGGTCAAACCCCTTAACCCCTCCTGGATACAGCCTTGTAGGTAAGTAATTGCTGGCTATTCTTTCATATTCTAAGAATCACTGCATTTTGAATATATAATAATAGTACTAATTGGAAGTTAAAATTAAATGTAGATGTATTATAGATCAGTTTTGTTTACTCAAGAAATACATAAAAAAAAATTCACAAAAATACTCATGAGGCTTCATGAAATGAATACGACCTTATAAATGGTCTGTTTTTAAATATAAATATTGGTGATTTTGTGCCTTAATATGCAAGGCTGTACCTAGGATTTTTTTCGGGGGGGGGGCCTTACTCAGATTTTTTTGTTGGTGGGGGGGGGTTAGAAAAAAAACTTATAACGCATAAAAAATTGGTTTATGTCCATTTTTGTTACGTTTTTACGAGTCATACAAACATTTTGAGGGGGGTTCGATCCCCCCCCCCCCTCCCTGGGTACAGCCTTGTTAATATGCTAGAAACTGCCAAGCAATAAAAATGGGTATAGAGGGTCTGCCTTGCCAATCCAAACAAAACAAAACTCCAACACAAAGCTGAAAAAATTATTCAAAGAGATGTTAGTTCAATATTTTGATTTTAAAGTCAGAATGGTAACTGTTTTGAAATAGGAAGATACCATTCAGCTTGTTGCCTCACCAAATCTAAAGACAGGTTTTATGGCTTATTTTGAACCTTAGATAGAACTATTTTGTTTTGAATGTTTTGACAACATCCCAAAGGAAAAGTTTCTATTCAAATCCAGAAGCATGTTCCAGCATGCCAAGATTACTGGTTGTTGTTGTTTCATTTTTTTTTTTTTTGAATGAAAGTACCATAAAAGGTTTTTTTCAATGAAAGTACTCTTAAAAAGGTATCTTCAAAATCGAGGGAGGGGGAGGCAAGTTAATTAATATAAATATTTAAAAAGGTAATAAGAAATAATTTAAAAACTAAGGTAAATGCTCTTAAGTTTTTTTTTTTTTTTTTTTTTTTTTTTTTTGATGCTGTCAAAAGTGCCCCTTTACAGCTGGTATACTAAAGTGATAGCCTTGCATTATTTTAAACAAAAAAACTGTTCAAATTTCTATTCTTCCATTTCTCTGTATTAATGACTCAACAATTTTTTCTTTTGTATTAAGAGATATCAAAGTTGTTAAGATACTCCCGTTTAGACTAGAAGGATGCAACCTTAAACGACTTTGCAGGAACAACGTAGGAGCAAATAAATGTAAATAAATCAGAGAAGAAAGTGCAAGTAATATATTTTGACTAAGTGTTATATTATAGGCCCCTACAACTACAACCACTAAGGTTTGCTGTGAGTGCCTTGGAACTACCCGATCAAATGCTCAGTCACAACCAGAACAGCTGATATCTTGCTCCGAATGTGGAACTGCTGCTCACCCATCATGCCTAAAAACAGAGACAATCTTTAAAAAGGTGATGGCAAGTGGATCTGTCCGGAATGTCGTCCATGTGCAGTTTGTCATGGTAGAACAGAAGTGGTGAGTTTTTCTTTTAGCAGTAGCAAGTGGGCAATATTTTCAGACCAGGGCTGTGGAGTAGGTTATAAGTTATAGCCGATTCCAGACATTTTTAATGTACCAACTCAAGCTCCAGTCAGCAAAAATATGCTATAACTCTGACTCTTGCTCCACGGCCCTGTTTTAAAGCTTCATTTAACTAGACTCCATAAGTTATAATCAACTTTAGACATTTCCTATATACCAACTCTAACTCAGACTCCACAACTGGCAGTTCGAAATTACATTGTTCAGCAAGGTTTTGGTATATTGACAGCTCAATATACTGTTAGGTAAGCATATTTTTGTGTATATGAGGAGAGGGGGAGGGGGTCTGAAGCCTCAAAGATTTGTGTGTTTGCCTGCATGGAAAGGGAAGACATCTTTTATGAACAATATTTTCTAAATAGCCCTCCTTGCAAGACACACAAATGATAGGCTGAAAAAATTCATATTTAATATTTAGCATTGCAAAAAAAGGCATACTAGGATCAGAGGATATTTTTCATGGGCCTGACAAATCTTTTTGTGTTATTTTTTGTTCTTTGGTATTTTATTAAAAATATTTTTATAAAGCAGTAGTAGAGAAAGGTTAGGGAGTACAAAGGCCATAGTAGAAATGTTTTAGGTTGGAGAAAAGAATATTCTTTATGCACTATTTTGTTCTTTGCTTAAGGATATGAAAAAAAAAATCTATTTTCCAGCATTTCTAAGAAGGAAATAATCGCCAAAAATATAATAGACGTCCAGACTGTTGGAGAATTCGGCACATTTTTAGAATATTTGTCTGATAGGAAAGTGGAGGGGGCGGAGCTTGGTCAATGCTGGTTCTGACCCCCTCCGTTTTTTATTCCACTCTGTTTCTTTCTCCTCTTTTACTCTCCATTCTCCGTGTCTTCCTCTCCATCTCTTTCTCATTTTAAGTTACGACTATTGTAATCGTGAGGGAAAATATATTTTGGCATACATCTTCAGATCCCATGATTTAAAAAAATAAGCTATTTTGAGAATCAAATCCGATATTGCAAAATAGTTTGATAAACAAGTCTAGTATACTCATTCCATGAGGGTGGAGGGTCGGATTCAATTTAAAAGAATTCCTTAACCTATTTCGAATCACCACAACCAAACTCTTCAGTAACACTAAACATATTAACACTGAACTGAATATAGTTACTAATAGTTGCTGCAGTACAACATACGTTAGGCTTTCCTTTCTCATTCCATGAGGGGGGAGGTTCGGATTCAGTTAAAAAAAAATTCTTAACCTATTTTGAATCACCACAACCAAACTCTTCAGTAACTCTAAACATATTAACACTGAACTGAATATAGTTACTAATAGTTGCTGCTGTACAACATACGTTAGGCTTTCCTTTCTCATTCCATGAGGGGGGAGGATCGGATTCAGTTAAAAAAAAATTCTTAATCACCACAACCAAACTCTTCATTAACACTACACATATTAACACTGAACTGCATATAGTTACTAATAGTTGCTGCAGTACAACATACGTTAGGCTTTCCTTTCTCATTCCATGAGGGGGAGGGTCGGATTCAGTTAAAAAAAATTCTTAACCTATTTTGAATCACCACAACCAAACTCTTCAGTAACACTAAACATATTAACACTGAACTGAATATAGTTACTAATAGTTGCTGCAGTACAACATACGTTAGGCTTTCCTTTCTCATTCCATGAGGGGGGAGGTTCGGATTCAGTTAAAAAAAAATTCTTAACCTATTTTGAATCACCACAACAAAACTCGTAAGTAACACTGAACATATTAACACTGAACTGAATATAGTTACTAATAGTTGCTGCAGTACAACATACGTTAGGCTTTCCTTTCTCATTCCATGAGGGGGAGGGTCGGATTCAGTTAAAAAAAATTCTTAACCTATTTTGAATCACCACAACCAAACTCTTAAGTAACACTGAACATATTAACACTGAACTTAATATAGTTACTAATAGTTGCTGCAGTACAACATACGTTAGGCTTTCCTTTCTCATTCCATGAGGGGGGAGGTTCGGATTCAGTTAAAAAAAAATTCTTAACCTATTTTGAATCACCACAACCAAACTCTTCAGTAACACTAAGCATATTAACACTGAACTGAACATAGTTACTAATAGTTGCCGCAGTACAACAGACGTTAGGCTTCCCTTTCTAGCCAAAGGTTTCACTTCAAGTTGCTATGGTAACGTCTTTCTCTTCTTCGAAATAAACATTAAAATTCAAAATTTTTTAAGTGTGACAGCTGAAGTGAAGATCCTATCCTTACAGGGTATTTTAGATAATGTTGAAATTTACAGGGTATTTTAGGTTTAAAATTTTAGCATGTTAAAGGAATCAATCCTATTTGCGGGACTTTATCAAAACGTATTTATAAGTTTTCGGTTACTATGGGCTGTAATTTGAACTTAGCTAGATTGCAGAGGCTGCTGCAACCATGATTCTACAGAAAACCAAACCTAGTAAAGGTACTTAGCTGAAATCTATTGAAGATTCAACTATAGACAAAAACGTTTTTGAAGTTGTTGTCTTAACGCTATCAAGACAGGCTTATGCTTGTAGATATGAGCATTGGCTTTTAAACCCGCTATTAAACATTTCTACTATCTTATGGTAGCCTCCTAGTCTTTGCCAAAAAAAAAAGGTGACAGATTGCTGCTACTCATGTTCAGAAGTGATTTTCATGTTTTTAAAGATACATAAATAAAAAAAAAACAAGTTTTTTTCTGTGAAAAATTGCATCTTACTTTGATCTAATCACTGTTTTAAAAGGGGAATAGAACTGACTTTCTGAAAAAGAAAGGACTGGAACTGACTTGAAAAAATTAGCTAGTAGGCTACTTTCAGTTTCCAGTCGAACTTGGTACTTGGGGCACTAAAGACACTTGGTTTGGGGATAAAAACCTCCAGTTCAAGATTTTGACCGTGAAAACTCCAGTGGTACATTTTTAATTTCGATCCGTCGTCATTTTGTGGAAGTTTCAATCTTGTTTTCAAAATCTTCAAAATTTTGTTTGCAATAGGGTAAATCAGTGTAGTAGTTATCATTCCTGGATCACATTGGAATGAAAAAAAAAAACGTTACTCTTTTTTTAATGTTTTTAATTTTCCGTTAGTATGCGCTTTATTTTGCTCTTTACCAGATTGCAACACCTGCTTTAACGATGATTCCTTGGGGCCTCATCTGCTGCAACCATGATTGTGTGATTGATGGCCCAATAATTGTGTGATTAATTCTATTTCTTTAGGACCCAATAATTACGTGCTCTTCCTGCCGACAGAATTTTCATTCTCAGTGTTTGGACCCGCCACTAGAGAAAAGGCCAAAAGGTGGATGGTGCTGTTCACAGTGTGCTTCAATCCGAAGAAATAGCAAGCAGTCAGTCGGTCGAAAGAAACTTGGTGATGAAACAGAGTATGTTATTTTGTTACCTTTCTTGTTCTTTGTTGGGGTAAAAAGTATTTAATAGACGCAAAAGTTTGAATCCTAAACCTCTCTAAATGGGCGTTTTCAATTAACTTCCTCAAGAAGAATTGTCTGATTTCTCCTTAGAAAAGGCAAAGCCTCATTTCCAAGGCAAATGTCATTTCAGTTTAAAAAAGGGTAGAGCCACATTCCTCTTAAAAAGTCAGTCACATCTCTAAGCCAAGTGCCATCCTCTTAAAAAAGACTGAGCCGAATTCCTGTGCCAAATGCCATCTGTTTTTATTAGGGGTTAGAGAATTGGAATTACGGAATTTTCGTAGCAGGAGGGGTAACGTACAAATCCGGGTTTTCCATTAATTTTCGAAAACAGTGCCCTCTTTATGTGTTTTTTTTTTTACTTTAGAGAGATAGCCGCCTTGGCTCTATCCCAAATACACTCTTGGTATCAAAGTCCATTTATTTGATACCTCTTTGTAAATTTATTTATTTTTCTTCTGTTTTCTTAAAAAAAAAAAACAAAAAAAAACAGCAAAGTTTTTTGAGATTTTGCCCAGTACAATTTTGTTAACCTTTCCAGATTTTGAAACTAAAATGCATATTAAAGGTAAAAGTGAATTTTAATAGTGAACAAGGAATAATATTTAGCAAAATCTGTAGGAAATGCTATAGAAAAATGCAAATAGAGAAAAAAAATGATCAACAGAAGTTGTGACTCAACTCGGTAACCAATTAGATTTTTTCTTATTTCCTTTTGAATATACCTTTTCCATACCATGAAAGTGTAGTTTTTTGCTTACAGTAACACGAAAAAAAAACAACAAACAGTAAAATAAAAAAGAAATAAAAAAACCATAAAAAAATAAAGATGGAGAAAAAATAACGCTATCAATTCGATTTCAACATTTTTTTGTCATGTGTTCCACGATTTCAAATTTTTTTTATGGGTAATTTTTGGTCAAGCATGTAAATAATAATGATTAAACATTTTTTTAAAGCATATTTGATTACTGACAATTAAAGTACCCTTCCCCGTAGCTTTAAACAGCTATTAACAAATTCTTGATAGTTAAAAGTAAATTCAAGGAATATCGTTTTCTCATATCTCCAAACCTACTCAGGGGTATGTTCCAGAAGCAAATTATAATTAATTATAATTCATCTCGTGTGATTGCCCCCATCCTAAAATGGCTCATTCCTGCAAATTCAACCTCTTATATGCTCATAAGAGACTGACAATTGAGTTCTTTCTACACTCATTGCTCTTCCTGGCTGAATGGCAATGAAATGGCGAACAGCACTACCTGTTTCGACAAGCACCGCTAGTGCAAATCTATTGCCATATGTATTTTTCAAAATCTGAGGGGGGGGGCATGTTGTTGTTTCATCGTTTTATTTTAATGAAAATACCTATTTTTTTCTTTCAATGACCCCCCCCCAAAAAAGGGATTCTAACACTTTACCCCTAGTACCTCCCCCCAATTGACGTCTCTGGGAGAAACTAGTTGTTGCATTAAGTTCTATGCTTATTTTTGTTTCATTTTTTATACCTTACATGTTATTGCGCCAAGTTCAAAATCCGCCTTTTGGCATCGCAGATATATTGAATAATAGATAGCACAATTAGTTATATTTTGGCATCAGAGTTATATCAGTATATTAGTGGTTAATGAGGTATATAGAGGTGCCTGAGATATATTAGGTTTTAGAGATATAGGCTATTGCAGACGGATTCTTAAGCCTTTTTGATTTTAAGAATTATAATTTGCAGTAACTTACACTGCTTATATCTTACACAAAATAAATTTCATTAGAGAGCAGAACAACTGAAAATGGTGCGTTTTTTTTTTATTATTATTATTATTATTTAGGGAATACGGCGAAATTAATTCTGAAACTAAAAACTTCTGAGAAAGGCATAAAACGTAATTGTAAAACAAAACAGAAAAGAACTAATTCGGAAAATTGAACTAATTAATAGAACCTATGTAACTTGTTTTCTGATTTATATATAAGTTTTTCAAAAATCTTCACATGAATATCTTTTGAATCACCAATTCTGATACTATTGACAGCGTTGTTAATAAGCTGATTTATTTGCAACAATAATGGTTCGATCACGTTATTCAAAGCGCTGATTAGATAAGCATATAATATTGCTAAAGCAAAAAAGAAAATCGTTGTTTTCTGTAATTTTTTAATTAAGTGTAATATTCTTTTTAGCGACGAAGAGGCGGAGTCGACACGTAGATCAGAGAGTACGCTGCCATCGGAAGGTATATTACATTCTATTATTATTGTTGCATACAGTATTGTATTTTTGTCAGGGAGGTACTCAGCGGGAGGGCTTCGATCCTCCCCTCTGAAGTCTTAGATTTCCCCGAATTTATGTATACTTTTTATTCAAATTGTCAAATAAGATCACTTTTGTTTGCCCCCCCCCCCCCCCACCCCTTGCGTGGGAAAAATTTTCTGTGTATATGACTGATTCATGTAGATGTTTTTGAGGTTTACAGGACAGATTTTCGGTTAATGTTCAAAAATTGATCATGTAGGAAAAGAAATGTCAAATTTATATAATATGGAGGTTAAGGCGTTTATTAATGTGTCAACGAATGACCTTGACATAAAGTCCAATGTTTCATTCCCCTATAGTTTCAATAAATGTAAAATATGAACTAAAGTGTACCCTCATTGAACTCTGTATTTCATTGAAAAATGCCCTTTTTTCTGTTTTTATTGAGAAAATTCAATTAAATCTGGGGAAAAATATATTCACACTCCGTCACTTTTGTTGGAACCTTTAACAGAGCATTAGGGGACAGGAACAAAATTCAAATATAGAATATTTTAACTTTTTTTGGCCTGAACTATGGCCTTTGAAAACCAGATCGTAAAAAAAAAAAAAGCGTATTTTCATACTGTTTCAGCTTTCACCTTTTCTTCAAGGTTCCGCCTTTTTTTCACCACCATTCTGTTTTTCGAGGTTTCTCTTTTCCAAGGTTTCTTTTCCCTTCACTTGTGAGCAACTTACGAGAAAACTTACGGGGAGTGGGGAGTCGGATCTTTGACAGTTTAATTTTTGGAAGATAAGATTTCAAAAACACTAGCGCCACATGTAGTGTAGCGTCTTCCAACTTCATGAAAAATGTAAAAAAATTTTAAAGAAAATGTAGAAATTTTAAAGAAAATGTAGAAATTTCAAAGACAATTGTATAATTGAAATAATTAATCTACAATATTACAGAATTATAGCTGACATTTCTCGGTAAGTAATGATGAATCAATATTTTTTTTTTTTTTTTTTTTTTTATTTAAGGAATTCTTGAGGTTAAATGGAATCCACAGAAGGTAGGCTAGTTCACTTTGAGTTGGTAGGCGTAAATTAGTATTCCTTAATATTACGCTTCTGCCACCTCTAATCCTAAAATAAGTTTGTTTCTTCATTAGAGCCCTTTTCCTGCTGTTGTAGCTAAAATTGTTCGCTAACAGTTGCTTTTTTCACGAACAAACAAACAGTTGTTAGTTAACATCGTTAGTGAATATCTCTTAACAAATCGAATGGTTCTTGGAAGCTTTGATGTGCAATGTTTAGGGCTGTGGAGTTGGTTATAAGTTACAACCGATTCCGACTCCGACTCTAGACATTTTCAATATACCGACTCCGACTCGATTCAACAAAAAATTACTAAAGCAGTTAACTAGATTTTATAAGCGCTATAACCAGCTCCGACTCCAGACATTTTAAATATACCGATTCCGACTTCATTCAGCAGAAGGTTACTAAAATCCCAATTCCACGTACCTGGCAATTCTCAAAATTTGATAATGCAGCTTAGCAGGTTGAGTAGTTTTCTTTGATAAAAACATAGATTGAGAATCCAAGACTGCAAATATTTCTGTCAGCGACGTCTTTTGCTTATTTCTCACTATCTATTCAGAGTGGGCTAGTATAGTAGGCTATGCTGATTTTTTTTTCTGAACTTGAATTTTTTTAAATTTCCCGCCTGATTAATACGTTTCTGAGAATTTTTAAAGATTTAATTTTCTTTCCACGAGCTAAGATAAAATTGAAACTTTGTGTCATTTTTTCGGACTCAAACTATCTCGTTGATTCTATATAAGTAGTATTTTAGAAAACTAGATTGGTATCTATCACAGAATCTGTTGGCCCAGTAAAGACTAAATTGACTCCCACGTTGATTGGTTCTATATCTATTGATTCCATGATGATTTTATTTATTGTATTTCGTCTATTTTATCTATTGTGTTTCATGTATAAAAATTGCATTATTTAAAAATAATATTAAAAAAATGCATCATGTTAAAAACGTGTATTAAATTTTGTATCTACTAGTTCTGTAACAGTATATACAGATTGGTGGGCTAAATTGGCTCTGTAGTCTGTATATGGAATCTTTGCGACCATATATGGGCAAAACGACCTATCTCGGAAATCATAGCTTCGAGAAAAATCATCTATAAATGAATGTTCTGCCTCACGTTGAAATAATAATAATTCATTTATTACCCACTATGAACAAAAAGAAGGGGAGTACAACAAGAAAAAAAACAACAAAAAAGCAAACTTGCACACTTAACAATTATTTACATAAAACGACGTAAATTATGGTGCGCAGTAAGACCTGCAGATTCCGACAGCTTTCCCGCAGGCACAGTCACTTTTTCCCGTAAATCAGGGAGGCCGAGTCGCGATATTAGATGCTGGTTCCGAAACCACGGAGCACAGAAGGTACCGAGAAAATATAAAATAATAACTCCACAGAGACTTACTACTTTAAATTAATAGATCAGTTTACCTTGAACTTAATTTTTTCCTTCAGCCGGGAAATTCAGGGTAAAATTTTGAGCCTCATCTTATCTTTGGAGCAGCAAATAGAGAATGATTGTTTGCTTAGTACTAACCTTAGTTGAGAGAGGGTGGTTTACCTTGAACACTGTAAAATCCTTTATAAGAGTTGCGGCGCTTCTGTCACGCAACTGATTGTCATTTTAAGCGGAAGCTCTGTTATTCAATTGAATAGAGTTGGAGGTCATCTAGGACTTCATCCATTCATTCACTTCAAACAGTCCTGTCTCAACTTGTAGCGTTTCGCAGGAACATAGTCGTATGGTCTTTCCTTATTATCCATGGCCTGACCTAAAACCTCTTGTGTCTCCCTAAAAAAGAAAAGAATATTTTCGAAGTTTCCACTTCCTCCTTATTCTCCACGCAGAAACATGTGCAGGAGGGCGATGGGACACCCTGAATTTTATATCTTTTTCTTCACTATTTTTATACAGTTTTATTCTTCCGCGTGATTAATTTAATTTTCTTAGATCAATCATGTAGCGATATGTACACGTGTATACGTGTATGTTTCTTCCCATTAATTTCTAAAGTGCTGATAGTGTTAGCGAATAAATAAAATATGCATACAAATTCCGTGAATAGAAAATATTTAAAAAAGAATACGTTGAAAATACTTATTTACAAAGATTTTGGGTAAGAGGACCCTTCCCCCAATTCTAAATTAAGCTTCTTTTTTTTATTTGTTGTTGAGCCTATTTTTGTCACGATGGAACTGGCTAAGTAAACAAAAAAATCGAAAAAGCTTTCAAATGCCCTATTTTATGTCCTTGTTTCTGCTTCATGTATAAAAAAATATATTTTTTACTGTATAAACAGAGTATGCCAAAAGAAAAATTAACTTTTTAAACTTTAAATTTCTCCCAATATAGGTATACCCAAGGTCAAACATCACTAAAAGACTTTTAAAGTACTTTTGAGTCTTTCACTGACAATTAAACATAATTATTATTTTGGATTTCAGTTTTGCAAACATCTGTAAGTTCGGATGTTAATATTTCTTTTAATAAAAATTATGGATTTGCTTGTCAAGTAGTTTTATTTCCACCTTTGTTTCATTTAGTTGTGTAGAAATTCACTAAACTGTCATTAAACATCTTCAGATTTTTTTTTCTGGCAATGGCTCTCAACTCCAGGTAATTCGTCTTTTAGCAGGGCCGTCTTAATAGAGGGCAAATGTGAAATACGGTTTCAATATATCAAAAATTCACTGCAATTGAGTTTAAGTTAGGTTCAAGCTGTGGTAAATTTAAAATGCCAAACCATTTAAGAAGCTGTTGAGGGTAGTAGTTCTTTTTTCAGATGAGAGTGAAGGGCCAGCAGAGGCCAAGCCGAACCTGCCTCCTGGAGTTAGCTGTCGGGACTTCGAGCTTTTTAAGAAGGCTCAAGAGCAAGCTGAAAAAGATTTATGCCTTACAAGCTCCCCAACTGGGGATAATATGTTAGCTCCAGTGTCAAATGCCAACGGTAGTCCTCACCTAGGCTCTGGTCAGCCAAGGTGTCCAGCAAGAATTCAGTTTGGAAAGTAAGTTCAGTTTGAAGATTGCATTTTTTTTTTTTTTTTTTTTTTTTTTTTTTTTTTTTTTTTTTTTTTTTTGGGGGGGGGGGGGGGTATACAACTGAAATGAAAACGGAAGAAAGAAAGAAACTTTACTTTCCATGCTCGCATTTTGGGCATTCAATTGCATAAGAAAACCCAGGTTTATCTGCTTGATAGGAATCTGTTTATAGCTATAGAGACTATATTAACTGTAATCTAGCTAAAAAAAAATACCAAGTGGTGGATATTATCTATAAACCTTAATTTGCAAATTTAGGCTATTGAGTAATTCATTGTTGCTTATTATGTAGCATCGAAAAGCCTTTTATATGGAGTAGCATTGTAGTAAAAATCAAGACATTATTATTGCCCTTGGTATATAACTGGCTTGCACCTATTGCTATTAAAATCGCAGATCTTCGTCTTGACTGGAAGTTATTTCCCTTAAAAAGTATCCGTGAATAAAATTGTTCTCTAGACCAGGGGCTCCCAGCTGCTTATGAGATGATTTCGCCACCCCCTTAAGAATGCGTGAAAAATTTTGTTGTAGACATATTTAGCTTTTCAATAGAAACAGTTTATAAATTTATCTGAGTCACCTGCAGCAATCTTCTCTTTTTCTTGGTGCTATGTGCTCCCCCATTTGGGGTGGAATCTTTAACGGCGATTCTTATTGCTCTAGAATACCTTCAGTAATGAGTTCTTTCACCAGTCAGTCGGTCACCCAGTTATGTGCGTTCTGTAAGCATTTTTAATCAGTCACTTGATGTTGATAAATGAGGATCTTCCCCCTCGTGATGAATTTTCTTGGGTTCTTCCCGGTATTTGGAGACGTGGCCGACAGAAAGCAACCCTCAGGCCATGTCTTTAGAAGGACTTGGTGCTGTTCTTAATTAAACTAAACTGGTCTTAACTAAAAGGCATCTTGTTTGCGGCACCCGAGAGGTGTGAAGAGACATCGTTGTCGGTTTTTGTCCCAGTCGGTATGGTAAGGTGTAAGCCCGAGTAAGTAATCATTCAAGTGGGAGAAAATTGGGGGTCATTGAAAAACTTTTTTGACCATATATGTATATGTGTATACACATGAATATAGATATATATTATTTTTAACATATTAATAGCAAAAATGTGAATTTCAGAGTAAAACAAACAAAAAAAGAAAAACACTAACTATGAAAAATATATAGTTTCAAGACATTGGAACCATTTTTTCTGATATATGAAAGCTTACTACTTGGGCATTTTAGGTACTGTACTGGCTATCCGATTTGTGTTGACGTGCAAACAGTGCAATGTTTTCGTTTTAGAATGCATTAAATGTGTCATCTTTGCGTTTATATATATATACATGTTGCAATACATATATATATATATATAATATATGAAATATATCAAATCGTTAAAAGAAAAAACTAAATAGTTTCAGTTGATCATGCATATGGTGACAAAATTTCATCTAATGAACATTAATCCACTAGTTAGTTTTGCAGTGGCATATTTTCTTCATAGGAAGCTGGAGAAACCAACTGAGATTAAGGCAAAAAAGTTTTTCATGACTTTAGTCTAAATAATTACCTATCATATTTTTAACTATGCCAAAAGTCACATTATTCAGTTAATCTCTTATTTGATAAATTTTTTTTTAATGTATGCCTTGTGCAAAATATAGTGTTCATAAATCTTATTTTGGTCTCATTCAAATGCATGAAAAAAATAAAAATTGTCCATAAGAATGGGGGTGGTAGGCTTCAGACCAAAGTATCCCTGTTTTCTACTTCATTTCTATTCATTTTTGTTTTCACAGATATGATATAACAACTTGGTATTCATCTCCGTACCCCCAGGAGTATGCCCGGCTTCAGCGTCTCTTCCTCTGTGAATTTTGCCTCAAATATATGAAAAGTCGACAGGTACTAGACAGACATTTAGCAAAATGTCCATGGAGAACGCCACCTGGAACTGAAATTTATCGAAAGGACAATTTGTCAGTATTTGAAGTAGATGGCAACGTAAGCAAATTATACTGCCAGAATATATGTCTACTCGCCAAATTATTTCTGGACCATAAGACATTATATTATGATGTAGAGCCATTTCTGTTTTATGTTCTGACGGTAAACGATCAAAAGGGATGTCATCTTGTTGGCTATTTCTCAAAGGAGAAACATTGTCAACAAAAGTATAATGTTTCTTGTATTATGACTATGCCTCAGTATCAGCGAAAAGGATATGGGAGGTTCCTTATTGATTTTAGTTATCTGTTATCTCGACAAGAAGGCGTTGCTGGTACGCCAGAAAAGCCTTTATCAGATCTTGGACGGGTCAGCTATGAAGCCTATTGGAAATCCGTCCTACTTGAGTACCTTTACAAACACCAGACATCGCATGCTCTGTCAATCCAAGATGTAAGCAGAGAAACGGGCCTGACTAATGCTGATATTGCTGCTACTTTGCAGGATTTAGGGATGGTTAAACGGAAACCCGATGGGAAATGTGTTTTGTGTGTTGATTGGACATTGGTTAAGAATCATGCACAAAAAGTGAAAAACAGTAAGACAAGGATATATATAGATACAGAAGCTTTGCGATGGTCCCCTCTTCTTTCAAGTAATCCAGATATTTATTCGGATCAAAGTGAGGATGAATCTCAGAAGGAAAATATCAATATTTCTAAAGTAGAAAAGGTAACCCAAATAGAAGATAAGATAGTAAAGGAAATAGTGAAAGAAGAGCTTTGCAAAGAAACTATTAAAGAAGAAAATGATAATCCGCCGCTTGAAAATCGTAAACGTAAAGCCCTTAAAGAAGAACTAGCAGATTCAATGTCAGACAAGCGCAGACGTAAAAGTGTAGCAAAACTAGTAGAAGAGAACATTCATCCGATGAATGACGATCTATCAAGGAAGCGCGGACGCAAAACTGAATCGCCACTTAGAGCTGCAATGCCTCCTAAAGGTGATGATACGCCTTTACAACCTCCTAAGAAATCTCGGGGATGGCCTCGAGGAAGGCCCAGAAAACCGTTACTTCCTGCATCCGAGTCAGTGATAGAGCCTGCTGCAGAAGAAACTAAAATGGAAGAGGATAATATTGAGAGTCAGACAGTAGAAGATGTTAAAATTGTTGACGAACAATCCACAAAGACTGAGGTTAGTAAATTTCTCATCAAGTATTGTAATTTAATCTACTTTTCTTGTTTTGGAGTGGGTTGAATTGTAGCAGGGTAAAATAAAGCTGGAAATGTGAAATTAGTGACAACTGTTGAAGGATCGACCCATGGTGGAAGTGGGTAGAGACACAAGATTGGGCTAAAAAGTACGAGGAATTACTTCCTGTGGACTTGGTCGGGCTCCTATATGTACAGTACACGATGCTATTTTATCCCTTATGATAGATAAATAGGCCATTAGGCGTACATTAAAAGGTTTCCTTGTCTGAAATACCCTAATAGGGTCACTGAAAAAAAAAGATCATAAATATGGTGTTAAACTCCCAAGTCAAAGCCAAGAAAACAAATAAGTAAGCAAATTATTTTCTTTAACCTTTTCAATTATTGTCCCTTCGGCAAATTATTTTCTTTCTTTTAAAAGAATTTAGATCAACTGTTTGATTCTATATCATATATTCCACATTTATTTTGGAATATAGGTAGAATATTCCAGGATATCTTCTTTTTTTCATTCTTTTTGTTTGTCTTATTTTCGCCTTCGGGAGATCAATTTTACGCGTGGGGGATTTTCTGGGGAAATATTGTATACGGGGGGGGGGGGGGGGATTCCCCGGACACTGATTTTTAAATTATAAGAAATTTCAAATCTTGGTTACCTATTTTTTCGCCATTATGTTTATTGTTCTCGTATTATAAAAAAAACTAAGCTAGGTTTTGTTAATTCATCTCCTATTTTTGGTGGTTAGTCCATTCTAGAGAACGCAGAACAAATGATATTTTTTTCTCCCCGTTTTTCCCTTTTTATATTATGAGTGTCAAGGGATCGTTTAGCCTCGTTCTTGGATGGAAAAGGCGTATGTCAATTGGCTGTTGTGGATTACTTATATAGAAGCCTCATAAATAGGTTCTTGGAGTGCTTTCTAAGCTTTGTTGAGCCGTCTCTTCACCCTTTCATACTTCATCTAAGAGTGATTACACTCATAAAAAATATGTTCTTTAGGAGTCAGTTTGTTGGTTAGATGGTTATTCAAAACATTATTTGTCTGGATTGAGTTTTTATAAAAAAAAAAAAAAATTTCGGTTCTATGTAGTCTTTTTTGCCAAAAATCCCTAATGTGTTTATACATTAGTTCATTCACTTACCCAAACTGTGTGAGGGTTGACATTTTAATGATTGTTCTTATTATTTATTTTATTCTCAACGCAATATACATATATTTTGTATTTTGTGATCCCTCCCCCCCCCCCAACAATACCTGAAACCGTGCCTCTCGTTATGGATACGTATATTAGATATATGACAAGCAATGGCTTCAATTCATGGAAGTGTATGGGAGTTGGGCAAAAATGTATTTTTCAAAACCTATTGTGGGGGGAGGTGGTTACTGTTTTTTCGATGAAAAATACCATTGAAGGTTATTTTTTCAGTGAAAGTACAAAAAAAAAATTGTCAAAATCTAAGGGAGGAGGGGTAAAGCCCCCCCCCCCTCCAAATTGACGCCACTGATGACAAGTTTATTTGATGTATTTGAAATGCCTTCTCTTTTATTAATGTTGTATGTTTGACTGCCGGAGAAACATCTTCTTATGATATTTTGGAAGCACAAAGGGGCTCCTGTATCATTTATATTATTTAAGCTAAGCGCATTTTAATCGTGCAATAAAGTGCCAAGACATCTGCGATGGGATGAAGGCATAATTTCTCTCGGTTTTCAATTCCAAGCGTGAATCCACCTTGATGTGCGATTCTCTGATGTACCTCTGGTAGGATTCCGAGAGTACTTATCCCTGTTTGTTTCTTCATATTCTGTAATTTTATTCTTATGGCATCAATAGCAATCACGGGACTTCCGATTGTCACGTTACATAATCATGCTCGGTTTCAGGGACATCTCTAAATTTTAGGTCTGAAACTAGCAATGAAAAACATTGTTGAAATTCCTTGTTAGGAAGTTAGTTAGTTTTTATTAATGGTATGGCCAAGAAGACCATATAAAAATGAATCTGACTACAGGCCCTATCCAGGATTTGTTGTTGGGGGGATGGGTGATTTACAAAAAAAGACTAAAAATAATATAAAAGATTTGTTTATATGTATTTATTGTTACTTTTATCACGAGTCGGAAAAAAAAATTTCGGGAAGGGGGCAAGACAGGGCACCCCCTGGATACAGGCCTTTCTTTGAAAGATTATATTCTTTGTATTTCTTGTACACTTTTGTTTCCATGCAACAAATCAAATGAAGGTCTTCTTGTTGATAAATGATTTAAACAAAAAAAAGGTAGCTTTCCAAGTTTTATAATAGCCCAATTGGTTCTTTATACAAAAAGGCTGTATGAATAAACATTTTCTTTGTTATTTCGTAACTTCCACTTACGTGTCTTCTATATATTTGAAGTTTTCACCAAGTATTATCTTTCACGTAGTTAGACGAAGTCGAATAAAAATTAGTGTTTTATTGTATATTTTTGATGGAAAACAGTACGAGCGAGCGGCTGTATTGGGCAAGGGGCTGCATCCAATAAGCATCAAATTGATAGTTACGGGAGAACTATACAATGGTGAAAAACTGTATATACCACTGGTTTTTCGTCATTGTGTGGGCTCTTGTGGTTATTTTTTGGCGACACAGAACTCTTTAGACGAAGCCGAGTTGAAGACTACAGATTTCTACAGATATTGATGCACAACCTGGTATAAAACTGCGCGAATGCAAAATTTTGTGCAAATGATCGCGGAGCATAAAACCTGTTTTTGGATCCCGATCTTGGAATTGCAGCAGAATGCGCGCAGGTGGAAAACCAGTTATTAATTATAAGCAATTGGTTTTTCACCTGTGTGTAGTCTGCTGTGATTTTTTCATTAATTAAAATTTATTTTAGGATATTTTGAACTGGGTAAGTTCTGGTGCAGCAAAGATCTGGACTACCAGAAAGTGAAATCTTCAATTTTTTTAATAAATTGTTTTTTACCAAGGGTTTTGATATGGGAGGGGGGAGTTAACAATTCTGTTCGGGACTAACAATAGAGAATGCAATGGGCATAGAATGTCCAAAAAGGATGTTTTTACATTATTTCTACATTTAGGAAAGAGGGGGGGGGGGGTCAAACAGGCTGTTCTTTGGCAAGTTTTAACTTTTAGGCTTAGACGACTCTTAATTCAAAGAATGAGCTGTTGCATGTTTTAGTTATATTTTCTCCACTAGAGTTCTCTCCTAGAGTTGGGCGATGTATAATAATATTGGTACTGGTGCATCATACCTAACACAGCGCTATACACGAAAGAAGTCAAGTTTGGTTAATGCTAATGAAATAAAATAGGATGAATATATAATAGTTTATAAACAAATCTGGGCTATATATTTGCACATTAGGGGGGTGAAGGGGTATAGCATAGCATATATTAAATACGTAGCCTAACCTAACCTAGGTACCCCCCCCCCCCCCAACCCCAAAACAAAACAGTTTAAATATTGTAAACGCAATGAGAAATCACGCTTTGCAATCAATTTAGATAGAAAATACCCGTTTGACGGGTCTCCATGTCTGGTTTCCTTGTACAATCTATAGCGTTGTGTTAGGTATTAAGCACCAGTACCATAATATTTTAAAAAAAGAAAGAAAATGATGTTTTGCACGCTTTGAACAAGCAGGGAGTTGATATTATGTCATTTTTTATTGGGTGTTTACAATCACCCATTCTGCTGCACATGATGCTTAAAACATCGAGGGTGACTGGAATGTAAATAGCTCTATTTTAAGCTCGAATTATCATAGGTTCGCATTGGCGAAATACTCTTATGAATAAATGTTTGTATGTTGTCTTCCTCTTGTGTATCCTCTCCATATTGGAAATTTCGCCTACAGGGATCTTTAGTTTAGTTATATAAAGTTGAACAAAATGATTAGTTTGCACTATGTTTTGGCGGAAAGTAGTGCTTATGGTCGCACAGGGCACAGGCCTGCATCTTTGAACATTGTCTTAGCAGTTACAGTTTTTCACAGAGGTGAAAAACTTGTAAGGTTTATATAATAACTGGTCTTTCACCAGTGTGTAGTCTTCTGTGATTTTTCTACACCTCACAAGGACAAAGGCAAGCAAAAGACCGCATATATTGACACCCTGCTGTGATATAAAATATATGTGAGTGACCATGAAGATCAAAGAGCTACTTTTCTGAAATATGTTTCCTTATTTTAAGTATTCATATTGGCGATAGGGCTTTATAAATAATAACTTCTTAAAATCACAACATTTTTTTTAACCTATTCTTTTTCTTATTGGGATTTGTGCCTCAATTATTTTTTATTTGTGAAAGCTGGATTCCTTTTTGCGTCTTTTTGGCTAATGTAATGTTGATGTCTGCACATGCTGGAGTTGACATGCTGCACTTTTGAGAGTCCAGGGTGTATGGATAGGTTTGAACATTAAAGTTAAGGAGACTAAGTCGCTATGACTGGGAATAAGTGAAGGGGAAGAGATAATGTTAGGTATCGAGAAGGTCGATCAAATGGACAGATTGGCTTACCTAGGTAGCATTATTAGTAGAGACGGTGGGTGCAGTGGAAATGTGAAAAATAGAAAAGTCAATGCCCAGGGTGTGTTTTCAGTTGGAGAAAGTTTGGAAGAGGAAGATATGCCTGTGAACCAAGATTAGAATATCAGAAGCTTCAGCTATGACAATGGTCAAGTATGGCTCTGGAATGTGGGCACTCCGAAAGACGGAGGAAGATTTGCTAGATGTTCTTCAGGGGAATTGCCTATGAATTGTTTTGTGTACCCCTCTGACTGACAATATTTCAAATTGTAAGCTTCACAAAAATTTGGTTCTACCCGGCTCTATGGCTATAATGAGAGAAAGGTTGAGATGGCTCGGACACGTTCTGCGGATGAAAGATAAGATAATGCCCAAGATCGTCCATGTCGGCCAACTATCTAGGGCGAAACGAAAAGCATGTCGTCCTTGAATAGGGTGGGAGGACGTCATAAGAAAAAATTTAAGGGAAATTGAAACTGTTTGGGAGAGTGTTAAGAGGGAGGCTTTGAATAAATTGGGGTGGAGAAAGTTTAAGTTCTTATAATTTTCAAATTAATTCCAGGAACTTGAACTCTGTCCACCCAAAGAAAATGCGTAACTGTGTTGACCTCTGGAGGTTGGTGCCGCAGTGAGCTGTTAGTAGCAATATTAGTATTGCTTTATATTTTGACGCAAAGCAGCAAGTGGCCCTACTGATCAATGGGGCAGCATCTTTGAAATATGAACTTGATAGTTACAGGAGATTACACAGTGGTGAAAAACTATATACGATAACTGGTTTTTCACCTGCATATTCTCTTCTGTGATTTTTAGTCGACGATGTAAGATTTTCCATGGACGAACACAACTACATATATTGACGCACAACTGAAATATGGAACTGCGCGCGAATGTAAAATTGTGCGTGAGTTATTCTGGCGCCTAAACATCTGCTTTTCGATAATTTGATTTAATTATTTAAAGTATTCACATTGTCGAATGGGTTTTTATCAATTATAACTTTTTTAAGATCAATATTAATATGTTCTATTTTTCGTTTTGTATTTTGTTACAGATGCTTTTAATTTGTGGAAGATTGATTGCTTTTCGTTTTTTATGTACGTTTTCTGCAAGTTTGGAGCTAATATCAGCACATGCTGGGATGAAAATGGTGTGCTTGAAATATAAGCACAGTGGGATGACGTGTTAAGTGCGAAGAACTGCACTTTGAATTTGAATTTTACTTGATACCCTTATACAGAAATGTGACTAATCTTCTTCGGACTTTTTTTTTATAATTAACTTAAAAGAGAAATTTTTGCAGATAAGCATGACTGAAATAATTTTACTGTCTACAAGGGAATCCACTCTGGTGAAAACCTTCAAGTAACAATGGGTTTTCTTTAGTGTAAGATTCTGTTATGGATTACTTGCAACAGTATTTTAGGCATATAATCTCAAAATATATGAAGTGTAAAAATATAGGGTAGTCTTGGGTGTATTTCTCAATTGATGTCTCTAAGTAATCTGAGGCAGTTCTGAAGTTTTAAATCAACAAAAGTTGTCATTCTAGCAAGACATGGTTTGGATATTTGTAAAAAATATAAAGAACTGCATGTTGAAATCACTGTTGGCTATAGGAGATTCCACTCTGGTGAAAAACTTCAAATAATAACTGGTTTTTCCCCAGAGTGCAATCTGTTGTGGTCTCCAACATCTAACCAACATTACTTTAAAAATATAATCTCAAAATTATTGGAATTTTTGGAGGGTGAAATTTCCTGGCAGTTTAGGGTACGTTTCTCGATTGATGTCTCAAAGTTTTTAAGGCAGTTCGAAAGATTTAAATTAAAAGACCTGCACAGTTCAGCATGATATTATTCGAGTGGTTGTAAAGCATGTAAAGATTTAAATTTTCAAGTAATTTTACAGGCTACAGCGGGATCCACTCTGGGGAAAAACTTTAAATGATAAGTGGACTATCTCCAGAGTGGATTTGGTTGTGCCCTTTTGAATTAAAAACGAGAATATTCTAGGAATACATCTAGAAATGTTTGGAATTTTCTAAAAGTAAAATTGTGTGGAAGTCTAGGGTGCGTTTCTCGAACGATGTCTCTTAAGTACTCTATATAATCTCAATATGTTTGAAATTTTCTGTCTGAAAATGCAGTCGTCTTCTCGATTGATATCTCGAATTATCCAAGACAGTTCGAAACATTTAAATTAAAATACTTGGACAACGCGGCACGATATTATTTGAGTGGTTGTAAAGCATATAAGGAACTACATCTTGAAGCAATTTTACTGGCTACAGGGGAATTCACTCGGATGAAAAGCTTCAAAACAGTAACCGTTTTTCCCCCGGAGTGGATTCTGTTGTGGTTTTGTGAGTTAACTGTATTTTAGGAATATAATCTCGAAATATCTAAGGCAGTTCAAAAGATTTAAATTAATAGACCTGTACAGTGCAGCACGATATTGTTTAAGTTGTGGTATAGCTTATAAAAAAATGTATTTGAAGTAATTTTACTGGCTACAGGGGAATCTACTCTGGTGAAAAACTTCGAAACAATAACCGGTTTTTCCCCAGTGTGGATTCTGTTGTGGTCTTGTGAGTTATGAACAACTGTATTTTAGAAACATACTCTCAATATGTTTGAAACTTTCTGCGAGTGCAATTGCAGGATAGCCTTCTCAATTGACGTCTCGAAGCATTTAAGATAGTTCGAAATATTCAGATTAAAATGCCTGCGCAGCGTAGCATGATATTGTTTGAGTTGTGGTAAAGCATATAAAGAACGGTATTTTGAAGTAATTTTACTGGCTACAGGGGGATCCACCCTGGGGAAAAGCTTCAAAACAATAACTGCTTTTTCCCCAGTGTGGATTCTGTTGTGGTCTTGTGAGTTGAAACAACTGTATTTTAGGAATATGCTCTTTAAATGTTTGAAACTTTCTTAGAGTGAAATTGTAGTGTAGTCTCCTCGATTTTTTTCCTTGAAGCATTTAAGACAGTTCGAAAGATTCAAATTAAAAGACCTGCACAGTGCAGGTCGATGTTGTTCAATTTGTTATAAAGCATATAAAGAACTACATTTGGAAGTAATTTTACTGGCTACAAGGGAATCCACTTTGGGGGAAAACATCAAAACTATAATTGGTTTTTCTTTGGTGTTTGATTCTAAAGGAGAATCCACTCGGGTGAAAAGCTTCAAAATAATAATTGTTTTACACCTAGAGTGGATTCGGTTGTGGTCTTGTTAGTTCAGAACAGCTGTATTTTAGGAATATATTATTAAAATGTTTGAAACTTTCTTAGAGTGAAATTGTAGTGTAGTCTCCTCGATTTTTCCCTCGAAGCATTTAAGACAGTTCGAAAGATTCAAATTAAAACACCTGCACAGTGCAGGTCGATATAGTTCAATTGGTTGTAAAACAGATAAAGAATTGCATTTCGAAGTAATTTTACTGGCAAAATGATGGAATCGGGCAGCAGGATGGAAAGCCATCAAAACAAAAACTGGTTTCTCTTCAGTGTGTAATTTTACTGGCTTCGGCGGAATCCACTCCGGTGAAAAACTTTTTTTTTTTTTTTTTTTTTTTTTTTTTTTTTTTTTTTTTTTTTTTTTTTTTTTTTTTTTAGTGGATTCTGTTTTGGTCTAGTGAGTTATGAACAACTGATTTTAGAAATATACTCTCAATATATTTGAAACTTTCTGCGAGTGTAATTGCAGGATAGCCTTCTCGGTTGATTTCTCGAAGTTTTGACAGTTTGAAAGATTCAAATTAAAAGACCTGCACAATGCAGCACGATATTGGTTGGATGGTTGTAAAGCATATAAACAACTATATTTTGGAGTAATTTTACTGGCTACAGGGGAACCCACTCTGGGGAAAAACTTCGAAACAATAACTGGTTTCTCTTCAGTATAGACACTTTTTTATGGTTTTGTGAGTTCAGAAAAACTATTTAGGAATATAATGTTAAAATGTTTGTAATTTGAAGTATTTAAGACAGTTCAAAAAATCTAAATTAAAAGATCAGGGGAATTCAAGCTCGGGAAAACTTTCTACTTTTCTGTCTGTGCGGAATTTGCTGTGGTTTTGTGGGCTCTAAATATAAAAAAAAGAGAAAATCTGCCTTTAAATTGTGGTTTGTTTGTGGGGACGACTCTGGTTCAACTATGCAAATTTCTGGGAAACTTTTAATTCTACGTTGCAAGGCTTTTCGAAAATTGATTTTAAAGATAGGTTTCAGCTGGAAATTATTTGCATGACTGAGAAGTATAGAGATCACTATATTTTTTAAATCCCCTTTTACCGGTTATAGGAGAGCTCAAAAAGGTTGAAAACGTGTAGTCAGTGATCCAAGGTTCGCTATCGTTCAAAAAAGGGAAGGGGTGGTTCACGTCAGCCGCAGTTGGTTTGAGGGTGGATTCTAGAGTAATCGGGGGCGCTGATAACGAATATCGGGGTGCAAAAGTTCGCACGCGTGTGTGGAACATGGTCATTTTAGCCTATAAGGTCAAATTTGGCCTCTAACGACGTCATACCGCTCTTGATTTTTTTTTTTTTACACGGTAAAATAAACTGACAACTTTATAAACTTAACATATTCTGAATCCTAAGAACGAGTACTTTCACGTGTTATTTTTAGTTTTTTCCCCATAACCTTCATTTTCTTAGTTAATCCCTATTTGATTTCGAAAACAAGGTTTTTTAATATACTTTTTCTTAGTTTTTTTGGTTTTTCTGAAATTTTTGCCTGCATAAGTATATTTTTTTATGCTTTATTTCAATTCTGCTCGTCTTTACGAGTCAAACTATGTGCCTTTTTTTTCCAAAAATCTTAATTCTTGAACAGCTATTTATTTTTTCTAAATAACGTCATAGCTTTCAGAAATTAGCCTATAATGACCAAGTTTTTTTTTAATTTGTTTTAGCTGTTAAGAAAAAATGAAAACGAATCAAACTGCACATCTTTCGAACCGTCAGAATGTTCTTTACACGTTGTTAATAAAAACAAAGTCGAGACTTGAGTCTGCAAGAATATATAAGCGTTTGAACAAGAAAATTCCCCCCCCCCCCTTCCCCCAAAAAAGGAACATTTTCTGATAAGTAATGTATTTTAGTGTTTTTTTTTTTTTTTTGTTTTGTTTTTGTTTGAAGATACTGGTAAATATTGAATGCTCCTGGGGGTGATGATTATGAATATGATAGAATATTTAATGAAAACGTTAAGGTGTAAGGTTTGTGGTGCCGTTTGGGGACTGTGATATAGATAGGTTTTTTTTTTATTGTTTTGTTATGTTAATGTATTTTTGCCACACCCTTGGACAAGTTTTTACTTCTTTGGACGGCTGTTAAATTGTTGTTTAGAATAAATCTCTCTCTCTCTCTCTCTCTCTCTCTCTCCTCTCTCTCTCTCTCTCTCCTCTCTCTCTCTCTCTCTCTCTCTCTCTCTCTCTCTCTCTCTCTCTCTCTCTCTCTCTCTCTCTCTCTCTCTCTCTCTCTCTCTCTCTCTCTCTCTCTCTCTCTCTCCTCTCTCTCTCTCTCTCTCTCTCTCTCTCTCTCTCTCTCTCTCTCTCTCTCTCTCTCTCTCTCTCTCCTCTCTCTCTCTCTCTCTCTCTCTCTCTCTCTCCTCTCTCTCTCTCTCTCTCTCTCTCTCTCTCTCTCTCTCTCTCTCTCTCTCTCTCTCTCTCTCTCTCTCCTCTCTCTCTCTCTCTCTCTCTCTCTCCTCTCTCTCTCTCTCTCTCTCTCTCTCTCTCTCTCTCTCTCTCTCTCCTCTCTCTCTCTCTCTCTCTCTCTCTCTCTCTCTCTCTCTCTCTCTCCTCTCTCTCTCTCTCTCTCTCTCTCTCTCTCTCTCTCTCTCTCTCTCTCTCTCTCTCTCCTCTCTCTCTCTCTCTCTCTCTCTCTCTCTCTCTCTCTCTCTCTCTCTCTCTCTCTCTCTCTCTCTCTCTCTCTCTCTCTCTCTCTCTCTCTCTCTCTCTCTCTCTCTCTCTCTCTCTCTCTCTCTCTCTCTCTCTCTCTCTCTCCTCTCTCTCTCTCTCTCTCTCTCTCTCTCTCTCTCTCTCTCTCTCTCTCTCTCTCTCTCTCTCTCTCTCTCTCTCTCTCTCTCTCTCTCTCATTAATTTCAATTGCCTCTCGAACAACCTGTTTTATGCCCAATTCATTACTAATAAGGGGAGTTTCTCCAAAAAAGCATTTTATGGCCAGGATTATCAAAGATATGACTGCTGAAAGCAGAAGATGTCATCTTTGTGCTATTTTAGACGTTATTCTAATTTTGATGGGTTCTACCAACATAGTAGCTGCCACAGTCACATGGTATTTGATAAACCCCTCTTTGGCGAGTAACTTGGGTTATATCTTTACCAGAGCTTAGGAAATTCATGATCTTAAAATTATTGGTAAATACTACATAAAAATTATTTTGTGTGGAAACTTTTTTTTAAATTTGTAGTGACTTTTGGAATATATGGAAGGTAAATTATGTTTGAGGGCTTGGTGGGAGCTTCACATGGTAAAAGATCCTTGATTTGACGGGAGTGTCTTAGCCGTCTTCGGCTAATTGTATTATTAATAAAGACAATAGGATAACCGTTTCCAGAAAGTATGTCCCCAATAAAGTTTAATTCATCTGTGACGTGATATTCAGAGCAAATGTTTAGGGCACGATCGACAAGAGAGGTAACAACAGCTCTTTTAACTTGTGGGGGGTGATTGAATTTAAAATGTAGATATCTGTTGTTTTGTGTGGGTTATCTGTAAATTGTAAAATCCAGTTTATCAATGCTACGAATAATTAATACACACAGAAACGGTAATTTATTTGCAATTTCAATTTCTATGTGTCATTTTATATTTTTCTGTCCCCATAACTTGCCTTCTTTGGATTCTCTTGTTACTTTTGCTAAAACCACATGCACAGATACAAGTTACAAAAATCGTGGTTTACTAGCAGAGTTACTGGGCACAATGAGTGGTTGCAACTATGATTGTTGCAACATAGTTGCATATTATGATTTCTAATTATACATGAGAGTCCTTCTTTTTAGATAAATATTCTATATTTAAATGCTTTATAACGTCAATAAACGATCTTTTATTTAAGATGTACGAAATTACATGCGAAAGCTACAATTATTCGTTGAAAGCTTTTTCAAAAATCTTCCGTTGAATGGAATGGTTTCATGGCACATTATAGGACGAAACTGCTCAAGTGGCTGTGTGGATACAGGACAGATTACAAGAGAATTCAAGCAGGCGAGACACTGAAATAATGACTGGTTTCTCGCCTGTATGAATTCTTTTGTGATTATAGTTACGGGAGAACTATACAATGGTGAAAAACTATATATACCACTGGTTTTTCGTCATTGTGTGGGCTCTTGTGGTTATTTTTTGGCGACACATAACTCTTTAGACGAAGCCGAGTTGAAGACTACAGATGTCTACAGATATTGATGCACAACCTGGTATAAAACTGCGCGAATGCAAAATTTTGTGCAAATGATCGCGGAGCATAAAACCTGTTTTTGGATCCCGATCTTGGAATTGCAGCAGAATGCGCGCAGGTGGAAAACCAGTTATTAATTATAAGCAATTGGTTTTTCACCTGTGTGTAGTCTGCTGTGATTTTTTCATTAATTAAAATTTATTTTAGGATATTTTGAACTGGGTAAGTTCTGGTGCAGCAAAGATCTGGACTACCAGAAAGTGAAATCTTCAATTTTTTTAATAAATTGTTTTTTACCAAGGGTTTTGATATGGGAGGGGGGAGTTAACAATTCTGTTCGGGACTAACAATAGAGAATGCAATGGGCATAGAATGTCCAAAAGGGATGTTTTTACATTATTTCTACATTTAGGAAAGAGGGGAGGGGGGCAAACAGGCTGTTCTTTGGCAAGTTTTAACTTTTAGGCTTAGGCAAATCTTAATTCAAAGAAATGAGCTATTGCATGTTTTAGTTATATTTTCTCCACTAGAGTTCTCTCTTAGAGTTGGGCGATGTATAATAATATTGGTACTGGTGCATCATACCTAACACAGCGCTATACACGAAAGAAGTCAAAGTTTGGTTGATGCTAATGAAATAAAATAGGATGAATATATAATAGTTTATAAACAAATCTGGGCTATATATTTGCACATTAGGGGGGTGAAGGGGTATAGCATAGCGTATATTAAATACGTAGCCTAACCTAACCTAGGTACCCCCCCCCAAACCCCAAAACAAAACAGTTTAAATATTGTAAACGCAATGAGAAATCACGCTTTGCAATCAATTTAGATAGCAAATACCCGTTGGACGGGTCTCCATGTCTGGTTTCCTTTTACAATCTATAGCGCTGTGTCAGGTATAAAGCACCAGTACCATAATATTTTAAAAAAAAGAAAGAAAATGTTACGAATTACACTCACGAGAGGTTTTACGAACAGCAATTAATTTTCGAAAACGGAATTTTTTTAGATGTTTTGCACGCTTTGAACAAGCAGGGAGTTGATATTATGTCATTTTTTATTGGGTGTTTACAATCACCCATTCTGCTGCACATGATGCTTAAAACATCGAGGGTGACTGGAATGTAAATAGCTCTATTCTAAGCTCGAATTATCATTGGTTCGCATTGGCGAAATACTCTTATGAATAAATGTTTGTATGTTGTCTTCCTCTTGTGTATCCTCTCCATATTGGAAATTTCACCTACAGGGATCTTTAGTTTAGTTATATAAAGTTGAATAAAAATGATTAGTTTGCACCATGTTTTGGCGGAAAGTAGTGGTTATGGTCGCACAGGGCATAGGCCTGTATCTTTGAACATTGTCTTAGCAGTTACAGTTTTTCACAAAGGTGAAAAACTTGTAAGGTTTATATAATAACTGGTCTTTCACCAGTGTGTAGTCTTCTGTGATTTTTCTACACCTCACAAGGACAAAGGCAAGGAAAAGACTGCATATATTGACACCCTGCTGTTATATAAAATATATGTGAGTGACCATGAAGATCAAAGACCTACTTTTCTGAAATGTGTTTGCTTATTTTAAGTATTCATATTGGCGATAGGGCTTTATAAATAATAACTTCTTAAAATCACAACATTTTTTTTAACCTATTCTTTTTCTTATTGGGATTTGTGCCTCAAATTATTTTTTATTTGTGAAAGCTGGATTCCTTTTTGCGTCTTTTTGGCTAATGTAATGTTGATGTCTGCACATGCTGGAGTTGACATGCTGCACTTTTGAGAGTCCAGGGTGCATGGATAGGTTTGAACATTAAAGTTACGGAGACTAAGTCGCTATGACTGGGAATAAGTGAAGGGGAAGAGATAATGTTAGTTATCGAGAAGGTCGATCAAATGGACAGATTGGCTTACCTAGGTAGCATTATTAGTAGAGACGGTGGGTGCAGTGGAAATGTGAAAAATAGAAAAGTCAATGCCCAGGGTGTGTTTTCAGTTGGAGAAAGTTTGGAAGAGGAAGATATGTCTGTGAACCAAGATTAGAATATCAGAAGCTTCAGCTATGACAGTGGTCAAGTATGGCTCTGGAATGTGGGCACTCCGAAAGACGGAGGAAGATTTGCTAGATGTTCTTCAGGGGAATTGCCTATGAATTGTTTTGTGTACCCCTCTGACTGACCATATTTCAAATTGTAAGCTTTACAAAAATTTGGTTCTACCCGGCTCCATGGCTATAATGAGAGAAAGGTTGAGATGGCACGGACATGTTCTGCGGATGAAAGATGAGATAATGTCCAAGATCGTCCATGTCGGCCAACTATCTAGGGCGAAACGAAAAGCATGTCGTCCTTGAATAGGGTGGGAGGACGGCATAAGAAAAAATTTAAGGGAAATTGAAACTGCTCCTTAGATGACTTTTGGAATATATGGAAGGTAAATTATGTTTGAGGGCTTGGTGGGATTTTCACATGGTAAAAGATCCTTGATTTGACGGGAGTGTCTTACCCGTCTTCGGCTAATTGTATTATTAATAAAGACAATAGGATAACCGTTTCCAGAAAGTATGTCCCCAATAAAGTTTAATTCATCTGTGACGTGATATTCAGAGCAAATGTTTAGGGCACGATCGACAAGAGAGGTAACAACAGCTCTTTTAACTTGTGGGGGGTGATTGGATTTAAAATGTAGATATCTGTTGTTTTATGTGGGTTATCTGTAAATTGTAAAATCCAGTTTATCAATGCTACGAATAATTAATACATACAGAAACGGTAATTTATTTGCAATTTCAATTTCTATGTGTCATTTTATATTTTTCTGTCCCCATAACTTGCCTTCTTTGGATTCTCTTGTTACTTTTGCTAAAATTACATGCACAGATACAAGTTACAAAAATCGTGGTTTACTAGCAGAGAGTTACTAGGCACAATGACTGGTTGCAACTATGATTGTTGCAACATAGTTGCATATTATGATTTCTAATTATAGATGAGAGTCCTTCTTTTTAGATAAATATTCTATATTAAATGCTTTATAACGTCAATAAACGATCTTTTATTTAAGATGTACGAAATTACATGCGAAAGCTACAATTATTCGTTGAAAGCTTTTTCAAAAATCGTCCGTTGAATGGAATGGTTTCATGGCACATTATAGGACGAAACTGCTCAAGTGGCTGTGTGGATACAGGACAGATTACAAGAGAATTCAAACAGGCGAGACACTTAAATAATGACTGGTTTCTCGCCTGTATGAATTCTTTTGTGATTTTGTCATTAGCAGATGCTGAATTTCATTTCTCGGCAACTCGTGTTGTTTGACTTGATGTTGGTTTTTTCGTATTGTTGAAGCTGGAAATTGACGATGATGGTGATTATATGTCATCTCTTGTCTGATAGCGTGGGGACGTCTACTTTTTAGCAGGTTAAATTGTTTAGATGGTTCCCGAAGGGCAAAATTGTTTAGGTAGTGTAGTTGTGAATTTTCAGAGGTACGTCTATGAAACCGCTTTCTTATTATTACAGATATTTACAATTGCAAAAAGCTTCAAAAACTATGATTGATTTTTTTTGTCTGTTTTAATTCTAGTAGGAATTTTTTGTTTTTAGTAGAATTGAATTTTCTGTTTCTAGTAGTCCGCTAGCCCCGGTAAAAAAAAAAAGTGAGACATTAGCGCCACCCATGCAAAAAAGTGGTTTTCCTTGTTGTTCAAGACGGAGGACTGTAATTCTCCTATAAAAGGTTTTCGACCATGCACTGATTCCATTAATGTACTTTTCATTTCTATCTGAGGCCTTTTTACGAGTTATCAGGTTTTTTTTTGAAATCGCAATAATTTTGTTTTCGCAATAAGCTTTTACTTTTAAAACTAACCGAAACAATAACTACCATTCCTGAATCAGTGTCTGATGACAAGTTTCTCTCATTATGCAGTTTTTTTTTTCTTTCAAAACTCGTTTTTCAACTTCTGGTTACTATGGGCTGTAGTTCGCTCTTTACTAAGTTACAGTTACTGCTGCAGCCAAGATAAAGTCCTGATCAACGCCACCCATGAAACGATTACACTCCTCCGGAAGGTGTAATGGGCAACATCTGTGTGCTGTGTTCGCGTTGAGTTCCATCTTTGACATTTGTCAGCAGGAAAAGGCTTAACGAACGACGTAGCGATATGAGCTGCTTTATTGTCGTATCAATCTGCACAATCCTAGCATCTGGTACAAGTCCATAGTAAAAATTTTCTCACCCTCATTCCATCAGTGGCTGAATTTTCTGGGCTACAGCCTTTTATTCAATTTGATCCAGGTTTATTTAAATTATCAAATATTCAATTTCAGTTGAAAGGTGTCATAGTGTAAGGATTTTGACTGGTCAAGTTCTTTAATCAGTGATATACCAGTGTATAAATTTTTAAAAACAACTGGAAGTTTCGATGACTAGGTCCATCTTTGGCTAGTTGTAGGACGACCACGGCTCCTTGTCCTAGTTCAGTAACTTCGATTGTTCTTTTTCCGGTGTACATTTCAAGTTTGAATATCATTTTACTTGAAACAGCTCGGCTGATTACTTTATGACCCAATGAGCGAGGCTTATTCTTCAAGTATTACTTGAATTTTCATTTCACTATTCACTCGTCTTGTGCTTTGCCTCTCCTCTTGTGTATTTGCATTCAAATTAATTCTCAGGCTGTCAAATACAGCCCTAATTTTGAAAAAGGAGATCATGTCTATCTTGGCCTTTCGGAATGAGGTGTATAATTTGGTATGAAAAAAAGCGAAGAATTTTATTCCTGTATTTTGACATAAAGTTAACAATGACAAGAAATCTCGTTGCCCTTTCCCAGGGGTAGTAGATACTAGGCTGTTTGATACTTCCCATGAACAAACGGATTCCTAGCTGCTTCGCCTTTTGGTTGCCTTCAAACTTGTTCTTTCTTTCTATATTGTATGCAGATTCGTGTTATAGACCAAGTTGTCAATCATGGAGTCTTCTAACATCAGTTTGAAGCAATCGATAGTTTTATAGGAGGTGGGGAAGAGATGACTTCCAATCTGTGTCCTGAGGCTACAATTTTTGCTTTCTCCTTTTGTAGGCTCTTTGAAATTAAGATAATTGCGCGTTTTCGAAACGTGACTAGCTATGGTTTGATCATGTGAAGATAATACATACGAGGTAGAGGGCTCTGGGAATCCATCCCAATTGAAGATTTGTATGTGGCCCAATTTTGGAAAGGGGCAAATCGTCTTTGTCGAAGACTAAATCTCCGTTATTGTCTGCATTCTCAGGTGTTAGGTGTCTTCCCCGCGAGAAATCCCCCCCCCCCCCAGTCTAAAATTCCCCCTGGATAATCTCGGATGATTATTAGAAGGGAAATTGAGAGTTCTACTCAGCGATTTTATTCAGAGGCAATGCTATAGCGTTCCCTATAGTAAAGGGCCATAAGGCCTCAATGTCTTGTTTATTTTTTAATTATTTTTTTATTTATTATCTTATTATTTATTACTTTCCCAGAGGCACTTTATACGGAAAGGGTGGTTGTATAAATTTCTGAGGGGTTCACTCGATCGCAAATTAAAAGGTTATAATTTCCTTTTAAAGAGTCAAAAGTGATTGGAGGACAACCAGCCCCTCTTCACGGTGTTTTACCCCAAGCGTATCTTCTAAAAAATTTGAGATAGCGATTTTGTTCAGAATTGTCCAAAGGTCAAAACCATGCCTCCGGAGTTGACAACCTCCCTTTCAATCTCTGGGGCAAGTGCTGTAAGTTATGCAAGTTGTTCGTTGTAAAGATATAAGGTTTTATGGGAAGGGTGGTTGTATAATTTTTTTTGGGGGGGGAGGGGGTCACAATTGGAAATCGAATGCCCGTTTTAACCAGTAAAAGAGTTAGCACATCATAACTTGCCGTTACATTTTTTTTTCTCTTTTTTTCAAGGAGCTACAATTCTGGGATGGTCTGGCAGTAATGTGTACCAGAAAGAAGGATAATTATTTTGCTTAAAATATCCAAAACAGTAACAAAAACTACGAACTCACTCCTGGTCTGGTCCAAGAGTGACTGTGAAGTGACAAATTTAGGGTTTTTAATTTTGGTTATTATTTTATGTGCCTCTTGATTATACGGATATGAAACCCTCTTGCTCCCTCCCCCCCTCCGATAAAAATGCTGGAGATTCACCCCTGAATGATATTCATCTCCTTATTATCTCTTATTAATCTCCTTTTTCTCACTATCATTACTGATTAAACAAATTGGGTAACTTACTCTTGCGTTTAAAGACACATTTGGTCTCAAAGCCAATGTTTTTTAATTTCACGCTCAACAGTAATTTTTCTCACGGCTGTGGAGTAAATTTGTAATGAATGGATTTGGAGTTTTAGTAAATTTGTGCTGAATGGTGTCGGAGTAGGCATATTGAAAATGTCCCTGAATTTTCTCCAACAATATTTCAACTTCATAGATGATTTCACTAAAACGTTTCTGTTAATTTCTCGTCAACTGTACATCATAGGAGAATGAAACTTATGCCACTGGATACATCTTAATGAGAGGAAAACGAGTGCAGAATCCGCGATTTTTTATCATATCTTTTTTTTCTTTTTTTTCCCAAGAGGTCTCCATTGATTGGGCCCAGTTTTCAATCTAGGGACAATAACTTGAATCACATTGTTAGACCTGGTTTTTGCTGTTTAAATTATCAAGGGATACTAAATATGTTTTAAAAAAAAGGTTTATTTTCATTTACAAGAGCAGTATGGCACTATTGCTTTAAACTACACTATTAGACTACAAGTTTCTTCCAAAACATCTTAAAAAAAATCAGTTAAACGCGGTGAATCACATAAATTATCTTAGGCACTGAGCTAGTTAATTGGCAAACTTCTAATATCTTGGAACTTCAGAGCTCCTCTATGAGTCAACTCTGGAGGCTGGATAAATTTTATGTCAGGCTTTCTGAACGTAGCCTTGTCCTCCTGTGCCGGGAACGCAAAGTAAGGCGAGGTGGTCTTCCTTACAAATTCGGCAGTGACTTTCCCACGCTCCACTTCACTTACTCTCCCAATGTATAGCTTCTGGCTTTTGTTCTTCCGAGTGTCACTGGGGTCCTGAAAGCACTATAATCCAGGATTTAACCGTCAATTTGGCGTCTCTTTCTGGTTCTTCCATGTCAACTTCCGGTTCTGTGCCCGAGTCAGAAGAACTTGAACCTTGCAAGTTGTAATCCTCAAGTTCAGCACTGGTGCTGCTGTCTTTGCTGAAATAGGCCACTAGGTTGTCATCACTTTCTTTGCTTTAAGTGCTTGCCTGTATAACTTTGTTTCTGATTTGGGCCAAGCTTGTTTGGTTGACTTTCTGACCACAAACACCAGTTTTCTTTTTTCTAGAATTAGCCATTTTCTTCTCTCCGGCAGAACGTGACTGTGTGTTAGATGGAAGATCGACTGGTTCGTCTACCGGCATTGAGCACTTGGAATCTGATTCTTCAGATGACTTCCCCGGTTGTGCCAGTATCCCTTCCTCTGACACTCCGGCCGGCAGGCACCGTTAGCCTTTTTTCTGCCACGGCTTGCTGTGTTATTGTTTTCATCTGCCAAACCCAAGGGCTCCTCAGGACCAAACCTGATTTCTCTAAGATAAAAAACAAGACTGTCTTGAAGTTTACCACAGTTTTCGTCACTCGGGTCACCAGATGGCAGACTAACAAGCACTATTTCTGGCTTAAATAGATAGATCCCGCAATTTCTAAAACCAGCTCTGAGGTTTGCGGGAGCATTTGCTTCAATAGACCTGAGAAGAGGGTTGAGAAGCTTTGGAAACTGAGTTTTTTCATCGGCACCTGGATTTCTTCTTGGTTCCATCTTCCACTTGTCTAGAATTTCTCTCCACTTCCGTTTGAAAGAAGAAAAAAATACTACATGAAGTGGCTGTAGAAGATGAGTTGCGTTTGGTATGAAGAACTTGAAAAGAATGTCGAAAAGAATTTTCGACAGAAAAAAGAAAAGAATTTTCCTCACATAATCTGACTACTTCTGTGGACAGGTGGGATGAGAGTTTGTCACCAGTCAGTACTTTTTTTCCCAGATACCCAACGACAGTAGGGCAAAAGTAATCTTCAAAAATGACGCCGTCAAACCAACCAAACTTGATTCTGTTGAAGCTTGCACAAGTCGGGCCACCGGTGGTCCAGGCATCATACAAATGGATTGCCCTGTAGCACACGTAGGGAGGCGGCACTATACCACTTGCTGTACCTGTCATCATTAGCAAAACACTCGCTTTTGAGGAGTTCATAACCTTTTCCAGATACTTTTTGCTGCGTTTCACAATCACTTCTTTCTTCCCCGGCTCATTAGTTAGATTAGTCTCATCATAGTTTATGATATTTTGAGGAGGAATTCCTTCTTTGTCTTTTGCATATTCCTCAAAAAACTCCCTAACCAAAGCATGATTCACTTTTTCTCTAGCTCTTATTATGTTTGAGGCCATTCTCTCTGACAGTTCGCCACTGTGTCTTTCTAGAAATTTCTTCGCCCACCGCATACCAGGAATATTGTCCTTGAATCTGCCAGATGATCTCCCTTGGATGATAGCCCATCTGTTCACAAGTCACCAAGCTTTCCACGAGTTCTTCCTCTTGAAACTTGTCGATCTTGGGGGGGGGGGTCCCATTTTTAAGATTTTACGACCCTTTTTTCTTGCACTATGATGTCTATAGAGGACACATTGGGATGCCAAATTTATCACCAGCTTCTCTATAAGAAATTTTGTTGTCAACGGTGGCTAGAGGACGTTCTGGGGGCATCCTTGTCCACCTGCTTTCTTACGCTCATGTATCTTGATTGAACACTTTACAACCTGAAAAAGACAGATTTTAGAGAGGAAAAAAATTAGAAACTAAACTTTTTACTTTGACAATTGGTGACAGTCATCCTCGACGATGTAGCTTTCCGTCTAGCTAGCTCTCAGCTCCGCTTCACTCGTCCAGTTGTAGCACCAGAACACTTCCAAACCTTAAAAAAAAATCAAAATTATCCATTTTTGCTTTTATTTTTTACACTAAAAATTACTGAAGTAAAAAAAATATGGCTCAATTCTATGTAAATACGAATAGACTTACTGACAGTAATTTTAGTTTGGCAATATCCTTAGAACTTCTCCAGATATCTTGGCCTAAGTAAATTTCCTGGAAAATTGTCCCTAGATTGGGCTGCGCCCCTTGTTAGGTGGTTTTACGGTACCTTTCAGAATCGCAGTTGTTTGTAAAATTATTGCCAACATTGGGTGATGCAAACAGGTCTATAAATGAAAGTAAAATGAATCTGTTTGCCCTCACTATTCTGGGTAAGTGCATTGTTTGGTTGCTGCTGTTTTAAAATTCTTGGCTGTGATAATGACTTGGCAAGACTTTTCTAAACTAATTTGCAAGTAGCCTAATGTTTTCTAAGGATTATAATAAAAAACATTGAAAAAATAAGTAATTTGTGTATTCATTTCCATGTTGCTGATGGACTTCAAAGAAAAGGGTTATTGCGAAACATTTTGCAAGTAGTTCAGTTTTAAAAGTAATTGGATTTCTGGAACTATTTGACTAGTTACAGGAGAATTCATGCTGGAGAAAAGCTGTTAAATTGTTTAGTTTTTTGTCCAGTATGAATTCTGTTGTGATTTTTTTTTCATCAGCAGCAGATTTCCCATTGCAAGAAATTATTTAGTCCGACTAAGTGAAACTAAGAAAGTGCTGTTGTTGCATCTAACTGCTTTTGAAACGTGCAAGGAACCCCATTCCCGAATTTATACTGAACTTGCCATGTAGGGTAGAATAGAATTCTATTTTAAAAATTTTTATCACAGAAGGGCTGCCGAATTTGAATTTATGTATATCATATCGAAATAAATCTACCTTCACGTCAGACATAATTCATTTTACAAAGTACATAAAAAAAAAAAGAGTCAACACTTAGTTAAAAAGTCAAAATTAAAAATAACAATAAAATTAATGACTAGATTTCCTGGTTATTTATTATACAGCTCAACAAAACTCTGCGATATCTTTCATGTTTAGCGGGGATGGGAGTCAGTTTGGGGACTTTTTGGAATTGTATACCGGATGGTCTATTGCGGGTGGGATGGTAGGGTTCAGGGATGACGGAACATAATCGAGGAACAGATAGGGTCTTGTTACCGAAACGAAGACACAGGAGGTTCCTTCTCTCGGCCAACGTGTTGAGTTTGAACTCACCTAGTAGGTATGATATGGAACCTTCCATTCACCATTTATGATTCTAAGTGATCGTTTTTGGACATTTTCAATCATATAGATATGCTCTGAAGAAAGACCAAAATGTCACACTGGACAAGCAAACTCGAATATTGGCCGGACAAAAGAACAATGAAGTTGGAGAAGATCCTTAAGGGGGCAAGACAAATTTATCAAAAGTTTTAGAAGGGAAACCGAAGGGGAAGATTGTTTGGGGATGTTTTGAACATTGGCGTCCCGCTTCAAGTCAGCTGTAATTGTCACCCCAAGTAGTTTAATGCATTTGAGGGAGATTTTGGGAGGAATGGCGTTTGAAAGTGGGGGATGATTTTAAAAAAATAACTGTCATAACTGTCGATTTATTAGGGTTTACTTTCATCTTCGACAAAGAAGGCTCCTGTGTGACATCGTCAAGTAATGACATAACTGAGCCCTCAATATCTCGTCGGCAAACCTCAAGTGCAGATAGGTAGTCCACATACTTCTATCGCTCTGTGTGGTCAGTCATGAGGCTATTAACCATTATAAGGAATAAAATGGGACCCATCAGAGTTCCCTGGGGCACCCCACAAAAGATGGGAAGGGTATCGGAATAAAAAGTTTTATATTTAGGCACTTGATAACGATTTGTTAAAAAGGAGGCAACAATTTTAACTAGAAGGGGACAGTCCAAACTCCTTCAGCAGTTTATTTACAAGGATACTGTGGTCAATTAGGTCGAACGCTTTCTGGAGATCAATTAATAAAAGATTCAACCAAGTATCAGGGTTTTCAAGGTTTTTAAGAACGGTGTCAAGAAGACTAACAAGGTAGTGTGAAGTTGATGTCTCAGGTTTCCAAACTGTTGTAAGTCAATAAGTTCAAGAATCTCTGTCTTTAACCAATTAGCTAGGAAACCCTCGTATATTTTTGAAAAAACTGGGGTTAAGGTGATTGGTCGTACTCCAGTAAAATCGTTCACGCCTCCCAAGCCCTGGTTCCAGCACGACGGATAACATCCGGAATCACTAATATCATTAAAAATACTGACAAGGGGTGTTAATAGTTTATCAGGGAATGCTTTTTTTAGATCAGTTGGGATATCAATGGGACAAATACTAGTTTTTTTCTCAGTTTCTGTAAAAAAAAAAATATTAATTGCTTTGCTGGAATTTCCGGGATTTTTTTTTTTTTTTGAGTTTCAGGGATTAGCTGGTTTTCTGAGAGAGGTGGGAATGTTTGCACAATGCTAGCTAGGTGTTTATTAAGCTCATGGGCTGTCTGTTCAGGCGGTTCGTCCAGAAGAAAATCAAGGTTCTTGGAGGGTTAAGGCTTCCTCTTTCTTTCCGAGGTGGAAAAGTTTTAATTTCAAATGGATTTGTCCTCTTATTTTTTCATTAATGTAAGATTTATCTGAGGAACATACCTTTTTGGTACCCTCTGGGAAAATTTTTTGGTAATTTGTCGTTAATTTTGCTTGAAACAAACTAACCGTTGAATAAAGATTTACACACGACAAAACAACATCCCAGCGTAATCCAAGATCCAAAATCAAAAAGACCTTGACTTGTTATTGGCCGGCATGAAAATTCGGAAACTGAGTAATTTGTTTTAAAAACTAGCAGTGGTTTCAAAGGTAGCACGAAATGATAGCTACCACTGAGGGGGGGGGGTAGTTGGAATATTGTAGAAGGTTTTAAGGTTGGCGCAAATAACATCCAAACTGGTTCCACCTTTTGTATTATAGTACAGGAAAATGAGCTCCAAAAAGAGGTCGACCCGAAACAAATTGCAACAGAAATGATTCTTACACCATCTTGTAGAGAAAAAAAAACTGAACAACATATCCATTTTCGCATATTCTGAGTCGACGCAAAATAACGGTTTTTTGGCTTTTAATGCTATTTTTTTCGTTATTCGAATAAATATCGCAATTTTCGTGGACATCGGTTTTTCTTGAACGGAAGTATGATTCTAACCCAAAATAACATGGCGAGACCGAAAACGAAGTCGGATTTAGCGTAAGAAGCACCATAAAAAAAGTAACTGTATTTTTTCGACTTTTTTCGCCTAAAAAATACAATTTTCGTTGTAGCCCGATTTTCTTGAATGAAAGTGTGGTTCTGACGTAGAATCACGAGCTGAGATCGAAAATAGAATCAAATAGGTTGTTCACTGAACCAGAAAAAAAAAATCGTAATCATTAATGAATGATCTACATTTTTTTAGAAAATAATTAGGGAAAGTGAATTACAAACCGAACTGGTTTTCAGTGGTCAGTATCGTAAATCACACTTAAAACACTCTTCGTATACAATTTAGGGTCAACCCATAGTGTCTAATCTTCACAGTCTATTAAATAGAATCAATCTTATAAAAAATACAAAATAGAGAATCAGATTCCGACTAGTTTCACAACTTTTTCATTTGGAATGGATTAACGACTAGGGTTCTAGGTTCTCTTCATCATTGTTGCTGTCGATTTTTGGGGAGTTGGAACACATTGTTCCCTTGCAGGTTCTGCATGCTGAAGTACAAACTAAGCCGTTTTTAAAGCAGCTACACCTCGCTGAACTACACTGTACACGACAGGAGCACTTCACGATCTTTAGGAGCATACGCGGGGCTGGTGGGAGGTCAGTTGTTAATGGGTACAAGAAGTCATCTTTATTCTTCCATCCCCATTCCTCGGCTTTCAGTTCCGGATCAGGCTCCCCGGTCCATACCTGAACTTGATAAAAAACTCTATAGCTATGAAACTTGGCTGCATCAGAAGTTGGTGGCAGATGTTCTGGGTGAACAAAAGAGTTTGCCGTTGTCACTTTCTTTTCAAAAACTTCTCTGCGGAGTTTGTTCAAGTTCCCTCCTTTCGACGAACCGTATATGATCAGCAGGGCGTCTTCACCAGCGGTCTTGATTTCCTCCTTCGAAGCGGACTTCTGCATGAACACTGCAGCTGATGTTCGGAAATCATTGTCTTCTATCAGCCTCTTCAGTGCAAGACCTTTTCCCACACCGTGGATTCGCGAAGTAGAGTCACAGCCTAACAGGGCGTGAGCAAAAAGGATCAGATGACAAGTATCTTGTCCCAGCTTCTCTTTCAGGGTGTGTATGTCCCATATTCGGGGAGCTTTATTCGACTTTGGCTCAGGTGCGAAGAATAGTTTCTTGCTTGACAAGTCACAGTGGTAGCATAAGAGAACCAATAGATCGGTATCGTCCCCAACTACGGCAGTGTCGTGATACCGTGAAGAGGCAACAGCAGTTTCCACAATCGGGACATCTGCGTCACCTGATGCCTGGGAGACAGAGACACCCTTTGCACGGAGATGATCAGCCAAAGCGCAGATAAACCTGGCTTTGTTTTTCTTGCAAGATAAGAACTCTTCTTTCTTCAGCTTGAGCTGCATATCTGCTGTGAAGAAGATCTCACGGCCAACTGTACGACTCCTCAACGAGTGAGCCATATCTTTTATGGAAGCCCCACCATCGTAGCCGTCGAAAACGATAGTGGCAGAAGGGTACTTTCCTGTCACGTAAGTTGCATAATGGTCTAGAATCTCGAGGTATCTTTCATTTTTTGTCCATGGTATCCTGTGCAGCAGAGCTCCTCCGTCTAGGATATATCGAGTGCCTTCGGGGAGGGGAAATGAATGCTTCTCAAGGTTGCACGCCTGGGCTATGGCCTTCGCAAGTTCTGGTTTGTTTGCAGTCCGGAGCATGCAGGAGCTGTCAAAAAGTGACGCTGGGTAGGAACACAGTTCGTGTTGAAAGTACTCAGTTTCCGTAAGATTGATCCTTTTCGCGATCATGATAAACCTCTGAAAAAGAAGAGTCGGGTCTAGTCGTTTGCAGTCTCCGCTTGGACTTTGCTTGGTGGTCATCTGGATTGCCTGTTCTTTTCGTCGAAACACAAAGTCAGAGACCACCTGTCCAGACATGGCGTCAATGACTTTTAGGCCAACATCTTTGGCAGAATCAACGTTGGCAGACGGATAGGCAGTTAGACCATTTGCTATGCTTCTTAACTGAACATCTCCCTCAAATGGTGAACCCCTTTCCAGAAACTCGATAATCGTCTGCGTATCTTTGCAGTCTCTCAGTTGCATCGGCTCTGACATCTCCTTGTGCTGATCGCTTGTAACGTACAGAATTTGTGAGATACGTTCCATCAGAAGGTTTACTGTAGAGCAGACTGGTCGCGACAAAACCCATAAGGACCTCTGAGCCTCTGTCATGCCGCTGCCGTTGGTAAGGCCACCACAGGTTTTAAGAGAGCGCATAAGCTCCTGTTCAATGACAAGATCTGTGGAGAGTCCAGCCCAGAATCTATCAGAACGTCTTACTACATGCATGCCACTCTGGAAAGCCTGGTAGACCGTAGGATGGGTATCTTGGAGCTTGTCCATTCGCTGGAGGTAAAGATGGCATGATTTCGTATAGTGGTTGTGTCCTGCAGCCGCCAGGTAAGGTAACATGTCTGAGGTAGACTTCAAATGGAGCTCCCATGACCCAGATCGTTCTCCTTTTACAAAGTTTCGTAGAATCGCAACCATGTCCAAATACTGGAACCAAAGCTTTGATGTTCGACACTGGAGCAGTTCTTTTCTCTTTCTGCTGATGAATTCCTGTATTTTTTCTAAGGAAGGATTGCCTTCTGCAACCTCAGTAACTACTTCCTTATTCATCAGTTTCTCGTATAGGTTTCTGAGTTCCACAATTTCTTCGGATTGTAGTCTTGGCTCATCATCACTAGCTTGGTTGTCGGCAAAAACCTCAGAAAGCAGAATGGCGTGTAGCGCAGCGTCAATAAGTAAATGTCCACGTACTGCTCTAGCGATCGCTTTTCCGCTGAGAAGGTGGGGAACAGTATTGGGCGCATACACGTGTTCAAGAACCTCTCTGAGTCCTGACCCATCCATGATGTAACCCACTGCTCCAAGAAAACTCATCATGATATGGAATCCGCCAAGTTTCAGGACGACTTTTGAAAGTGCACTTCCTGGTGAAGCCGCTTCGACCATTTTCATGGCTTTCCACCACAAGGGTTGGTCAAAGGTTACGACGGGAGTAAATCCATGTCGCATGGCCTGGTCTACAATAAAAAGCAAAGTGGAGTAAATACAGGTGTCGTCACTAGCTGGGAGATCGATCATTGGGAGGAAAACAATAGACGATTTCCCTGGGTGATTCCCCACCATAAGTGCTTGCTGCGTGGCATTCCAACCCGGTCTTGGAGTTTTCAGGTACCAGGAGGAATGCCAGAGGATTTCAAGGGTAGAGTTAACAACTGGTTGAAAATCTCTCAGACCTTCATATCTGATTCGCGAGAGTATGGAATCGTCTGATTTATGGTGCACAATGCGTATCTTTTGAGCATTTCTTATGTCATCGGCAGTGGGATTAATCCTAGGAATGCGTATTCTAGCAGAAGTTGACGCTGGTGTCACAGAGGCAATGATACCCATACCGTGGAAAGTATTGTTGCCATCGAGAGTGCAGATATCATGATCCACGTTGTCGGCAACGTGGTGAATAAACCCGCCAGGGAGAATTTCATCCAGATCCTCAACTGCGCTGATGGCTGAACATCTTTCGAATCGCCGAACTTCATAGTACGACGAACAGAATCCCATTGCGTTCAGAGTGTCGATGAGATATCGCGACGCAAAGTGATGATGCATCTGTACACCCAGACCTATTTGCAGAGGTGCAATTACAGCTTGTGGTCTAGCTGCTTGTATGATCGCATGACCAATACTAGCAATCTTGAGGTCTACGGTCTTCCCAACAAATATTTCCCGAAGAAAAAGTCTGAGGCTGTCAGGTACAAAGTTCACAGCTTCTGAAGTGGTTGACAGTTTTTCTAAAACGTCGTAGTCGTCTTTGTTTGTCTGTAGGCCTTTTATGTCGTTTTTCAACAGTTTCGCTGCAGCGCAAAGCAACTGTGCTTTTTCCTTCTCGGGATCTGCAGATCTTGCTTCCACATGATACTGATTTAAGATTGATGACGCAGTATCCGTGAAAGTCACTACATTCGACTTTCCGTCGACAGTCGAGATGAGAATTCTAGTACCGAAGTGCTCGAGAATCTTTTTCTTCATATAAACATTGCTGTAAGGTTCAACATCCACTTCAAGAGCGTCACGCATCTTTTGAACTACATCACTGACTGTTGTCTGTTCTTCGTCATTCCTTTCAAGAAACTGCATCGCTTTTATGAAAGCATCCGTTTTCACCTCGTCCTCTGGTCTGCCTGACCTTCTTCTCTTTTTCTCAGGCTCACAGTTCATGTTCTCGTATTTGAATGGAATCCCTCGGCTTGTCCGAAAGTTATTGCTGCAAAGCTGATGGTACACGGCATCAGCGGCATGAAGGTCTGGGACGGTGCATATCCTTCGGTAAACACTGACTGCCCAGTCATCATTTCTCAGTTCGCATGTTTCTTTAATTGTTTTGTCAAAGTCTATGGTCCGAACGCAGAAAACATCTGAGCCTTTCCGGTGTGAAGCTGAGAGGTCAACAGGGCAGCCACAAAACAAGCAACACTCGTTAAACCTGAACTGTGAAGTACTCGACCGCAACTCGCACTTGGCAGTGGAAATTTTAGCTAGCCACTCATCCTTTCGCCTTTGAGTGTCATTGTCAATGTTACGCCTGTGTGTATAATTTTTTCTGCATAACTCATGGACCTTCTGTCCGGCAGTGACCACAACGGTATCCCTTCGCATCTGACTAGATTGGTTAATTCCGGCAGCTCCTTTCTGTGTAATAATCGTGTAATGTGAGTCGTCTTCGACATTTCTTTTGCAGATTCTGCAGTGCTCCAACTGAGTAGACATCTCGCTATAAAAAAAAAAAGAGTTATTAAGCAAAACATATCTGATCGAAATTTTAAGAGATTTCTTTTGTTCAGCCTTGTTGAAAGGTCCAGTAATAATGTCTCTAGGGATGTCAACGTCCCCAAAGTCTTCAAGACAACGGCTATAGGCAAGGCAATTACTTCATTGTTGCACATGGATACGTTATTGAGAGGGCTATGTTTGTTTGAACTTTACTTTCCAAGAAGACGAGGGATATTCAAATGAGCCTTACAGAGAATGTTGAGGAAAGTGTTGAACTAAATGAAAACACGTTATGTTTACACAGATTGTCAAAAGGGTGAAACACAGGAATAAGTAAGTATATTAATTGGGAAAATTCAGGGAATGATAAGGGATATGATCAAAAGACAATATTTGCATGCTACCAATACTACTTGAGCTACTACTATCATACTTCTCCATTTACAATACTGAGGGGAAAGTTGAACTAAATCCAAAGACGCTGTGTGCATGCACAGCGTCAAACTAGCCTAGCTCAAGAATTAATTGGGGTATTAAGTTGGAACTTTCAGAGAATGCTTAAAGGGGAAATATCGTCTCATCAAAAGGCAATATGCGCACACTACTGCTAACGCTACTGTTAGTGCAACATTTACTACTACTACTTCTATTGCAACTACTTTTAAAGTTAACCTGTCGTGATGATGAGGTCACCTGTTGGTACAAGGTGTATTTCAGGGGACGATTGTCTTCTCAATAGATGTCGCTGTAAAACAAAAAAAAAAACAAAAAACTTCAACTGACATGAAACATCAAAGAATTTGACGCAAAGCAGTAAAGTACAATAATTTATCCTTTAAACTTTTAAAGTATTCAGTTCCGAACCACCATTATAAAAACCGACTTCTTACCTGCGCTAATCATTCATCAGAACACTAGCAGATTCACCGGAAAGTATTACTCGACTGTTAGATGGCGGAATTTCGAATAAAATTTTTTCTCGGGGTAGATGGCGAATTTAAATAAAGGTTATGACTGTCACTGACCGGAACTAGTTTTCTACTCGACTTTCTGGCATTACTTGAGGTCTTCGTCTAATTGATTTCTCAGTCAAATCTTGGGAATAAACTTTGAAATCTTTAAAACACTGAGTGATGAATGTGACGATTTTCATTTTTATTGCATTACGTAGCCTTCGAAGTGTCTTATACTAGTGCCTAGTTCAGGTATTTTTACGAACAACCGATCATTTGTTGAATAACAAGTGCCGATTGATTGTCTTTACAAAAATTACCGCAACGCATATTGATGATAGTGAAACTTTTTTGTTTTGCACCAGACACCCAATCGGACTTCATTTTCTGTCTCAGCTTGTCATTCTGCATCAGAATCATACTTCATTTCAAGAAAAACGGTCGGATACTAAAATTATATTTTTTTCCGGAAAACGTAAAAAAAATCGCATTAAAAGCCAAAAAACCGTTATTTTGCGTCGACTCAGAATATGCGAAAATGGATATGTTGTTCAGTTTTTTTTTTCTCTACAAGATGGTGTAAGAATCATTTCTGTTGCAATTTGTTTCGGGTCAAACCTCCATTTGCCTGTACTATTAGGGATATCAACAATTTGCTTAAGCTTCTGATCTTTGCACAGATGAATCTTTATAGTTTGGGGTAGAAAAACAAAAGCATTTTTCCACTGTATGCTTTGGATAAACTTGTGCAAACGGCCACAAATAAGGAACTTAATTACTGAAACTGCATTTCATTAGTTACGACAGAACTCATACTGGAGAGAAGCTGTTTAATTTAGAAGTGATTTTCTCCAGTATGGGTTCTGTTGTGATTGTTTGATAGGCAGTAGATTTTTCATTGCGAGAAATTTAGGTCAAACATGACTTGAGGAGAGTGATCGATCATCATCATAGCCAGTTATTATCTATAATATTACATAATTTGTAGCATCCTGTATCATTTGGTATTTTGTCTCTCTTCTTACCTTTCTGAAAAGGGGTAGCCTATATTCACCATCCTGTCGAAGCACGTAAGCTGACCGGCCATTGGGATCAAGCCTCCGATTACCCCATTTTAACGATTGTTCTAGGGATTGCAGTGAATTTCAAATACATGGTGAGTTTTCTGCTGTTCTTATTTTCATGCAGTTAAAAAAACACTGTTTTGCTAATTACAACCAAGTGTAATTAGGATAAAATCTATTTAATCAGTTAGAAGTTTTTAACTTGATTACACTCCTGTGATATTTTTTTCTGCGAAGTTCTTTATTATGATTTTGTAACTCATCTATGGAATAGCACCTATGGGAGCACTATTTTTACTTATTACAGCCGAGTTTACTCCGCGGCAAATCTATATAAGTAATGAGTAGTTTTTCTCCTGAGTGCACTCTTGTATAATTTTTTCTGTATCAAGTTCTATATAGGACCTTTCTTTCAGTTTTAGGCATAGAAGAGGCCAATGGCATAGTTTTAGCATGCTTTGGGGAACCATCTATGCCGCAGCTTTTGTGGGGGCCCCTATTTTACTAGTTACAGCAGAATCCACAGTGGAGAAAAGCTATATAATTGATAAGTGTCTTTCTCCAGTGTGAGTTCTTTTGCAACTTTTTAAAAAGAATTTTTGTGTCGAAACTTTCTAGTATTTTCTAGTACGGGCAATTAAGTCATTAAGAAGTTTGGGAAGTCAATGGTAAGTCATGACAAGGTTTTTGCGTGCTCTTGCAGTATCATCTATGGAACGTCGATGCAGTTAAATTAAGCGGAATTAGAAGACAGTGTTTCCCTACCCAATTGTACCAAAGGCTCATGTGTGCTTGTTAACTGTGCAAGTAACAAGAATTGTGAATCCGTGTCATGTCAGTTACGGAAGTATTCACTCTGGAGAGAAGCTGTATGATTAATATCTAGTTTCTCTCCCGTGTGTACTCTTTTGTGATCTTTAAGATATATAAGAACTTCGCTGTAGTTGTGCATGCAATGTAGTATTGACTATAGGATGCCAATGTAGTTGGTAAAGCAGAATGGTAGCTCAGTCTCACGAGTGGTTACTAACTGCAAGTAACAGGAATTCTGAACTCGTATCCTGTTATTTACAGAAGGATGCACACGGGAGAAAACTTGTATGAATAGTAACTAATCCTTCTTTCGTCTGCATTCTTTTGTGATCATTAAGATGCAACAGAAGATTCCTGTAGTTTCAGAAAAGATCAGTAACATGGCTTTTGGTAGGTTCTGGAGTATCACCGTTGCTGATGCTACGGACTAATGAATCACTGGTGATCTTCACTAATCAGCATTATTCTAGTTACTGAAGAACACAAATATCATCTACGGTGATGCCACGGGCTTGTACGTCATTGGCGATGTTCATTATGTTCAGTAAAAAAAATCCGTCAGAACCACCAACCGTCACAACATTCAAAATTGTAAAACTTCAGTTTTTTGGGGTTTAGGGGGGGGGGGAGGTGCCTAGGTTAGGTTTGGTTACGTATTTAATATATGTTATGCTTTACCCCCACTCCCTGATGTGCAAATATATAGCCGAAATTTGTTTCTAAACTATTATACACTTGTTACTATTATATAAACTTATAAATTTGTTTGATGTTGTGACGGTTGTTGGCTCTGAAGGATTTCCCTTTTGGATATTTTGACTTTTGGTGGTTGTGACGGTTGTTCGAAATGGTAGCACCCCATCTAAAGCGCTGTTTTATTACCCCGGCATTGTATTATGCTTCTTTTCCCTTAATTTTTATCCCGAAATAATTTATTGAAAAATATAACTGCATAAAAAATAATATTTCACTTTGTTAGCTGAGTTGTGGATGTTGTCGGATGGTATAACATTATTTTTTTTATTCGAAATATGAGCCTGAAGTTATCTCAAATGATGATTAATTCGACCATTTATTTATTTAGGCTTTGTCGACTTCTGAGTGATAAAAAAAGCTTTGATTGACAAAGGATCGACCTCTGTTAAGGGCATTTTTATCATTCTTGTGCTCGAGCGGTAGAGGGTCAAAATGACCATGTATGGCAGTCCTCTACTGTTACCTAGTTGATGGATTCTAAAACAGATCAAATTTATAGTTCACGAGGGATAGATAAAAACAGAAAGGAATCCTTTTGTTAAATCTAAATTAATTTTCTAATCCAGAAACAACATTGTTTCTATTGGTTAATTCCAGATTCTTATTTTATTTATCCAGATAGGCTACAACTGATTCTTGTTAAGAAGGACCTAGACGGTCAATCATTGTTATCAAAAGTTTCTGTCAATCCATTGACGTGTGCTTGAATCGACCCTTCAATCTCGACTAAAGCTAGTCTAACACACTGCTTTTGATCAAAATGATTGAGGCATTCAAACTTCCTGTTAATCACCGTCAATGCTTGACTTAAGCGTCAAACAGGTTCCTAGACGGTCAATTATGCTTGAATCAACCGACTCACGGAAGGTTTTGATCAAAATGATTGACTGTCTAGGGTCTCCTTTAAAGAGGGATTATTTATGCACATCAAAGCATGTTTTTGTTCTATAATTGAATTTAATGATAAAGAGGAGACCTCGAATGAACTAAAGTTAGAAGACATGTTTGAGTAAACTTTGAGTAAAATTTACATGCCTCCAGGCAGAGCCAAGTCTCCCCTTTTTTTATACGGACTGTATAGAGGCTTTTTAAACCCAAAAATTGGAGTCTACCCCCCCCCCCCCCTCCAAGTACTGAATCCTAAAGACGCGCCTGGACTTACCTATAAGGACCAATACTGAAACAACAGCATGCAGTTTAGCAACTAACTATGTAAATTGAGCAGTAAGATGTAATGTGGCATGTACAGTAAGCATAATGTACGACATATAAAATCCTATAAATGAAAAAGCTGGGCATACAAAGTAGGCCTATGCATTGACTAAACAGGCAATATAAGCAGCAATAAACTTTCAAATTTGAATTGTCCTTTTTACACATGAATGAGTGAGAATGTCAGGAAGACAGTGTAAATTTTGGTTTGACTGGAAAGAAAAACCCAAGCTCAGAGACTGGCTACGAGAAGTGTCTGGAGATTGACATAGGACGTATTGCAAGTTCTTCATGAACTCTTGTCATTGGTAACGTCTCAGCATCCAAGAATCATACACGAGGACAAGGCCGTGTCAAAATTTCAGAACGTTTAAACAAGGAGAGAAATGTAACAGATTTCATGAGGAAAACTTCAGCAGATGTCGGAGACGGAAGTAGCTCCACAACAGAGGCCTACAAACCGCCTGTGGGCATGAGGAAAGTGATATAAATGAAAGTACACCATTACAAGTGCGTTGTACAAATGGACAGAGAAGAAGCTCAGAACCACTGGGTTTCTCAGCATTTTTTATTTTTTTCAAGCCAAACTGTGTTTGAACCAGATATTTGCTGTGTAATTAAGATGGTGATGTCACGCTACTCATTCAACTCCAGTTCTAGTATCTCAGCCATTTTTGGTCAGATGCTCTTAGATTTCATGTGATGCATCAAAGGCAGCTCATCTTATATGTTTTGGCTTGGCTCTTTATTTCAAAGAGCAACTGTTCAATGCTATAAGAAAAGCACTTTCTGTTCTTTTGATGAATGCCTGAATAATGTGACACAGAAAACAGTTGGATGCTGTAGTGAAGCACATGGGCGAATGCGAAGGGAAGGTTGTGGTGCATTATTTTGATTCAGAGCTTAACACACTCAAGAGAGGACTTTCTGGAACAAAAAAATCAAGAAAGCCCTGTCACCACTTAATCCCAATAAGCTGTTACTGATTTCAATGGATGACCCTGTTGCCAACTTGAAGCTTCTGAGGATATTCCAGGAGGATAAAATCCAAGAGGACCCAGATGCATCAAATATATTAAGTTGTGGTTGGCACGTTCTTCATAGAAGCTTTTAGGATGGAGAGAGCAACAGGTTGGCAGGTGGGACATGTTTTCAGGGAAATTTGGCAGAAGTACCATGACTCACCAATAAGACGATCTGACTATTGAGGTGACCAAAACAACAACATTTCCTCTAAGGTTCTGTGTCCATCGATGGTTTAAAGACTTAGAAGTTGCAGAGCGAACAATAGAAGTGTGGCTAGATGTGCAACAGTGTATCAGCAGTCTCTAGAAACTCCCGAAAAGCACAGTACCTTCATCTGTATCCGACTATACAGAAAAAGGGGCTACAGCTGACCCTCTCTTTATGGCCAGTCTCAAGTTTTTTGTATTTGTTGCTAGACAGCTGAAGCCTTTTTTTAGAAATTCCAAACGGATCCACCAATGGTGCCTTTCCTTGCAAAAGAGTTTGAGTCCATCCTGAGATGCTTGCTGTCATGCTTTATTAAAAAAGAAGAATTATAGGATATGAAAACATCTGTCTTGCCAGCTGAAGTTTGATGTCCAAAAAAGTCAATCCGTCTGCCACTCAAACAATTGGACACTGGGTTTGCCGTAAAGCAAACTTTGAGAAAGCTCCTAAAGGCCTCCAGGAAAATCTAGTGAATATACATATGTCAAGAAGGAATGTGCCTCCTTCCTCGCTGTGACCTGCAAAACATGGAGAGAAGTCCTCTTGTGTGCCCAGGAGGGCGGCACATGAGCTATCTCGACCCTGTGGTTGTGGTGACAGCAACTGAGCATGCAATAGCAATGTTTGAGAAACTTCTAAAGGTTCTTCTCAATGCAGGGTAGTGCACTGCCACAGAGTGCGACAAAATCTTTGCTCAGTATAAAACATTCTTATGGCATGCAACTGCAAACCTCAAGAAAAACCGTGGGATATAATGAAATGTCTCCTAATTCTGTCTCATGCACAAACAGTGGAGTGAGGGACTCCGGGAACAAGGACATAATAATGGAAAACTTAAAAGGAAAGGAGTCTGATAGAATATAACTTTAAGAAATGAATTGGGCCTAAAAAATTTTCCTTGGAAGCTGATTTTAAGCTCCTTACTCTATTGCTTCACTATCTCTAAGGCTTAGCACAATTAACAAAAGACAGATCCTATTTTACCCTTTAGAAAAAAAAGTTTTCCATAACTTTCTTCCTATTTAACAGGAGAGCCTTTTGGAGTATGCTTTTGTATCCTTTTGGCTTCATGATGACCTTTCTCTTTAGAGAAAAATGATCCCTGATATTTCGTAAATAATATAAGGTAGTTATTAGTCTGATAGCATTGCGCCTGGTCTAGGATATAATTGCTAAGCATGCAGTTGTTGAAACCCTACCAAAAGACTTAATCCAACATTGCAAAAGAGCAAGAATGAGACATATGCAATGTCTTGATGATAAAAAAACAAAAACTAAGTAAAGAACAGACTGCAAATGCGAAAAACGTAAGGGAGCTCTACAAAGAGATAGAAAATGTCAAAGCAAAACAGAGAAGAATGTGGAAAAGCAGTTAGATGATTCAGAAAGAGGCAGCCGCAATGGGAATGAAAGCAGAAAAAAAAAGGATTTCTCATTACTGGCCTAGTTCAATGCCTTTCTTAAAAATGTTGCCTAGAAAAGGGAAGCACTACGACCTGTCGCAAAAACACTAGAAGACCCGCAAAAGGTGTTAGATGGCATTGCTTTGTTTTATATTGAACTTTTTGCACTGCAGGATAGGATTTAAGTTTGATATTTATATTTTTTGTTATTTTTGCAGTGATTTTCATTTTCACTTCAAGAATGCAAGTGTCAGATGCACTAAGTCAACTTCAAGTAAAACAGATATAACTATAGGGAATTGCTTGGGTGATTTATTGAATATTAAAATATTTTGGGGGGAAAGTAAAATAGACAAAAGGGGGAGATGAATAAACATTAAGAAATTGGGTTAAATATACAAAATATAAGGTAGAAGGTAGAAAATAACACTTCTTCAAAGCTTGGGATATACGATATATACCAGTATTTTACCCTAATTTTTTAGAATAATTTACTTCGGATCCACTTCATATTAGGCGAAATTGATTGTGCATTTAAATACTTTTGCTTTATAAATGTAATATCATTTTTAGTATAATAGATATTACAAAGATGTGATAAACCAAAATGATTTAGAATGGCAATGTATGCCATTAATATCGGCATGTCGCCTTGCCCTAGTTGTAATAGCTTGACTTTCATTGTGGCCGACTAGCAGCGGAAAATGTTTTTAAAATGTCCTAGGAAATCATTTCAAGAAAAGGAGCGGGAACCCTGGTAATTTTCCACATGGGGGGGGGGTCCTTGAATTTTCTATCTTTAAGATCGCAGCAACGCATGACCGGTAAGCTAGCAATGTAACAATTTAATGGAAACAAACAATGTTTAAGTTATTATAAGCATTATCCATGATTATCATGCCACCTAATTTAGCGGAAAATGGTTAGTTCAGTGAAAACTCATTGACATTTAGGTGTGACTCCTTCGATTATTTGAATAGTGTATATTATATAATTTTTTTAAATTTGAATATTTTATTTGAACATTGCAACTCTTTTGATTGTTTTAATTATTTCTCGTTCTGGATTTTTTGCTTATAATATATTGGCAAATAGGATTTTTTTTTTTTTTTTTTTTTTTTTTTTTTTTTTTTTTTTTTTTTTTTTTTTTTGACATTCATAGGATATAATATAGTAATTTAGGCAAAACCTTGAAATTTGACGTCCTTTTTTGTCATTTAGCTGCGACATCTCTACAGTTTGAGTACAAGCAACCGCACTTGGGAGACGGTTCTCCTCTAGTTAGAGAAAAATTGAAAATGCTTAAGGAAGAACTATGTGCCTCATAATTCGGTGTAAAATTTTGCAATTGCCTACCAATGAGTCAAATTATAAGTTACATTTATGTGGCAAATTTGACCTAAAATACCTACGGAAGAAGATGAATTTTATTTATCGCGCAGTGTTTCTTTGTTTGGTTGGGCTAATGAAAGTAATTGAATTCTTCAGTCAGGATTTAAACTATTGCAGGAGAATTCGCACGGGCAAAAAGCACTGTAAATCAAAACTGGTTTTACGCCTGAACATAGGCTATTCTTTTTTGATTCTCTTGATAAGTAACAACTTTCGTAAATACTATATTTGTTTCACGAGAGTTTTTTTTTCAGAAGTTGTCTCTAATGTGAGTAGGGCACGGGATAACAGATTTTTATTTGCCAATGTCTTTACGTACCCCTACGTTTCCGTATTTTTTCTTACTTTTTATAATCTATTTCTATCTAGTGGGTAATTGTGGGGCCCCCTTCCGCCCTCTCTATCTTGGGCATTTCCTCTTGAAAAATCTTAGTATGGTGAAAGAATCAAATACGCATTCAACGTTCAGCCCCTTTAGGGCCAAAGAGTAATTTGCAATGGTCTCATATCTGCGCCTTTGCTGTTGTGTCATATTTTTGGGTATATTTTCACATGCCAGTCCAGAATAATCTGATAATCTATTTTCAGTAGAATACCTGCTAAGCCTAGACTACTTATTTTTCTTTTTTATTTTTCAAGAATTTCATAAAGTCAATCAGCTTTATTCTGTAGAAAAAATATATGCTTTGAAGCTGGGTTTTAATAGGAGTCAAATCCCTCCCCCACCCCACCGTAAGATTCAACGTCCATTAATGAAAAAGAAGCCTCCTTGTTGGAAAAGTTGTTTCGCTGTAGAGCTCATTTATTCGACTGGTGAAATACGTAAAATCTGGTGCTCCTTTCTGATTTCAAATGTACAATCTCTGCGCAAATCTTACTATAAGTTTGCGAAGTACCTTCTACAAATCCCTAAATGGCTTAGAATCGGTTATAACATAGAAAAGGCATTGTGGTCATGGAGAAAATAGAAACGGTTAATTGGTTCGGCGTTTCGGTGTTACGGAGCCCCTCCTTGCAGAGGACTCACAGTTCGAATGTTTATCAAACCGGCCATCGTCACACCCCTGGAAAATGACTGATTTGATTTTGTTTTGATGTTTATGTTATGTGTTCATAGTTCGTTCTTTTTTTTTTCGTTTTTCTTTTATTTTTATAATGCTCGATCGCGTTTTTTTTTTTTTTTTGTTTAACTATATGATGGGAAATAAATATTCATTCATTCATTATCCTGAGATTAGCTGGCGCTAATTTTAGCCAATCTGATTTTCCACAAAAATTTTTGATTGGTTTAAATTAGCACTGGCTAAAACTTGATATTAGTATTTTAAATTGGAATTTCATCTTGAATTTCATTAGTATCTTGAATTTCATTTTAAATTGGACTTAGAAGCTGTATGTTAAATAAGTCCAACATTATCAAATTTTCAATCTTCTTTGGGGGGGGGGCAAGAACTACAAATCCTTAAGTTAGACGGAGACAGGTGCAACGAAACAAAAATGAAAGGTAATCACCTTCACCTGTCTATTTAAAAAGTAGTTAGACTCCAAAGCCTAATCGACATTAATGACTGAGTATTGTAAATTACTGTAATTATGTAATTATAAATTATTATATATAAATGTAATTATGTGTAATTATAAATTATTGTAAATTATATGAGTATCACTGTAAATTGTGAAACACGATTCTTTTTTTTACATAAATTCTACTTTCTTAGGCCAAAGAAGAAGAACCATCTGGAGAAATTATAGAACCATCGCCTATTGTGGTTGAGTCGGTTCCTTTCCCTTCTCCTCTCCCTTCTCCTCCTTCTGTAAAAGCCGAAGAAAATATTTCACCTGATGAAATAACTAAGGACGACGAGGAGGTAAAGCCATTGTCTCCCATTCCCGCTTCGCCTTCCTCTGAACCAAGAGAAGAATCTGTGGAGGCTATTAATGCAAATATCTGTAATGAAACCAGTGTTCAGACAGTTGACGAAGACAAGAAAGAAGTCCTACAAGAGACTAGTGATCAAGCTATACCTGAGGTAAGTCTAAGTGCATCATGAAATTGGATCAAGTCCAGAAAAAAATAACAATGAAGATAAAAACCCAGAGGGTTAAGGGACTAAAATTGAATCGGACAAACCTTTTTTTTGAAAAATTAAAAAAAAAATTATTTAGATATAGCTTTCGGATGATTTGGTCGGGCCAATTTTAAAGAGCGGAGAAAAAAAAACTTAGACCAATTTGGTTCACTATCGCTGTTTCAAAAAATGTGTTGATGGTGGCATAAATAACGGAGGTAATTCTTTACCTTTTCGCCTTTCCCGTATAACTTTTAACTTTTGATCTTTCTTTTTGTTTTTTCTCTATCACTTGGCGCTCTCTCTTTCCCTTCGAACGTTGACAGCCGCTTTTCAATTTTGTTATAGAGTCCTCAGTGAATGCTATGTCTCTGGTTTTTTGTTATAGCACCAGTAGAAGAGGACCAGCTTTTTTTCGTATGTCAATTTAGTTTAACAGCAAACACATTTCGGCTTTTTTAGTGTTGGTCTTTTTTCGTTTTTTTTTTTTTTTTTTTTTTTTTTTTTTTTTTTTGCTATTTTTGATAGCATTTGTGCTTTCTGTGCTTTGTATCCTTTCTTGTTCTTCGTATTTAGTAGTATTTAGGGCAAATGACTTTATGCTTGCGTTTTTTTTTACTCCTTTATACCACTTAATAAAACCTTTAGAATCCTTTTTTTTCTTTGCTATAATTTTTTTTCTTCGGACCTTCACAATCGCTTTGTAATATATCCTTAGAGCCTTTCTATATTTATTGAACTATCTTAGCAAATGCAAAATTAATATTGTTTAAGATACAGCTGTATATTACGGTATATATGCGTTTAACTATTTTGAGGCAAGTTAAAATTTATGAGCAGTTTTTCAATTTTGGTTCCTTACTTCTTCTCAATTAAATTTCTTACCTCTTAAATTAAAATCGTTTTTTCAATTTATGTGGGTATATTTTAATAGGCTCTTTTCTAGAGGGGTAGGGTCAACATATGAAATACTCCCTTTTCAGGCCACTGATTTTTAGTTTGTAAAACATATATTTGGTAAGTCTTTTAAAATGATATTAAAATGAGCAAAAACGTTTACAAAATCGAATATTGCAAAGAAAAAGGGTGCGATCAGAATATCATGTTATTTTGTCGGAATATGAGCTACAGGATCGACTTAAAAAAAATTATGTTTAAAACATATTGAAATATATCTTGACCTCTACAGGAGGCCCGAGACGGTCAATCATTTTGATCAAAAGCTTCCGTCAATCGATTAACGTGTGCTTCAATCTACCCTTCAATCTTGACCATTTCTAATTTCATGTGGGATGTCATTTGCTGACGCTCCAGACTTCTTTTTCTGCTCGATCGCCTTGCACTTGCGGTTGCAATTTGTTCTTAAAATATTAATTTTCTTTTTTAGTTAAGAAACTGTATAATCTAGTTTCAGTGTCTTTACCGCCTGAAATATTCTGTCAAATGCCGCACTTTTCTTATTTCGGTTATAATAGTCTCTACTTTTAAATTTCCATAACTCAGGCTGATCCCGGTATAATTCTACTAGTAAACAGATAAACTCACGTTCCGCGTTTTTGCTTACTTCCGATGTGTCTTCCATTGTTTTTGGCGCGTGACTGACGCAATACCTGAACAAAACTAGTCTAGACGGTCGATCACCCTCATCAACCGCTTGAGTAATTCAAACTTTCTATCAATCACCGTCAACACTTGACTCAAGCGTCAAACAGGTTCCTAGACGGTCAATCATGCTTGAATCAATCGATTGACGGAAGCTTTTGATCAAAATAATAGACCGGCTCGGGCCTCCTTAAGGGAATCAAGGAAAATTTATTCATACTATTCTTTAAAGATTTGGAAATAGTGAAAATAGATTGATACTTCCAGGGCCATATCCAGGATTTTTGTTTGGATGAGTGGGAAGGGGGGGCATAAGAATAATGAAGGTGTTTAGGTTCGGTGGACCTTGTTTAAACGGTCTCAAATAAGGGCTATTTAACCTGAATTCTTTGCCCAATTTAAGAGTTGGAGAATTTTTTAGTTTTGAGTCGGACGAATTTTTACAAGTAAATCCTGATTTTATTGTCTCATATTCAATGTTGGATTCAGCTTCAAAATATATAGCCTGGTGATGTCTGCTGACTCCTGTTTGGGATCATATGTTTTTTCCCTTTTTATTAATTATTTTTGTATCCGCAATTTTTTAGTAAATGGAATTACTTCATTTTGTTCGGTAAATTTCCCCTTGACTGCTCTCAATCAATCAGTTAATTGCTCTCTATTAACCAGTTCTCAACAATTCTATGGATTTTGGCCTTGTTTGCTCCATTTTGTGAAATTATGCACGGTCTTCATTTAAGCTTCAAGTTGTTATTTATTTTAAAAAACTTTCATATATAAAATATATTTTGTTTCTGATTATTCCTATTGTGTCATCTGATATTTTATGAATATTGTGCAGGTTATGGCTGTTTTTTTCTCTAGGCTGTATAATCAAGTAAGGGTAATCCCTCACTCAAGTGTGATGAATTATGTTGTCAAAAAAAGAAATAATTTTTTACCGGTTTGCCTAATTACCTTTGCTTTTTGTCGCATCTCTGAGGCAGTGTGCGTGTAACTGAACCTCAAGTAACTGAGCTTCCGTGCAACTGAATTTGTTGCTGCACACATGACCTTCACGTGTGTCCAGACAAAGTTTGCTCATTTTCAAATATATGTGACAGAAGAATAAAAATAACCGATAAATGAAGATCATTTCATTTGTCAGCTTTTATCACCACCGATGAGATGGGCTGAATTGTATTTTCTAGCTATAATGTTGATTTAAGGAGGGTTGAGCTGAGTGCGGTTGGTTTGAATAAAGGTTGAGTCACACAGGTCTTGGTTAAACGGGGGTTGAGTTGCACAAGGGTTGAATTAGATGGAGGTGGAGTTGAATGAGTATTGATTTAGATGATGCTGAGCTGCGCGGATATTGAGTTGAATAAGCATTGATTTGAATTGGTGTTCAGTCAAACGGGGATTCATTTAAACGATGGCTTCGTTTTACGGGGTTCAGTCAAATGAGAATTCCGTTTTATGGGGTTCAGTTCAACTGGGGTTCCGTTTTACGGGATTCAATTGAACTAGGGTTCAGTTGAACGGGGATTGAGTTTTATAAGGGATCATTTAAATGGGGGTTCATCTGAACGAGGGTTCAGATGCATGGTGGTTCAGTTGTACCTGGGGTCAGATGCGTGAAGGTTCAGTTTCAAATAAACCCTCTGTGGCTTGTGATATCTCTTATGAGCCCTGTCTGAAAATATCCTCCTGGTTTTATTTTAATTTTATTATTTGTTTAGTTGCTGTTTGTATTTTTTATTTAATTGAATGTTCCCTTCTATTCTTCATCGTATCACTTCATGTTGTTTGGTATCCCCCATCCTGTTATTCAAAACCTAGCCTACCCTGGGCTCTTATATGAAAATCGTGTTAGTTTTTGATTGATTATGGAGAATTATTTAAGAATAAATTTCATTTAAATTGGACATATTATTATTTATTTATATCGTTGTTATTAATTACTATTTATTGACTTAGGTTTGTTTTCTGTTGGTTTTGCTTGATTATGACAAATACTTCAGAATAAACCTTCATTTAAGTTGCCATTTTTATTTATGTACATTTATTATTTTGTTTATTTTCTCTTATTACAGATTTTACCGCCCCTAACTTACCCTCCGTTATTTTATAAATATCGTTTTGTTTTTTTACTGTTTCTCCTTGAGGTTGTTTAATAAAGTAAAGATAAACCCTCATTTAGAACGCATTCACTGTATTGTTGAAAAAAGAACTTTTTTCTATGAAAATTGCCTTCCCTTTTTTGTTAGATCTCAACAACCACCTTTTACTTTACAATATTTTCAGTCAACCTTTCCTCAAGATTATTCAATATCAGAAGTTGCTTCAGAAGGTACTCATGAGAACAACGAAGAAAGACCAGAAACACCGGCAAGAACCCTCACCCCTGCGCCAATCCAGCCAGAGACACCGGATTCCCCTTTCTGTCCCTCAGTGACTCAAGAGCAAATTGATGAACAACTGAAAAAAGACCTGGAGAGTGTTGATGATAAAGTTCATGAAAGCAACCCTAAATTAGACAAAGAAGTGGCCGAGGTTTTGGCACTGCCCGAGCCCGAATCCAACGAATTTAACGAACCACCAGACAACCCAGTTGGTTTCCAGATTACTTCTTATCCAGATGTTGGTAATACCAATACTAATGGCTATATTGAATCATTTGAACAGAGGCAGAAAAGTAAGTTTTTTAAATTTTATGTTTCATTATTTTAACAGTTTAAACTAAAGAAATTTTGCACAAAGTTTGTGAATCGTGACTCATATGACTGATTTGAACAGGGGCAGAAAAGGGAGTTTTTAAAATTTATGTTAAAACTTTTTGACTAATATCAAACAAATCGAGCTTGACTTGCACACAATGACTCATATTTGCACGTGAGTCATTTGAATGGAGACCAAAAATGAGTTTATGTTTAATCATTTTAACAGTTAGATAAAACAATTTGTGCAATTTCATGCACAAATGTGCATGTTTCATGTGCAATTTTAATGTTTGGAAATGGGTCATTTAAACCAGCCACAGAATTGTGTGCTTAATTAGCCTTACCGAATTTGAACAAGCGAAGTATGCAAAAGTTAAGCTTGAACCAATTAACCGAAAATCAAGTTTAATTAAGACACTGTAAAGAAAAAAATTGGGATTTTAAACAAGTGTTTATGAATAGCACTATTGAAGAATTTTGCGCTGTCAGATAGGGTGCGTACATGTACGCTTGAAAAGTAAGAATTTTTTTTGCGTAGCAATTTTAATTTGAAAAATCATTTTAAAAATTCAGTCAAAACTAAGTATAAAAAACATAGAGGAATTTTTTTAAATACAGTGAAAAAGAAACATAAATTGCTGCCATTTAAGTAGTGTCTGTATGTACAATAATGGGGCTTGAAGGAACATTAGTATTCAAGGATTCATTTTCTTCTTTGTAGAGTAATCGTTTAATATTTAGTTGCCAATTAGTTTTTTTTGGCAATAAATACATTCGTTTTTTAATACCATAATTTATTAATTTTTGTAATTTATATTTAAATATATATATATATATATATATATATATATATATATATATATATATATATATATACATATATATATATATATACATATATATATATATATATATATATATATATATATATATATATATATATATATATATATATATATATATATATATATATATATATATATATATATATATATATATATATACATATATATATATATATATATATATATATATATATATATATATATATATACATATATATATATATATATATATATTTATATATAAGTATATATAATATAAATATATATTTTTCCGTCACCTGGCTTCTGAAATTCTGTTGTTTCGTGGATATCTGTGTAACTGCAAGCTGCAAAAACTCAAGGATCCTCGGTGAATTCGTTCGTCAATAAGTTTTTTGCTGTTTTCCTTATGGAAGAAGGTGTTTTCCTTATGCTTTGGCTTTGAATTTTGAATTTCACGTCAGCCAATGAAAAAATGTAGTTAAAGTGCGAGTGAATATCTAAGTCGCTTCTTTTTCAGATCTTATTTAAAATGTCCGGTTTTCTGGCTGGGATTTTTTTTTTATATTAGTAAAATCTTCCTATTTATGAACTGGTAAAAGAAAAAAATTGAATGATTTTATAGTTTTTCTAACATTCATTCAAATTAATTTTTCTCCTTTTTTGGAAAAATTTCTTACAAGACTCCAGGATTCCGCTTAAAGTCAGTGATACCGCTGTTAATTTGCATAGTCAATTGCGAATTGAGCATTTATCCCTTAATCTGCATCACATTGATTTGCATCACTTTTGTATAAAAAAAAACTTTTAAGGAGGCCCGAGACGGTCAATCAATTTGATCAAAAGCTTCCTTCAATCGATTGAACTGTGCTTCAATCAACCTTCAATCTTGACTAATGCTAATTTCAAGTTTAATTTTAACTCACGGCCATATTTTTAGTTTCCGTGCCGAGTCGGGTAGTGAAGTGTCTACCGTGTGTGAAATGCAGTCTAATACTGATTTGGCTTCGATGAGAAAATAGCACTTTGTCATTGTAGTACCACAGGGAAGGTTGTGGAATGTCATCTGCTGACGCTCCAGACTTCGTTTTCTGCTCGATCGCATTGTACTCGCGGTCGAAATTTGTTCTTAAAACATTAATTTTCTTTTTTAGTTCAGAACCTGTATAATCTGGTTTCAGTATCTTTATCGCCCGCAATATTCTGTAAAATGCCGCGCTTTTCTTATTTCGGCTATAATAGTCTCTACTTTTAACTTTCAGTAACTCAGGGTGATCCCGGTATAATTCTATAAATAAACAGATAAACTCGCGTTCCGCATTTTTGCTTACTTCCCATGTGTTTTCCATTGTTGTTGGCGCGTGACTGACGCAATACTTGAACAAAACTAGTCTAGACGGTCGATCACACTCATCAACCGCTTGAGTAATTCAAACTTTCTATCAATCACCGTTAACACTTGATTCAAGCGTCAAACAGGTTCCTAGACGGTCAATCATGCTTGAATCAATCGATTGACGGAAGCTTTTGATCAAAATGATAGACCGGCTCGGGCCTCCTTAAGGGAATCAAGGAAAATTTATTCATACTATTCTTTAAAGATTTGGAAATAGTGAAAATAGATTGATACTTCCAGGGCCATATCCAGGATTTTTGTTTGGATGAGTGGGAAGGGGGGGGGGCATAAGAATAATGAAGGTGTTTAATAGTCTCTACTTTTAACTTTCAGTAACTCAGGGTGATCCCGGTATAATTCTATAAATAAACAGATATACTCGCGTTCCGCATTTTTGCTTACTTCCGATGTGTTTTCCATTGTTGTTGGCGCGTAACTGACGCAATACTTGAATAAAATAGTCTAGAAACCGCTTGAGTCATTCGAACTTTCTATCAATCACCGTCAACGCTTGGCTCAAGGGTCAAACAGGTTCCTATACGGTCAATCATGCTTAACTCAGTCGATTGACGGAAACCTTTGATCAAAATGATTTACCGTCTCGGGCCTCCTTCAAAATATACGAAAAGAAAAACTTTCAAGTCCAATATAGTTCTTTGTAGCTAAGCAATCTGAGCAACGAAGACAGTTTAATTGCCCAAATGGTTTTCATTCAGTTTGGCCACGATTTGTGATGCTGAAGTCTGGGCTAACAACTGTTAATATTTTTATTTTAATGTCAATCAACATTGTTAATATTAATTTAAATTTTATTTAATAATTCAAAATTAATATCAGGATATTTTATATTTAAAGTTTTATATCTAAATATTTAATTTTTGATATTTTTATTCTTCTCATGACCCCAGGACCAAAAACTGTTTAAATAATATGAGCCTTCGTTACCGTCACTGCTAATGGTTACATCTGACTTTTTCTCACTTTTAAAACAAATACCAAAAACTTTAAATAATATTTAAATAACAAATAATGACTGTGAGCTTTAATTTCAAAAATTAAAATTTTCTGATGACGATTTCTTTCTTTGGTTTTCTTGCGAGGATTGAAGCCAACAAGAGTCACACACAGGGTGACACAGGCCTTCAAATAGCGTCAAAATGGGCTCTGTTGATGCGTAAACTTATGGCTTTATAATCCTTTTTTTTTCTAATTGTATTCTATCTACTTCTTTTTTTCTGATTCTACTCCTTTTATGATTCTATGTTTCATGTTTGAACCCTTGAAAAGTGGGGAGTCTGAAATATATTTGAGATGATCTGAAATGGGCTATTCAGATGGGATAAATAAATTCAGATTATCTGAATTTATTATCTGATTATCTGAGATTAACTAACTGGTATTGCATTGTCAAGAGCTGAAATTCTGAACCTTCATTTACGGGTAAAGTGATGAAACACGTCATAATTTATGAGTTACGTAAGTCATGATTATGGGTGACATATTGGATTAAATTTTGATATCAAAGTTAAATAGTCAGTTGCCGTAAAGTAAAGTTTTTATAATAACTGTGTGAATTTAGTAACGGGGAGAGAGGAGGAGGCCGAGGTTAGAGGAGGATTATCAAAGAAATCTCCTTAATTAAGTTGGTGACTTAAAAGGAACTTTCTAGAATTATCGAACTCTTTTCCTCTTCCATTTTTTCGGACTACAATGCAAAATCATTTTGTTTACCTTTTATAGAATTTTTTAACACAAGAATGATAATTGACTTATGTTTTGGGTTTAAGTACAGATCGGTTTCCGGATGCTAGTAATTTAAAACTTTGTGCAAGCTAGAAAGCTGTTTGCTAGCAAATTATAGAACAAATTCCGCTGCGTCAGTCGTATGGTTCTCTTTCTTCCTGCTGTTTTACTTCCCTCTTATCTTTCTTCCTACTCTGTCGCTATTAGCCCTCCCCTCCACTCTCTTTATCCGATGCTAAATTGCTCAATTTTTTGTCTAGATGAGAAACCCGTGCAAGTGGAGACTGAAGAACCAGTCAATTTGTATAACGATGCTGAGAACCTGTTTTCTAACGGAGCAGATGAAGAACCAAAAGATCTTTTGGATGTTGTTACTGCTGCCTATGAATGCAAAGAAAATAATCAGCGTGCAGCTATGTCTTTGTCATCTTGCGCGCAAAACTCGCAAATAACACTTAGCCGGTCTTCACATCACGTTTCAACAACATCACCGTCCAATAGTCTTGGTGTATATACACCGGAATCTAGTACTGGTTCTGTACATGGGTTTAATAATAATGAAAGTGAAACAACTGTCGGGATCGAGTCTCCAAGGTCATTACCTAGTAATGAGCCACCAGCACCGTCGCCATCACATGTCCAAAGCGGTATGAACGCATCGCCTGCTTCTCAGGTCTTACAACAAAATATGACATATCAAGATTATGGTCAGATAATGAATTCTGATAGCATGAGCCAATATGGCTCTTTAAATCTAATGCAGAATAGGTCACCTCAAAGTTGCTTACAGCAAAGAAATCAAAGTCAGTCTTCGCAACAGCAACCAACTAATCCCCCCACTTCCCAAGCAATAGCATCAATAGCAACGCCTCAAAATACGCAAAGTACAACTACGCAAGCAGTAAGTAAACCAAGTAAAACATCGCAAAAGAGTAAATCTAAGTCCAAAACGTCGCAACTTTTTGCGATGCCAACAGCAACACATCCTCCCGCAGCTCATACTCCTTCGTCAGCCACCGGTCCAACGCAGCTACAAGTCTTTCAGTCAAATTATGGCACATATGGTATGCCTTTAGGCATATCTCACCTGGCTACGCCAGCTACATACATTGCGTTACCTCAAGTTGCTGTGGCTTCACCGCTTGGCTATTCAACAACTGGTAATCCAGCAGCAAGCTATATGAGTGTACCCATGCCAGTTCTTCAACCTAGGTCCAGCAGTTCTTCAAGCACTACTTCGACAAAGTCAGAAAGTTCTAGTAAGGCCAGGACGAGATTTACTCCTATTGCGCCAGCACCACCATCTCAGAGCAGTGCTTCGACGACGGTTGCAACTTCAAGTCATGTGACATCTACGGCGTGTGCTCTTTCTGTTCCTACTTCAACTTACTATCAGAACTCAAACCAAGTCCAAAACTCTTCAAATAGGGTCCCAACGTCACAATACCTCTCTAATAATAGTTCAAGTTGCAGCCTTAGTCAATTACAAAAGCTAACCAATGGTTTACCAACAGATAGTCAGTCTCCTCACAATACAATGACTCCGCCTCCAAATTCTGGCACTCCACCCTATACTCAATTAAATCAAGGATACTCTCATCATCAGCATACTGGTATCGGACACACACCGCCACCTTCTGGCATGGGAATCCACGGACAAAATCAGAATTCATATCCTAAATACCATTCAGCTAGTCCTGTTAGCCCCGGGCCAGGAAGTGTAAATATGCAACATCAAGGTCAAGTTGGCAGCCCAAGTTGTCAGTCCGATCGTAATCAAAGTAGCTCTAGGTCAAAAGGTAGCAGCGGAAATTCCGCTCAGAGAGTTCCTAATGTGACAATTAACCAGCCTAGCCCAAGTAGCCTCATGTCTGCCAATTATCCATATGGTATGACTATGGGTATGGGAATGGGTCCATTGAACATGGGTCGAATGAATCCGATGCAACATCCCGCAAGTGCAGCCTATCTTGCGGCTGCTGGTCAGGGCTTTATTAACCAGAATATGGGAATGTCCATGCTGAACATGCATGGTCACAGCAGTGGCTCTACAAGCGGCCACTCACAGTTGCCACAAACAAATTACGGTGATAACAGAAGCTCCACTGCACAAATGTATCCTCCATATAACTTTAACTACATGCAGCATATGCCACCACATAGATGATATCTTTATTGATTTTTTTTTATTTCATTATTTTTTTCTTTTTTCTTTTTTTACAATGTATGTGTTTGAAACGTATTAAACGGTGCTCAGTAATTATATTCTCTACACTAAAGGCCTTCTACGATTTATTTTACTGATCTTCTTCATGTATTTCTTAAATGCTGATATAAGATGATTGAATACAAGATGCCCCCACCCCCTCCCGAAAAGGGGGCATGGTTTTTGCACTTTCATCCCTTGTTTTTCCCCTTTTTGTTAGTTTCTACTCTGTTAAGAGGATGTCGTACTTCAAAAATCGTTTTGTGAGTATTGCCTGAACATCATACAGCCAAAGTCTATTTGCAAATTCTCTAAGGTGCTAGCCACCATTGAGTTAATATATATCTGTGGTTTGGCTATGAAGTTGGATTAAAAAAAAAAAGTAAAATATTTTCGTTCCTTTTGTCGGCAAGCTGGTCAATTAATGCGGGTAGCACCACAGGGAACTCCCAAAGCTGTCGAATAGCTCTAATGGTATTTCCTTTGAGGTTTTATGCGTTTTCCTTGCAGGTATATAATAAGTTTATTTTTACCCGTTTACAACATACAAAAAAGAAGCAGAGTAAAAAAAAAAAAAAATAACTTCTAAGCAAAGAAAACAGATAATACAAAATTAATCCAAACAGCACTGGTAAATAATGGCAGAAAATGAGGTAAAAGTTTAAACTTTTCTTAAACGTATCGCACTCTATTGAATCCACTACCTCTAAGGGTCAGAAATGCAGTATTTTTGCAGATAAAACTATTCCTTTAACACAGCAGGAATCTTAATAAAAACTTGAGATAGCGACAAAACCCCGATGGAACCTTTAACTGCTCAGTTTTAGAGAGCGAGCCCCAAAGTGATGAAATGAGCAGGTGAGGCAGAGCTAGGGCACTATATAGTTTAGCAAGTACACGCTTACTATAAGTATACTTCAGTGCAGCAAGTTTGGTATACCTGGTGTGGAAACGTGATATGGCATGTTCAACGGCAAGAATACGAGTACTACGCTTATCTGGACCATAAACGAGGCCGAGGTATTTCTCTGAAGAATACTATATTAGATTTACCTGCTACAATAACAGATAGAAAAGATGTAGCTTTAACCCTTGCATTATAAGCAAGAAGTTCTGTCGTAGCAGCATTAACGTTAAGTCCTAGGATCTTAAAACCAAAAATAAAAGAATCAAGGTTTGCCTGTAAAGTAGTAAGACTCGAACTTAGAAGCAGGACATCATCTGTATAGCAAATCAAACTAGAATTATAGGTAGCTATAAATTCCACCATTAATTGTCCCAGTTATAGTTATCGTCAGAATGTTACACATAGTAGGACTTAAAATAGAACCTTGCCTGAATCGTCTAATAAGATGAATAGGCGCAGTTAAAAGACCTTTTTCAAGTTTAACCCTAACATAACTATGGCTATACCAATAAGAAAGCAGCGCAACAATATGGGGCGTAACTCCAGGATCAAGCAAAGTCAAACATACTTTTGATTAGACTACAGAATCGAATGCTTCTTGTATATCCACACTACAAAAATATACAGGATTTCCCAAATTCTCAGCATGACTACGGATACGCTTCAATAGGCGATGAGCAAACGCAAAATTCAGATGCTTACGAAAACCAAACTATAATCTAGCACGCATTTATCTCCAGCATAAAACAATAGAACTTACAAGGTTTTTCTAAGATTTCAGGGAAGTAGGTGTCAGCTTTTAGGTTTCTTCCTTTTATTCGGATCGCTTATCCATGCTCTATAAGTTATGACAAGACCGCCCAATTGTTTCTAAATAGTTTGGCGTCACATACTAAAAAAGCTTACAATGGACGAGATATGCTGATTATTTATGGTATCGAATTCCATTTACTTACCTTAATAAAAATAAAGTTGTAAAAATATCTTTAACAGTACACAGAATTAATATAATTTCGTTTCAGTTTATATTTCAGCAATTTAAAATTATAGTTGTACTTAAATACACTCTATCGTTCTGATATGGCTTTTCTACAATAGAAACTGAATGAAGTCAGATGGCATTTTAGACAGGGTAATACAGCAAAAATTGTTTTTATAAAAAGATGCCGTAAACTGTTCATTGAAATAGAATATTTTAGAACCAAGAGAAACTATCATTTAAGGACATAAGCGTATGTAACTTCTTGTCTAGGGGGAGGGAGGCAGCCGATTCTGTGATGAAGGGTGGGGGGGCTGAAGTTACATTGGCAGTTCACGAAACCGTACATTGCCAGCAAGTTCTATCATATCTGAAATCTTTATCAATAAGTAATCACCAAAAATCATCAATAAACTACAGCATTAATCTTCTTGGATTAGGGCTAAAAAACTTACAAGACATTATGGATAGTTACTTCTTGTTGACTTTTATTCTCTCATTCCAGCTGTTTATTTTCAGTTTTTTCAACTATCTACCTTTTTTCAACCATCTGCTTTTCCAGCCATATATGGTGTAAATTTGAAGATCTGAGGAGGGCAGCTCCCCCCCCCCTCCGTACGCCCTTGTATAAGCAACTAAGTTACTTCGCGCCATGAAATGAGACGACAGGACAGGCAATAACCAACCCTTCAAGTAGCACTAAGAAACCGCAAATCAAGAAGGTAATGTGTTGGCTAGCTGAAACACTAAAAATAGGGACAGATAATAGATACTTTTTTAGAGAACGCTGTAATTTTAGGAACCGATTTTCGACCTATGCTAATATTGTACTCAATATGTTACTTCTGTGACACAGTAATCTAAATTCCGTTAATCTCCCAGTTATAACAACTTAAAAAGTGTCAAAAGAATACTGGTTGCATTTAAACCAAAAACACAACAGGCAAAGAGATTCATTTAAAAGGTAAACATAAGTTGTTTAATAAAAGGTAAACATTTGAAAGAAACATTAATTGTTTCTTCGTACTGAATAAGAATGCCTTTGAAGTAGCAGTTGACCAATAAGCAATTCAAAAAGGAGCAACAAAGCACAAAAAGATACATGGACCAATAAGCAATTCAAAAAGGAGCAACAAAACACAAAAAGACAAAACACAAAAAGACAAAGGAGCAACAAAACACAAAAAGCAACAAAAAGATACATGGACAAAATTTATTAGCCAAAAGTAATAGGAGTGCAAGTAAAAGGGTACAAATACATAGCATTAGTAGAAATTACGGCACTTCTCTGTTATAGCGACCCCACTCAAGAATTACGCTGTGTAAAACTTAAGAACAAATCTAGAACCGGTTTTTCGTCTGTCTCTCAGTGAAAAACAGGCGGCGAGTGACAGAATACATTAAACTTACACAATTATGGCTATATATTCGCACATTAGGGGGGTGGGGTGGGGCTAAAGTATTTGGACAGCATGAAGTTACAGAACAATTCTTACTTTATAATAATATGTAGAATAATCGTAGCTGACACATTTTGCATCCTGAGTTCCAGACCCGCTATACTTTACCCCCCTAATAGTCAAATATATAGCCCAAATTTGTTTCTAAGGTATTATATTTTCATCATGTTTTGGCATTTTTCATTAGGATTCACTTATTGAGTGGTGTCGCTATAACAGAAAAGTTCCGAAATTAGTTGGTAACAAGTTAGTTTTGCGATAGGCTTATCGAAAACAAGGTCTCGCCACTGCAATTTTAACTTACGTAGCACAAATGCGACATTAAAGACAACGAAGAACACTGACTAGTCATATGGATCCAACATTCAAGTGTGATATTCAGACTTTTTTCATAAGAACGTGACTATTAGAGTGTAAGGTGGACTTAGGCACAATAGGAATAAAGCCGCGTTTTTATTTGGCTTTTGACGGACAAAATAAATCAAATAATAGAATTGCAAGACATATTTTTGTTGGAGTTACATTGATGGTTTACTTTTCAGCTTGTCCGTAGAACCCTTTGTGGGAAATGATTTAAGTAGCACCATCTAGATTGTCTCTCCCTAAAATATGATCAAAACAGGTAGGTGTCGCATGTATAAGAAAAGTTGTAAAAACAAGTTTTTTTTACAAATAAGGCGGATGAAAAGAAAAAAAAACATGATAGTGATAATCTAAGGGTCTATCCTAGGGACTGGAAAGCATAGAACCTACTTTTAAAGCAAAAACTGAGGAATTATTGCCAAATGATGACTCACATTAACAACTCTTTAAAGACAACCTGAACATTACACCCATGTTAAAGGGAACATAATTATTTGAGTAATTAAAAAAGAGGTCGAAACTAACTTTCAAAGTAAAAAATGTTTTAAATTATGTAAAGTTGAGGCTTTACCCATTAAAGAAAACTGCATCTGCAAACCGAAGGCACGATTCCGCTACCACGGCTGTTACTATTTTGATACAAGAGCTTTCTAATAGCTAGTGGGAATGGAATAAGTTTGTTAGCAATAGTTAAATGAAAGCTATATATCGAGCAGCAAACTAAAAACTTGATATGTTGAATTTGTATTTTTCTAATAATGGAATTTTGTGCCAGAAAAGTAATCTGCAGGGACGATTTCTTTTTTTTCGGGGTGGGGGCAGTTAACCCCTGAACAATGTGCAGAGAAAAAATTATTGTATATTCCATGCCCCTTGACTATCCAGATATGGATCCCTCTTGCCCCCCCCCCCCCGAAATAAAAATGCTGGAGATTCGCCCCTGGTAATCAGAACTGTATTTTTATCTTATTTTGGTATATTTCATTAGGATTGAGCGCCAGAGAAACATATTAGAAGAATATTAGGTGGGGGCTATATCATACAAGTACCCAATGTTTTTCTCTAGAACACTACTTTCACTTCTAAAACACTTTTTAAAGTGTTTTAAAAAAAATTTCTAAAGCACCATTTTTCTTCTATCAAATTTATTCTATTCTTTCGATTGATTATTTGTACTTTTCAAAGTTTACTTCAAAGATGAAGAGTATCAGCAATAATCAAATCATTTTACAACAGGGCTAAAAAAGAGAACGAGGCCGAAACGACAGTGACAAAACGATGAATTGCAGGCTTTTGATGATGACGAGGCGATGGCGATTCACTGGATTTTGCCCAAGATAAAGTCCCACGTGAGTTTTTACTCCCTAAGAAAATAAAGGGAATCAATGCAATTAAATCTTGTGAGTTGATTCAGCCAGTGTGTGCAACAAAATGATTTAATGGGCCAAACATTCACACTTTTTTTTTATAGAAAATTCCAACAATAGGAGCAGAAAGCTCATCAAGTAGACTACAAAAACGACTATATATCGCTCTCAATAATGTTTCAACTCCGATGAAATAGAATTAAGTTTAGTATTGCGATTCTCTAATAAAAAAAAACTACGAAACTTACTTTTCACCAAACTACTAATTTATCAGCATTCAACAAATATCGTAAAATACTACATGTTAGTCTATTACTTTGATGATCGTCAGATCTTTTGTATTTTCTTTTTAAGTTAGCAAGTGCAAACAACGAGAGGTTACTGAATTGAAGGCATCACTACCCCCCTCCCCTCCCCGAAGATGCATCCTCGTTGAAAGGAAATTATTCCCAAAAAATTTGTTTACTTCCCACTGAAAATTCCCCCAGACAGTCCTCCCCCCCCCGCACAAAACTATCCCTTGAAAATATCCCTGTGTTTCCCAATAAAAATACTATCTGTAAGCAATGGACAAATTACAAAACTAGTCCCCCCCCCAATTACAAAACTATAAGTTCGCAGCCGATAAAACGACCATGATCAAACATGACTACTTTTTCTGTTATTAAAAAAAAAGTAACAAGTAGAGTCACATGAAAGTAAAGAGCAACATTAAACTCCAAAACGAGGAAAATTTATTCTGTATGGAAGTGGGATCCCCCTCCCCCTCTTGGTCGTAGAAAATATGGAGGATGCTCATTCAATCGGAAATTGAGAGTTCTAGTGCTGTTTTTTAAATTAAAAGTGAATGGAGCAGCCAGTATCGGTCCTAGAACCTTTTCTGATATCCGGTACTTCTGTAACCCTTTAAGACATCTGATCAACAATTTGAGGTAGCTCTTTTGTTCAGAAAGTTTGAAAATATCAATATATATATGCATTCAAGGATGAAATAGCCCCCAGACACCCTGGGATAAAGGCCATAAGCTATGGAAACTGTCAACTCTTTACAGAGACTTCATGATGGAAAAAGGAGGAAGGGGTATGTTCGAATTTGGGATTTCAATGGCGTGAAACTTTCAGGGATTATTCTCGTGGTAAAAAAAAAGACCATCAGCACTTTTTTGTAGGAAGAGGGAGGGATTAGGAGCCCAGAAATGAGAAAAAAAAACAGAAATTTTTCTCCCTGATCAGTTTGAAACCGCTGCTCTAACAAATAGGGCTGAAAAGGGTTGTCCCGAGACAAATATGAAACTTAGGGCTAAGGGGACCTCAATAAAGAAAAAAGGAATGCTTATTCTAAAAGTGTAGCCTAAAAAAGGACCAGAAAAATGCCAAGAAACTTTTTTCCCACCCACTTCAAATGGAAGGTGCTATCTTAGAAAGTTGGGAGGGGTTGTCATTCGATTGGAAATTGAAACTTCCAGTGCCCTCCTTAAAGACCAAAAGCTATTGAAGGGCAATCAGCCTTCATCTCGGTCTCTTTTATACTATCTGACCCTCCTCTAACCCCTTCGATATCAAATCAAAATGTTAAAATATCTCTTTTCTTCAAAAATTTCAAATCGTCTAATATGTTTGCCATCAGGCAAGGCCGTATCCAGGATTTTTTTTCGGGGGTGGGAGGGGGTTTACTCTTTTTTTTTGGGGGGGGGGGGTTTGGGGGTTTACACAAAATAAACTAAAAAAACGCACACAAAATTTGTTTATATCCATTTTTGTTACATTTTTACGAGTCAGAAAAACATTTCGGGAGGGGGGGGGGTCTAACCCCCCCCCCCCCTCTCTGGGTACGGCCTTGCCGTCAGGGTTGATACTACCCCAACAGCCCCAGTGTTAACATTTATGATAACTCAACTCCTGGACACACAAAAAGAGAACTAAAATAAAATACAAGTGTTAAAATAATTACTAAAGCATATTGTACACCACATATTCTGCCTATATTTTGAAATATTGGTTGAATGATCTAAAATACCTTTTTCTTCATTATTTTCATTTCTCATACTTTCTCAGTGGTTGCTCAATTTCATATGACGGGAGAATTTTCTGCGTGGGGGGGGGGGGGGAGAATACGCCTAGCACCTAAAAGATTATAACGTCACAAATAAAAATAAAATATAATAAAAAATTTAATATCAAGTAAACTGGACAGAACGAATAAACTTCAATCAATCCTACAGAAAACGAGAAAAAAGGAAGAAAAATAAACAAACAAGCAAAACAGCGGGGACCTATTGGCTGATTAAGACATCTTGTTCTATCCAATATGTAATATCCAATATTTTCCCTTACAGAGGAAGTCAAAGTAATTTGAATATGATTTATATTACAAAGAGGATAATTATGTTGATCAGGGGTAAAAGGCGATTGAACATTAAGGGACCGAGGGGGGTTACCATAAGCCGAGAAAAAGTCAAAGATACACTCGAAAGAATGCATAGCGATTTAAGATCAAGTAACAGATAAGCTCCTCAGCCGAGGCTTCTAGCTTAATTGTAAATTGGGTCATGCAATGACAAAAGATAATACCCGAGAATCGGCCATAAAGATCCTTAGAGTGACTAATAGTCAACTTTACAGCTAGATTTTAGGTACGGAGAAAAGAAAAAAAAGCGCAAAAAAACTTGACTTCGACAAAATTAGGGTAAGATAATTAGCATCAAACCACAGGTGTACTCTCTTAAACAATTTTTATAGATTTGACCTTAGCTCTGATTTATTTCCTTTAGAAGTGACAAGGGTATTTTCATCAGCGAAAAAAACAAGGCCATGTGAACAAGGCTAACTGTAATCGCCATTGGAAGGGAACTAATCGACATGGGAAGGCGTAAGATAACAGGTTTCAAAGTAATTTATGGGCTTCTGTTTATTAATTATCAGAGACAACGCTATAGCATTACCTATAGTAAATGTCATACGGCTCCAATGTTTTTTTGTTTGTTTTTTTCCCAGAGGCACTTTATATGGAAGGAGTCATCGTATAAACTTCTTAGGTGGCTTATTTGATTAGAAATGGAGAGTTCTAGTGCCCTTTTTAAGAGTCAAAAGTGATCGGAGGGTAACTTGCCCCCCCCCCCACGCTGTTTTTTTCTCAAATGCATCTGATAAAATTTTGAGATAGCTATTTTGTTAAAAATAATTCAAAGATCATATAACAAAACTTCGATGTCGACACAAACCCCCAGGATCCAGGGGCAGGCGTTGTAAATTATGCCCTGGGGCCATATATGGTTCTCATGGAAAAGATGAGGGCTCTAATGGAAGCTTATGGAAACTTCAGAGAGGGCTCATTTGATTGGACATTGAAATTTATAGTTCACTTTTAAAGAGTCAAAAGAGATCGGAGGGCAACTACCCCCTCCCCCCTCCACGCCTCTTTTTGATAAAGCCCATCCGATAAGAACTTTGATATAACTATTTAAAAAAAAATAGCTCATAGATCATATGACGAAAACTCCGGGGTCGACACAACCCCCCAGGGCCCGGGGGCAGGCGCTGTAACTTATGTCCTGGGGGGCGTATATGGTTCTTATTGAAGGGGTGCTCGTATAAACTTCAGAGAGCGCTCAATTGATTGGAAATTGAAAGTTCTATTTTAGTTTTTGAGAGTCAAAAGAGATTGGACAGCAACTAACCCTCCCCCCACGCCCCTTTTTCCTCAAATATATCTGGTAAAACTTTTCAGATAGCCAGTTTGTTAAAAATAGTTCAAAGGTCAGATAACAAAACATCAGGTGTCGATACAACCCCCCAGGGCCCGGGGACAGGCGTTACAAGTTATGCCCTAGGGTATATGGTTATTATGAAAAAGATGCTCGTATAAACTTCAGAAAGGGCTTATTTGATTGGTAATTGAAAGGTCTAGATCACTTTTTAAGAGTCGAAAGAGATCCGAGGGCAACTAGCCCCCCCCCCCCCACGCCATTTTTCCCCAAACGTATCCAATACAAATTTTGAGATAGCCATTTTTCAAAATAGTTCAAAGGTCTGATAAGAAAAACTCCTGCGTCGACACAACCCCCCAGGGCCCGGGGTAGGCATTGTAAGTTATGCTCTGGGGGCATATATGGTTTTTCTGGAAGGGATGCTCGTATAAACTTTGGAGAGGGCTCATTTGATTGGAAATTGAAAGTTCTAGTTCACTTTTTAAAAGTCAACAGAAATTGGAGGGAAACTAGCCCCGCCCCCACGCCCTATTTTCCTCAAACCTATTCGATAAGAACTTTGAGGCAAGGAAAAATTACCATGCAATTCTCCTCTTTCCGTCCAATCACGGCTGCTACCACTTTCTGCAAGTTATTTGAACTTTTATTCGTAGATGAGTTTGAAAAACTGTGTTGTAGTCCACCAAGACAATTCGGTTTCCAACGCGGCATTGGTTGTGCGGAAGCGCTCCATGTCGTTGCATATGCACTACTGGATGCACACAAATCAGGAGAAAGTCTAGCGATCGGGGGCTTAGACCTGCAGAGAGCGTTTGATTCATTGATTCATGCACGTATGTTGCTAAACTCAGCTAAAAGAGGAGTGAACTCAAATATCATCCGGGCTTTCCGTGATATTTATTCTCACCTTCGCGTGCGACTCAAGCTCCCTCCCGATAAAGGCCTTCCGCCAGCCCCACGGTCAGCTTTGATACCAGTCCATAAAGGTGCCCGTCAGGGAGCAGTTTTATCCCCCAATTTCTTCAATAACTACATTATTGAACCTCAAGACAGCTGTCCTTCATCATGCATTCTCAGTTCCATTGACATCTCCCTAGTATGCTATGCCGATGACACGCTGAATCTCAGTCGGACGCTTAACCGCCTTTCAGAAATATTCTCATGTCTGCAGTCCAACTACGAGAAAGTCGGTCTGAGATTTAACTCCCAAAAGTCGGAAGTTTTGCTTTATAATTGGAAGAATGACCCTCCTACTAATATCACACTAGGTGATTGCTCAGTAAAACCAGTTGATAAAATAGTATATCTGGGGCTTCCAATAGGTTCCTCATTACAGCATACCCGTTCCCTCCTGATCTCACATCTTGAACGGCGAATATCCAGCTCCTATGCTTTGATTGTTAAATCCACTCTGAGATTTAACCGTCCACTACTGGCAAGTATTTACAACGCTACCGCTCTGCCACATATATTATATGTGACCCCTTTCTGGAATTTATTGGCAAACCGTGAAAAGTCTAAAATCCGCTCTATATTTTTCCGTTTTGCAAAGTACCTACTAAAATTGCAACCTTGGACAAAAAATAGTTTTCTGATTCGGCGCTATAACCTAGCGGACCCAAATCTAGCTGTTGAGACACTTATTAGCCGGCAAAAAACAAAACCAGCAATTCTAAAGCACGAGTGGGCAAGTTTGCTTGTTTAATTTTCCCTCTTGTTTCCCTTTTTTTTTCTTTTTTTTTTCTCCTTTCAAAAGTTGTTGTCTTTGTTGCTATTTTCGAAGAAGTTGTTGTTTCTGTTGTAATTTTTGAGTATGCTATCTTTCAGTTTCCACTTTTCGTACTATTTTGTATACTATTTAAGAGTTGTTGCTTTTGTTGTTATTATTATCGTTTTGTTTCCTCTTTTCGTATTTTTGTATACTCTGTCATTGTACATTTATTGTATACGACGGGTTTTCAATATATATTATATTATATTATATAGTTCAAAGATTATACAACTAAACTCCGGGGTTGAAAAAAAACCCCACAGGGCCAGGCAGCAGGCGTCGCAAGTTATGCCCTGGGAGTATATATGGTTGTTATGGAAAGAATACTCGTATAAGCTTCAGAGAGGGCTCATTTGATTTGAAATTGAAAGTTCTAGTTCAGTTTTTAAGAGTAAAAAGAGACCAAAGGGCAACTAGCCCCCACGCCCCTTTTTCCGAAAATGCATCTGATTAAACTTTTGAGATAGCTAATTTGTTAAAAATAGTTCAAAGGTCAGATAACTAAAACTTCGGTGTCGAAACAACCCCCCAGCACCCGGGAGCTGGAGTTTTAAGTTATGCTCTGGGGCGTATAGGGTTCTTATGGAAGCGATGCTCGTATAAACTTTAGAGAGGATTCATTTGATTGGAAATTCAAATTTTTAGTTCACTTTTTAGTAGAGAGGGAGGTGTTACTCCGATTGCCCACCCGTGCTGCCACCTACAACTTTTTTACATAGTTTAATGGGGACAATGTCAATGACCTCTTTCTCCAAGGTCTCTTTCTCCAGGTGTGTTTTTGGCACGCTCGAGGCGAATGTTATGATCCAGGAATAGATCCAAGTCATTAATGTCTTTGCCTCGGAAACAACTCTTTTGGTCGAACTCCAAAAGATATTAATAACCAAACGCCATGGAAACAATTCTCCAAGAAACATCTTAGCGATGAATTGTTTTAGCGCGGGAATCAGGTTTCTTATTAATTTGAAATGCCTCAGCGCAGAGATACCAAAAACAAAAGGAACACGCTGAAATTACGTTTAGGGATTATTTGGGCGAAACTGTTTTAGACAGGTTATGGAATTATTTCGGCGAAACAGTTAGAGACATTTTAAAAGATGATTTTAGAAGAGGATTTGAGGGTGAAACTCTGTGGTCCTTATAATACACAAGTTTCATTTGAACAATGTTGTGAGGTCCCCTACCACAACCCCAAAGGGTTTCGATCCCCACCACCCCAACCCCGAAGGAAGCGCCCGGTCCTCAAAGGTCCCCCCAAGCTCCCAAAGGACCAACCGGTTCTCAAGGGTCCCCCAGACCCCCAAAGGACCCCCCGGGCCCCAAAGGACCCCTCCCCCCTTGGCCCCCAAAGGGCCCCTCCCCTCCCCTCCCTCTCCCTCCCTCTCCTCCCCCCTCCTCAGCGCCCCCTCCCCCTCCTCCACTCCCCCTCCCCCCTCCCCTCCTACCCCTCCCCTCCCCCTCCCCCATTTTTTAATATTTTTTTTGTGCATTGAGACACAGAAGGGTCCCATCCCCCCCCCGAGCCCCCCAAAGGGCCCTCGGCGCCCCAAAGGCTCCTGAGCCACCATTTTAATACTTTTTTAAGGCTTTATCATATCTTTTCAGAACAAATTATTATTTTAGGGAATTATTTCGGCGAAACAATTAGAGACATTTTAAAAGATGATTTTTGAAGAGATTTTAGAAGAGGATTTGAGGGTGAAACTCTGTGGTCGTTATAATACACAAGTTCCATTGAACAGTGTCGTGAGGTCCTCTACCCCAACCCCAAAGGGTTCCGATCCCCACCACCCCAACCCCGAAGGAAGCGCCCGGTCCTCAAAGGCCCCCCCAAGCTCCCAAAGGACCATCCGGCCCTCAAGGGACCCACAGACCCTCAAAGGCTCTCCCTGAGCCCCGTCTTTCGTTGATGTGTGTTGTCTGAAACCTATGATTTGGGATATGTAAATTACTATTTCGGACTTTTCAGAGCTAGATTTCTTAGTCTTTCGTTGGTGTGTGTTGTCTGAAACCTATGATTTGAGATGGACGGATTGCAATTTTTGACTTTTCTGAGCTGGATTTCTGAGCCGTTCATAGGAGTGTGTTGTCTGAAACTTATGATTTGAGATGTGTAGTTGGCAAGTTGGACTTTTCAGAGCTATGATTCTTAGTCTCTCATAGGCGTTTGTTGTCTGAAACTTCTAGTTTGGGATGAATAGTTTGCTATTTCAGGCTTTTCTGAGCTAAGGTTTACTAGTATTTCGTAGGTGAATGTTGTCTGAAACTTATGATTTGGGATATGTAAATTACTATTTCGAGCTTTTCTAAGCTAGATTTCTTAGTCTTTCGTTGGTGTGTGTTGTCTGAAACCTATGATTTGGGATGGGTGGATTGCTATTTTTGACTTTTCTGAGCTGGATTTCTTAGCCGTTCATAGGTGTGTGTTGTCTGAAACTTATGATTTGGGATGGTTAATTTGCTATTTTTGACTTTTCTGAGCTAGGTTTCTTAGTCGTTCATAGGTGTGTGTTGTCTGAAACCTATGATTTGGGATATGTAAATTACTATTTCGGGCTTTTCTGAGTTGGATTTCTTAGTCTTTCATAGGTATGTGTTGTCTGAAACCTATGATTTGGGATGTGTGGGTTGCTATTTTTTGACTTTTCATAGCCAGATTTCTTAGTCTTTCGTAGGTGTGTGTTGTCTGAAACCTATGATTTGGATTGTGTGGATTGCTATTTTTGACTTTTCTGAGCTGGATTTCATAGCCTTTCGTAGGGATGAGTTGACTGAAACCTATGATTTGGGATGAGTGGTTTGCTTTTTGGACTTTTCAGAGCTGGATTTCTTAGCCGTTCATAGGTGAGTGTTGTCTGAAACCTATGATTTGAGATGGTTAATTTGCTATTTTTGACTTTTCTGAGCTAGATTTCTTAGTCTTTCATAGGTGTGTGCTTTCAGAAAATTATGATTTGGGAGGTGTAGTTTGCTATTTCAGGCTTTTCTGAGCTAAGGTTTCCTAGTATTTCCTAGGTGAATGTTGGCTGAAACCAATAGTTTGGGATGAGTAGTTTGCTATTTCAGGCTTTTATGAGCTAGGTTTCTTAGCCTTTCGTAGGTGTGTGTTGACTCAAACTTATGATTTGGGTTATGTAATTTGCTATTTCCGACATTTCATAACCGGATTTCTTAGTCTTTCGTAGGTGTATGGTGTCTGAAACCTATGATTTGGGATGGGTGGGTTGCTATTTTTTGACTTTTCTGAGCTGGATTTCTTAGCCTTTCATAGGTGTGTGTTGACTGAAACCTATGATTTGGGATGGTTAATTTGCTATTTTTGACTTTTCTGAGCTAGATTTCTTAGCCTTTCATAGGTGTGTGCTTTCAGAAAATTATGATTTGGGAGGTGTAGTCTGCTTTTTGGACTTTTCAGAGCTAGGATTCTTAGTCACTCATAGGTGTTTGTTGTCTGAAACTTCGAGTTTGGGATGAGTAGTTGGCTATTTCAGACTTTTCTGAGCTAAGGTTTCTTAGTATTTCGTAGGTGAATGTTGTCTGAAACTTATGATTTGGGATATGTAAATTACTATTTCGGGCTTTTCTGAGTTGGATTTCTTAGTCTTTCATAGGTGTGTGATGTCTGAAGCCTATGATTTGGGATAAGTGGTTTGCTTTTTGGACTTTTCTGAGCTGGATTTCTGAGCCTTTCGTAGGTGTATGTTGACTGAAACCTATGATTTGGGATGTGTAGTTTGCTATTTTTGACTTTTCTGAGCTAGGTTTCTTAGCCATTCATAGGTATGTGTTGTCAGAAAATTATGATTTGGGATGTGTAGTTTGCTATTTCAGGCTTTTCTGAGCTAAGGTTTTCTAGTATTTCGTAGGTGAATGTTGTCTGAAACCAATAGTTTGGGATGACTAGTTTGCTATTTTTGACTTTTCTGAGCTAGGTTTCTTAGTCTTTCGTTGGTGTGTGTTGACTGAAACCTATGATTTGGGATATGTAGTTTGCTATTTTTGACTTTTCTGAGCTGGATTTATTAGCCTTTCATAGGTGTGTGTTGACTGAAACCTATGATTGGGATGAGTGGTTTGCTATTTTTGTCTTTTCTGAGCTGGATTTCTTAGCCTTTCATAGGTGTTTGTTGTCTGAAACCTATAGTTTGGGATGACTAGTTTGTTATTTTTGACTTTTCTGAGCTAGGTTTCTTAGCCGTTCATAGGTGAGTGTTGTCTGAAACCTATGATTTGGGAATATGTAAATTACTATTTCGGGCTTTTCTGAGTTGGATTTCTTAGTCTTTCGTTGGTGTGTGTTGTCTGAAACCTATGATTTGGGATGGGTGGATTGCTACTTTTGACTTTTCTGAGCTGGATTTCTTAGCCTTTCATAGGTGTTTGTTGTCTGAAACCTATAGTTTGGGATGACTAGTTTGCTATTTTTGACTTTTCTGAGCTAGGTTTCTTAGCCGTTCATAGGAGAGTGTTGTCTGAAACCTATGATTTGGGATATGTAAATTACTATTTCGGGCTTTTCTGAGTTGGATTTCTTAGTCTTTCATAGGTATGTGTTGTCTGAAACCTATGATTTGGGATGTGTGGGTTGCTATTTTTTGACTTTTCCGAGCTGGATTTCTTAGCCGTTCATAGGTGAGTGCTGTCTGAAACTTATGATTTGGGATGGTTAATTTGCTATTTCCGGCTTTTATTAGCTAGGTTTCTTAGCCTTTCATAGGTGTGTGTTGTCAGAAAATTATGATTTGGGATGTGTAGTTTGCTATTTGGACTTTTCAGAGCTAGGATTCTTAGTCCGTCATAGGTGTTTGTTGTCTGAAACCAATAGTTTGGGATGACTAGTTTGCTATTTTTGACTTTTCTGAGCTAGGTTTCTTAGCCGTTCATAGGTGAGTGTTGTCTGAAACCTATGATTTGGGATATGTAAATTACTATTTCGGGCTTTTCTGAGTTGGACACTTCTAAATTTTTCCGTAGAAGATAGGAAAAGTTATACTATGATTGTGATTATTTTCCATGAAGATAAAAAGTTTCACTTTAATTCTAAATTTTCTTAAATTCAATTCCGACCTTTCTTAAAGAGATGAAAAAATTAAAGTCCTGTTCCAAATATTTTCCCGGAAGAAGAAAAGTTCAACTTCGATTCTGAATTTTCTCAATGAAAATGAAATAAGTTATTGATCAAATCTATTTTCCCAAAATAATATAAAAATTTCCACTTCAGTTCAGATTTTTTTCTCAAAGAGATGAAGAAATTTAAAGTTCTGTTCCAAATTTTTCATAGAAGATAAGAAAAGTTATACTTTGATCGTGAATATTCGAGTTCTATTCTGAATTTTACCAAAGAACACAATTCAATTCTAATTTCCCCAATAAAAAATTTAAAGTTCAATTCTAAATTTTTCGGTGGAAGATAGAAAAAGTAATACCATACTTGTGAATATTTTCCCAGAAGATAAAAAGTTCTAGTTCAATTTAAAATTTTCTCAACGAAGTGAAGAAGAATTCAAGTTCTCTTCTGAATTTTACCAAAGAACACAATTCAATTCTAATTTCACCAGAGAAAATAAAAATCTTCCACTTCAGTTCCTTATTTCACAAAGACATAAAGAAATTTAAAGTTCAATTCTAAATTTTTCGGTGGAAGATAGAAAAAGTAATACCATACTTGTGAATATTTTCATGGAAGATAAAAGTTCTAGTTCAATTTAAAATTTTCTCAACGAAGTGAAGGAAAGTTCAAGTTCTCTTCTGAATTTTCTCAATGAAAAAGAAATTAGTCATGGATCATTTCTATTTTTCCAAATAATATAAAAATTTTCCACTTTAGTTCAAATCTGGCTCGAAGAGATGAAAAATTTAAAATACTGTTCCAAATTTTTCACTGAAGATAAAAAAGTTCAAGTTCTCTTCGGAATTTTACCAAAGAACAAAATTCAATTCTAATTTCTCCAGAGAAAATAAAATCTTCCACTTCAGTTCTTTATTTCACAAAGACATAAAGAAATTTAAAGTTCAATTCCAAATTTTTCGATGGAAGATAGAAAAAGTAATACCATACTTGTGAATATTTTCCAGGAAGATAAAAAGTTCTAGTTCAATTTAAAATTTTCTCAACGAAGTGAAGAAAAGTTCAAGTTCTCTTCTGAACTTTACCAAAGAACACACTTCAATTATAATTTCTCCAGAGAAAACAAAAATCTTCCACTTCAGTTCTTTATTTCACAAAGACATAAAGAAATTTAAAGTTCATTTCTAAATTTTTCGGTGGGAGATAGAAAAATTAATACCATACTTGTGATTATTTTCACGGAAGATAAAAAGTTCTAGTTCAATTTAAAATTTTCTCAATGAAGTGAAGAAAAGTTCATGTTCTCTACTGAATTTTACCAAAGAACACAATTCAATTCTAATTTCTACAGAGAAAATAAAAATCTTCCACTTCAGTTCTTTATTTCACAAAAGACATAAAGAAATTTATAGTTCAATTCTAAATTTTTCGGTGGAAGATAGAAAAAGTAATACCATACTTGTGAATATTTTCCCGGAAGATAAAAAGTTCTAGTTCAATTTAAAATTTTCTCAACGAAGTGAAGAAAAGTTCAAGTTCTCTTCTGAACTTTACCAAAGAACACACTTCAATTCTAATTTCTCCAGAGAAAATAAAAATCTTCCACTTCAGTTTTAAGTTCCCCAAAGAAATAAAGAAATTTAAAGTTCTATTCTAAATTTTTAGATGGAAGATAGAAAAAGTAATACTATGACTGCGATTGTTTTCCATGAAGATCAAAAGTTTCACATTATTTATAATTTTTCTTAAATTCAGTTCTGATTTTTCTCAAAGAGATGAAAAATTTAAAGTTCTGTTCCAAATTTTTCATAGAAGATAGAAAAAGTTATACATTGATTGTGAATATTCAACATGAAGATAAGGAACTCCAATTTAATTCTGAGTTTTCTCGAAGAAGTGCAAATTGTTCAAGTTCTCTTCTGAATTTTCTTAAAGAAGAGAAAAAAGTTAACTCAATTCTGAATTTTACCAATAAAAATGAAAAAACCTTCCACTTCGGTTCTTAATTTCTCAAAGACATAAAAAATTTAAAGTTCAGTTCTAAATTTTTCTGTAGAAGATAGGAAAAGTTATACTATGATTGTGATTATTTTCCAGTGAAGATAAAGAGTTTCACTTTAATTCTAATTTTCTTAAGTTCACTACCGATTTTTTGCAAAGAGATGAAAAATTTAAAGTTCTGTTCCAAATTTTTCATAGAACATAGAAAAAGTTATACATTGATTTGAATATTCGACATGAAGATAAGGAACTCCAATTTAATTCTGAGTTTTCTCGAAGAAGTGCAAATTGTTCAAGTTCTCTTCTGAATTTTCTTAAAGAAGAGAAAAAAGTTAACTCAATTCTGAATTTTACCAATGAAAATGAAAAAAGCTTCCACTTCAGTTCTTAATTCCTCAAAGACATAAAAAATTCAAAGTTCTCTTCTAATTTTTCCAAGAAAATAAAAAGGCTCCACTTCAGTTCTGTTTTTTTTCTCAAAGAGATGAAAAATTTAAAGTTCTTTTCTAATTTTAAATTAAATTTTAGCTCCGTTTGTCATATGGATTTACCCATCAAATTTTTAAATTAGAAAATGAGTGACTCGTTCTATTATTAAAGACAATCGTTCAAACTCGTTCATCTAACCTTCAAAACAATAGGTTAGGTTAGGTATAAATAAATATTAATAAATAAATAGAAACATTTCTACATGTTTAAGTTAGGTTAGGTTAGGTTAACTTATCATGAGTGCTCATGATAAGTTAACCTAACCTTTTCCGGCGAGTATGGTTAGGTTAGACTAGATTAAGTTAGGTTTGATTAGGCTAGGTTAGGTTAGGTTAGCCTACGTACGCTTCACTTAGGTTAGCTTAGGTTAGGTGAGAGACATGCAAAAAGTTAGGTGTATGATTAGGTTAGGTTAGGTTAGATTAAGTTAGGTTGGGTTAAGTTAGGTTAGGCTAGGTTAGCCTACGTACGCGCGCGTACGTAGGTCCCTTGTGGTTCTTGTGGGTCCCTTGAGGGCCGGATGGTCCTTTGGGAGCTTGGGGGGACCTTTGAGGACCGGGCGCTTCCTTCGGGGTTGGGGTGGTGGGGATCGGAACCCTTTGGGGTTGGGGTAGAGGACCTCACGACACTGTTCAATGGAACTTGTGTATTATAACGACCACAGAGTTTCACCCTCAAATCCTCTTCTAAAATCTCTTAAAAAATCATCTTTTAAAATGTCTCTAACTGTTTCGCCGAAATATTCCCTAAAATAATAATTTGTTCTGAAAAGATATAATAAAGCCTTAAAAAAGTATTAAAATGGTGGCTCAGGAGCCTTTGGGGCGCCGAGGGCCCTTTGGGGGGCTCGGGAGGGGGGAGGGGACCCTTCTGTGTCTCAATGCACAAAAAAATATTAAAAAAATGGGGTAGGGGGAGGGGAGGGGGAGGGGGAGGGGACGGTGAAGAGGGGGGAGGAGTGGGAGGAGAGGGGCCCTTTGGGGGCCAAGGGGGGAGGGGTCCTTTGGGGCCCGGGGGGTCCTTTGGGGGTCTGGGGGACCCTTGAGGACCGGTTGGTCCTTTGGGAGCTTGGGGGGACCTTTGAGGACCGGGCGCTTCCTTCGGGGTCGGGGTGGTGGGGATCGGAACCCTTTGGAGTTGTGATAGGGGAACTCACAACATTGTTCAAATGGAACTTGTGTATTATAAGGACCACAGAGTTTCCCCCTCAAATCCTCTTCTAAAATCATCTTTTAAAATCATCTTTTAAAATGTCTCTAACTGTTTCGCCGAAATAATTCCATAACCTGTCCAAAACAGTTTCGCCCAAATAATCCCTAAACGTAATTTCAGCGTGTTCCTTTTGTTTTTGGTATCTCTGCGCTGAGGCATTTCAAATTAATAAGAAACCTGATTCCCGCGCTAAAACAATTCATCGCTAAGATGTTTCTTGGAGAATTGTTTCCATGGCGTTTGGTTATTAATATCTTTTGGAGTTCGACCAAAAGAGTTGTTTCCGAGGCAAAGACATTAATGACTTGGATCTATTCCTGGATCATAACATTCGCCTCGAGCGTGCCAAAAACACACCTGGAGAAAGAGACCTTGGAGAAAGAGGTCATTGACACTGTCCCCATTAAACTATGTAAAAAAGTTGTAGGTGGCAGCACGGGTGGGCAATCGGAGTAGCACCTCCCTCTCTACTCTTTTTAAGAGTCAAAACAGATTCGATGGCAACTTGCCCCCCCTCCCCACCCACGCCCTTTTTCCCCAAACCCATCTGTTAAAAAAATTGAGATTCATATGGAAGGGATGCTCGTATAAGCTTCAGAAAGGGATCATTTGAATGGAAATTGAAAGTTCTAGTTCACTTTTTAAGAGTAAAAAAAGATCAGAGGGAAACTAGTTCCCCCCTCCATGCCATTTACCCCAAAGCCATCCGATACAAATTTTGAGATAGCCATTTTTTAAAAGAATAGTTCAAAGGTCAGATAACAAAAACTCCGGTGTCGACACAAACCCCCCAGGGCCCGGGGGAAGGTGTTGTACGTTATGTTAATGGGGCATATATGGTTCTTATGGAATGGATGCTCGTATAGACTTCGGAGAGGGTTCATTTGATTGGAAATTGAGAGTTCTAGTTCACTTTTTAAGAGTCAGATGAGATCCGAGGGTAACTAGCTCCCCCCCCCCTCTCCTAGCTCTTTTTCCCAAACCCGTCCAATACAAATTTTGATATTCCCATTTTTTTTTTTAATATAGTTCAAATATCAGATAACAAAACCTCCTGGTGGGCACAACCCCCCAGAACCCGGGGGCAAGTCTTTTAAGCTATGCCCCGGAGGCGTATAAGGTTCTTATGTAAGGGGTGGTCGTATAAACTTGAAAGGTGGCTCATTTGATAGGAAATAGAAAGTTTTACTTACCATTTTATGAGTCAAAAGTCAACGGAGGGCATCTATCCCCCCCCCCTGGTACAAACACCCTCGTTTCCCAAAATGTATCAAATGAAGATTTTGAGATAGCCGGCTTGTTTGAAATAGTCCAACGATAAGATAACAAAAAACTTCGTTGTCAACATAACCCCTCCCCCAGAGCTAGGGGAAGGGTTGTAACTTATGCCACGGGGGCATATAAGGTTTTTATGGAAAAGGCTGTCGTATAAACTTTCATCTTTTAAGAGTCACAAGTGACCCAATGGTGACTAGCCCCCCCCCTCCCTCCTAACCTTCTTTCCCCCAAATGCGTCCAATCGAATCTTGTATATAGCCATTTTGTTCAGAATAGAACAAAGATAATATAACAAAAACTCCCGGGATAAAAAGAGTCCCCAAGAATCCGGGGGCAGGTGTTGTAAAATGTGCCCTGGGGGCATATAAGGTTTTTTATGGAAGTGATGATCGTATAAACTTCGGAAGGGGCTTATTCGATTGTAAATCAGAATTTGTAGTGCCCTTCTCAAGAGTCAAAAGTGATTAGAGGGCAACTAGCCCCCCAATACCCTTTTTCCCCAAATACATCCAATCAAAATTTGAGATAGCTATTTTGTTGAAAATAGTTTAAGAATCAAATAACAAAAACTCCGGGGTTGACATATCCCTCCAGAGCTCGGCAGCAAGTTTTGTAAGCTATGCCGCGAGGGCATATAAGGTTTTGTGTAAGGGGAGGCCGTATAAACTTCAGAGATGGCTCGTTTGATAGGAAATTGAAAGTTCTAGATACTTTTTTAAGAGTAATCAAAAGTGATTCGAGGATATATACCCCCTACGCCTTTTCCCCAAATACATCCGAAAAAACTTTGAGATAGCCATTTTGTTCAAAATGGTACAAAATTTAAACTACTATAAATTAGGGGTTGAAAAATCCTCCATAGCACCGAGGATAAGAATAGTAACTTATGTGACAATATGTTACAATAGTTACTAATGTAAATGGGTAAATAAATCTTAAAACAAGTGAAACTGAACTGGAATATGTAAATCCAGCTTGAAACGAACAAAAATCTCTACAAAGAAGAGCTTGGGTTTTGCCTCCTTCTTTCATTGTAAAAGTCTAAAACCTACTGCGTCATTGGCGCTTTACTAAAAACCAATAATATTACAAATATTTTCTTTTGTACTTATTACAACATTTAAAATAAACATAAAAGTTACAGTAAAATTAAATTTTGAACTGATGAGCTTTCAGCAATTAAAATCATTATATATCAAATATTTAGTTTAATTTTATTAGTTCTTTCCAAGACTGTTCAAGACAAATATAGCTTCACTACAAACAAGAGTTTGGATACTGCCCCCTTCCCTTACTGTAAAAGTCTAAAGCCTACTGCGTCATTGGCGCTTTACTGAAAAAGCATCATATTAGAACTGTTTTTTTTAAACTTATTACAACATTGAAAATAATACAGTAAAATTAAATTTTGAACTGATGGTCTTGCAACAATTAATAGCACTATATATCAAACATTCAGTTTGATATTATTTGTACTTTTCAAGACTGTTCAAGACACATATAGTTTTTAGTAAAGCGTCAATGACGCAGTAGGTTTTAGACTTTTACAATGAAAGAAGGAGGCAAAACCCAAACTCTTCTTTGTAGAGATTTTTGTTCGTTTCAAGCTGGATTTGCATATTCAATGTAAGTTTCTTTCATTTTAAGATTTATTTACTAATTTATATTAGTAACTATTGTTTCTTTGTTTGCTATGATTGTTTATTTAATTTCTGTTCGTTTTGGGTTTCATTTATGCCTCAGTAGCAAAATAGTTTTGTTCGTTTTAAGATAGATTTCCATATTCAGCTTAAGCTTTACTCGTTTTGAGATTTATTTATTCATTTATATTAGTACCTGTTGTATGATTTTTGCTATGATTGTTTATTTAATTTTTGTTCGTTTTGTTCAGTTATTCTTTAATAGTAATTTCTGGTTGTTTTGAATTTGAGTTATTGTAGGTTTCTATTTCTTCTGATATTAAGTTTAATATGGCCTTTACTTTTCTTTAAAAACTTTTTTTTTGGAAAGTTCCTTTAAATTAATATAAAAAAAGGTCATCCACATAAACAAATAGCGTAGGCCCTAAAGCTGATCCTTCGAGGACCTGAAAATTCACCTCCGAGTGTTAGTGAACTCATTTTTATGCACAAGTTCTCTGGCCCTCCTTATGACTTCATCTAAATAAACAAGAGGTTTAGGAGGGGGTAAGGAGAATAGAAATTAATCTCTACTCTCCTTTCATTCTCCAGGACATTTCTGAACTAAGCGTGTAACAAGGGTATTGCAGGGAGACAGCATCTCTCTTATTGCTGAACTGCATTTCGGTGTAACATAATATATTACATTCCTATGCTTATCAGAGGCAACGCTGTAGCGTTGCCTATAGTAAAGGCCATACGGCTCCAATGTTTTATTATTATTTTTTCCCCCAGAGGCACTTCATATGGAAGGGTTCGTCGTAGAAACTTCAAAGAGGGCTCATTCAATTGGAAATTGAGAGTTCTAGTGCCCTTTTAATAGTCGAAAATGATTGGAGGGCAACTAGCCCCCCCCACGCCCATCATTCCCCCAAACACACCCAATCAAAATTTTGATATAGGCATTTTGTTCAACGTAGTTGATTTCCAGATACTCCCCCACAACCCTCAGGGCAAGAGTTTTAAGTTATGCCCTGGGAGCATATAAGGTTTTTATAGAAGGCGTTGTCGTAGAAACTTCAAAACAGGCTCATTCGATTGGAAAATAAAAAGGGATAGTGCCCTTTTTTATAGTCTAAAGTGATTGGAGTGCAACTAGCCCTCCCCCCCCCACGCCCATCATTCCCCCAAACACATCCAATCAAAATTTTGAGATAGCCATTTTGTTCAGCGTAGTTGATTTCCAGATAGAAAATATATTTTTGAGGAGGACACTCCCCCACAACCCTCAGGGCAAGGGTTTTAAGTTATGACCTGGGTGCATATAAGATTTTTTATAAAAGGCGTTGTCGTAGAAACTTCAAAACAGGCTCATTCGATTGGAAATTAAAGGGCTAGTGCCCTTTTTAATAGTCGACAGTGATTGGAGTGCAACTAGCCCCCCCCGCCCATCATTTCCCCAAACACATCCAATCAAAATTTTGAGATAGCCATTTTGTTGAGCGTAGTTGATTTCCAGATAGAAAATATGTTTTTGAGGAGGACACTCCCCCACAACTTTCAGGGCAAGGGTTTTAAGATATGCCCTGGGGGCATATAAGGTTTTTTATAGAAGGCGTTGTCGTAGAAACTTCAAAAAAGGCTCATTCGATTGGAAATTCAAAGGGATGGTGCCCTTTTTAATAGTCGAAAGTGATTGGAGGGCAACTAGCCCCCCCCCCAGCCCATCATTCCCCCAAACACATCCAATCAAAATTTTGAGATAGCCATTTTGTTCAGCGTAGTTGATTTCCAGATAGAAAATATATTTTTGAGGAGGACACTCCCCCACAACCCTCAGGGCAAGGGTTTTAAGTTATGCCGTGGGTGCATATAAGGTTTTTTATAAAAGGCGTTGTCGTAGAAACTTCAAAACAGGCTCATTCGATTGGAAATTAAAGGGCTAGTGCCCTTTTTAATAGTCGATAGTGATTGGAGTGCAACTAGCCCCCCCCCGCCCATCATTTCCCCAAACACATCCAATCAAAATTTTGAGATAGCCATTTGTTTGAGCGTAGTTGATTTCCAGATAGAAAATATGTTTTTGAGGAGGACACTCCCCCACAACTTTCAGGGCAAGGTTTTTAAGATATGCCCTGGGGGCATATAAGGTTTTTTATAGAAGGCGTTGTCTTAGAAACTTCAAAAAAGGCTCATTCGATTGGAAATTTAAAGGGATGGTGCCCTTTTTAATAGTCGAAAGTGATTGGAGGGCAACTAGCCCCCCCCCCCAGCCCATCATTCCCCCAAACACATCCAATCAAATTTTGAAATAGCCATTTTGTTCAGCGTAGTTGATTTTCCGATAGAAAATATGTTTTTGAGGAGGACACTCCCCCACAACCCTTAGGGAAAGGGTTTTAAGTTATGCCCTGGGGGCATATAAGGTTTTTGTAGAAGGCGTTGTCGTAGAAACTTCAAAAAAGGCTCATTCGATTGGAAATTCAAAGGGCTAGTGCCCTTTTTAATAGTTGAAAGTTATTGGAGGGCAACTAGCCCCCCCCCCCCCGCCACGCCCATCATTCCCCCAAACACACCCAATCGAAATTTTGAGAGAGCCATTTTGTTCGCAGTAGTTCTTAGGCGCAGTAGGTTTTAGGGTTCTGCAGTGCGGCGATACTCAAACTATTGTTTGTAGTTATTTTTTTTCCATTCAAACTTGATTTGCATATTCAATTTAAGTTTCACTCGTTTTACGATTTATTTATCCATTTAAATTAATATATATTGTATGTTTGTTCGCATTGATTGTTTATTTAATTTCTGTTCGTTTTAAGTTTCATTTATACTTTAATAGCACACAATTCTTTTTCGTTTTAAGCTTGATTTTCATATTCAATCGAAGCATTACTCGCTTTAAGATATATTTATTCATTTATATTATTACTTGTTGTATGTTTTTTGCTATGATTGTTTATTTAGTTTCTGTTCATTTTGGGTTTCATTTATTCTTTAAAAGCAATTTCTGGTCGTTTTGAGTTTGAATTTTAGCAGGTATTCATATCTCCTGAGCTTAAGTTTAAAATGGCCTTTACTTTTCTTTGAAAAACTTATTTTTCGGAATTTTTTTTTAATTAATCAGCATAAAAGATTCATAGGTGAAGAGTGTTTCTTCTGGTGTCTCTGTCCTGCCTGTGTGACCTTGTAGTACATTCAGCGCAGACAAGGTTTCCCAACCAAAACCGTGAATGCAAACAGCAGTGTAGGGTAGTGACCTTGAGTATTGGCATACCTCAAGTAGATTACAGCATAGTAAACATAGGTGCCTGCATCGAGGTCCATGGTCCCCCTGGAAACTGAGATCTTTAAAGTGATTATGAGCAAACCAAAGGAAAGAAAGCAGAGTAGGGAAAAATTTGTTTAGCTCATGGGTGGCTGTCTACCCATAGGTTTAGAACCTTAATAGTGACAATATGACTTCTAATTTGTGACTGAATAATCCCTTTCCAGTTTTTCACAAACACTTTTAATATATGATTTAGTTAAAGTAAAAAAAACAAATTTGTCGTAGTAATGAATGGTAAGTAGATAACGATCCTTATAAATAACAAAAGTGTGAGAACTTAAATATTGATAACATCGAATCAAAGAATAAGCTTTTTTATGGTGATTTTCAATATTTATTTGTTTCGAGTTTGACGCTAACCATCCGAAATTATTGTTGCATAAGAAAATTTGCATAAATCGAAAAGCTGCATATAGAAATAAGGAAACGACTTAAAAAGGAGGAATTATCTATTAAAATTAAGCCGTCAAATTGTTCCTTAGATTTAATACGTCTTATTTTAGTGTTATTGTTTTATTTTAGTTTGCCAGGAATGGTTGTATTTATCAAATTTTTTCCTTTGATAAAGTTTTAACGTTTTATAGTTAAAAAGTATAAATCCCTAGAATGTATCAGTTTTTGGTAAGTAGTACCCCCTCCATTGATTCAAGTGGCGCAATAGCAGAAGTTTCAAGCGGCCCAATACAAAATTAACATGGGAATACAAGCGGCCCATTGAAAGTTGAATTCCTACCCCCTTACACCTATTTCTAGGCGACAATTCCGCCCTTGGCAGACACCCTTTTCCCTGTTACTAGGCAAAATCATGTCTATACACGTTCCCAGGTGGCAGAAATCCCCTACGATGTTTTCCAGACACACCCCCAGCTAGCAAAACTCCCCCACGTTGTTACTAGACAAAATTCCCAGGTGGCTGAAATCTCCTACGATGTTTTTCCAGACACATCTCCCAGCTAGCAAAAGTCCCCCCCCCTTTGTCACTAAACAAAATTCCCAGGTGGCTGAAACCCCCTGCAAAGCTTTTCTGTTAAAAGCCACAGAGAACTTTCCCCTATCAAAATATGCTATATATAGATATGTTAAAGGCATTTCATTATCAGTTTCTTTTAAGCAATTGAAGACGAAACAAGTACATTAACAACGGATAATACCTACAATCATGTAATTGCCTATCTCTCTATAGTTACCCCCCCCCCCCCCCAAAAAAAATCTTTATACTTTGGTTTGTTGCAAAATATACTCTTTTTTCTACTGTTTAACCCCTCCTCCCTCCCCCCACCATTCATTACCATTTAATCCTTTCAAAAAGAATGATTGACTCAAAAAGTATCTTTTTCTCCTTCATGCGTTAACACCTCGACATTCATCAAAAATGTTCGTGCACGCATTGTCTAAATTAACAAAAACATATGTGTCAATTTAGGCAGAACCCTCTCAAAGGGTGTGTGGTAAACAAGGAAGGGATTAAGGCTACAGGCATTGTATAATTCTAGACGGTCTGGAAGACAGGGGTTGAATTGTCTGCAAAATTAATGCATTAATGAAGTTTTTGGGCATTGAAATTGCGTGTAAGGAGAGATGATGGGACAATGAAAACATTTATTTATATTCTAGACCAAAATCTGTAAAAACAATATGTTGATTGCATCTAAATGGTAAAAACAATATGTGTCGCCCCCTCCCCCTTAATAGGGTCACATGCAAGCCTGGGCTGCAGATAAATTATTCTGTAGCATTTTTTTCCTACAGTGTACGGCTTATTTTCCATTTTTAAAATTCCTATGCATAAGGAAACGATTGCATATTATTTTCAAGCCTATTTTTATGCTTTCTTGAAGAAAAGGAGTGACTTATTTAAAGGTGGGAGGGTGCAATAACGAAACTATGGCTTCCAATTTTTACCTTCCCGGAAAGAAGAGGGGTGGTCCATTTAAATGCTCTTATCTTCGAATTCATGGATTTTTTCTGTTCTTTAGATGATTAATAGTTTAAGAGGTGTTCATAAAAATCATACTTTCACTAATTTTTTTTCTTCCGTAACATTATTATTTTATACTAAATTTTCTTTTCTTTTCAGAATCTCCCTGCCCTTGCTCCTCCCAACAAACGTGCAAGAGTGGGCGAGACAGCCCAAGTAAGAACATCAGTAATCAGATATGCTCCTCCTTCGGGACGGGCACTGCCCATGCAACCCTTGGCTTCCCATCAGGAGAAGCCAGGCCCTTCCAGGGCACTGCCAGTGCAGCCATTGACCACTCATCTAGCATTGCCCGGAGCCCCCCAGGTTAGTGAAGGTCTCACCCCTTCCAGAAAGCCTGCAATGCAGCCTGGAAGAAAATTGAAAAGAGAGCGGGCGGGTAACTACAAAATGGCGATCCCTGCTGGCTCATCTGTGCAAGCCAGTGATATCGCTGCCGGATCCGCGCATCCCACTGACATTGCTGGCCCAACTGCACAAGAGCGTGACGTCACCGCCCCTTCCATCTTCCGACATGCACTCCCAGGACCATCCGTCACTCAAGTGCAGCCAGAATTTGGAGATGTAAGCATTTTTACCTCTAATTTCTATCTGGTTATAGAAATATCTAACTATTTTTTTCAACTTTTTTAGGCCTTTCCTTTCACCATTTTTCAACACAGTAAAAGCTTGTCAGAGATTTTAAAAGACATTTTTCGCTATTTTTTCAACCTAATAGAAATATTTTTCACTAATTTCTAGTTTACTGTTATAGAGCCTTTCATCTCGCCATTTCAAGCTAATAATGCTATTTTTCACTAAAATATTAAAGTTTCAGAATACATCCCTACCCTGCCTAGTTTTAAAAGACAATGTCTCTCAGAAACTAGATTGTTCTTAGCCATTTCACTATTTTTTCAATATAATAAAAGCTTTTCGCCAGAATATTAGAGGTCTCTGAAATAAGGCTCCCTGCTGGCTCATCTGTGCAAGCCAGTGATATCGCTGCCGGATCCGCGCATCCCACTGACATTGCTGGCCCAACTGCACAAGAGCGTGACGTCACCGCCCCTTCCATCTTCCGACATGCACTCCCAGGACCATCCGTCACTCAAGTGCAGCCAGAATTTGGAGATGTAAGCATTTTTACCTCTAATTTCTATCTGGTTATAGAAATATCTAACTATTTTTTTCAACTTTTTTAGGCCTTTCCTTTCACCATTTTTCAACACAGTAAAAGCTTGTCAGAGATTTTAAAAGACATTTTTCGCTATTTTTTCAACCTAATAGAAATATTTTTCACTAATTTCTAGTTTACTGTTATAGAGCCTTTCATCTCGCCATTTCAAGCTAATAATGCTATTTTTCACTAAAATATTAAAGTTTCAGAATACATCCCTACCCTGCCTAGTTTTAAAAGACAATGTCTCTCAGAAACTAGATTGTTCTTAGCCATTTCACTATTTTTTCAATATAATAAAAGCTTTTCGCCAGAATATTAGAGGTCTCTGAAATAAGGCTCCCTGCTGGCTCATCTGTGCAAGCCAGTGATATCGCTGCCGGATCCGCGCATCCCACTGACATTGCTGGCCCAACTGCACAAGAGCGTGACGTCACCGCCCCTTCCATCTTCCGACATGCACTCCCAGGACCATCCGTCACTCAAGTGCAGCCAGAATTTGGAGATGTAAGCATTTTTACCTCTAATTTCTATCTGGTTATAGAAATATCTAACTATTTTTTTCAACTTTTTTAGGCCTTTCCTTTCACCATTTTTCAACACAGTAAAAGCTTGTCAGAGATTTTAAAAGACATTTTTCGCTATTTTTTCATCCTAATAGAAATAGTTTTCACTAATTTCTAGTTTACTGTTATAGAGCCTTTCATCTTGCCATTTCAAGCTAATAATGCTATTTTTCACTAAAATATTAAAGTTTCAGAATACATCCCTACCCTGCCTAGTTTTAAAAGACAATGTCTCTCAGAAACTAGATTGTTCTTAGCCATTTCACTATTTTTTCAATATAATGAAAGCTTTTCGCCAGAATATTAGAGGTCTCTGAAATAAGGCTCCTTTTTTACGCTTTAAGCGCCTACTCGTTAGTTTTTGGAGGGACTAATCTGTCTACCCCCCCCCCCTGTTAGCTTCACTCGTACCTAAATTTATGTAGTTTTTCTGTCTTTTGTGGCTAGGATATTAAATCCCCCCATGTTTTAAAAGACCCAGAAATAAGGCTGTTTTTCCCCATTTTCTAACAACTACTCGCTAGTTTTTGGGTTAATCTGTGCCTTCCCATAATAATGCTTTTTTTTTATTCATTTTATCTTTTTTGCTAGAATATTGAAGTTTCAGAATACATCCCTACCCTCCCTAATTTTAGCAGACTCTGTCCCTCAGAAATAAGATTGTTCTTAACCATTTCACTCTAATAAAGACGTTCTTCACTTTTTTTTACCTGTCAGAGAGCCCATTCAGGCATTGAAGGAGTTTTTATTCTTTTCTATCTTTAGTTTTGACTTTTTGCTAGAGGTATCTAAATAAAGCTTGTCAGAGACACTAAAAGGCATTTTTCTGTCCTTTTTAGCTCACTATAGACATTTCCCCCCATTTTTCGGCTTTGAAGGGGATTTTTAAGCTAATTTTTTTCCCTTTTTCTGGCCGAGATTGACCAGCTTGTAGCCCAATTTATTGGCGAAGGAACTGGACCGGTAGAGGAAGCCGCAGACGAATTACTGGCCTGGGCCGAAGAATTTCTGGCCAAATTGCCAGAATAAAAACCCCCCTTCGGTAAGTTTCTCATGCCTTTTTTTTAAATTCAAAAGGGTATAGTAGTATTTTGGGCAAACCTTTCAATGCTTCATAATACATACAAAAGGTGCTCTATGGAAGGGGCATTACATTTATATCAGTAGTGAGGACATAGGACAGCTTTGCATTCCAATGAGTAGTGCAGGGTCTACAGTTCCAAGAGGGCATGGTACCCTTTCATAATGCAATGATACATTCCAATGAGTAGTGGAGGGTCTACAGTTCCAATGGGGCATGGTACCCCATCATAATGCAATGATACATTCCAATGAGTAGTGGGGTCGTTACAGTTCCAAGAGAGCATGGTACCCCTTCATAATGCTATGAGTAGTGGGGGTCTATGACTTTCGTAACCGTTCTCTCTTTTTTCATAGGGCAATAGCTTCCAGTGAGCTAATATGTTCTTATTATTTTTCTAGGTTCACACAGCGACATCGCAGGAGAACATATTATTGTCACCATCGCAATTTCGCGAGAGTATAAGGGAAAGTGAAGACGGGGGGGGGGGGGGGTTTAAGTGCGGGGTTGAGTCCGGCTAGTGACTTTTTCAACATTGATTTAGACAGTTTTGTGAGGGATCTTGGCCTCAGCAATGAATTTTTGGACAATTTATTAGAACAGTTACCTGTTAACGAGGTCGAGAGGGTGCTAGAAGCGCCCAGCCCTGACAGTGAAATGACAAAGTGCAGCTGGCTCGCCCCCAGTGTTACCAGAGTTGTATCTAGCAGATACCGCTTTGCGCAATATTCACGTCTACAGGGCCGAGTTTTGTGACCCGTTCAATTCCCTGTCATGTGGTACTATTCAAACGGACCCCATAGAAACCGCACACCTCTCTTTCAGCATGATTCGGTTACTTCTTGCAAAACATTTAAGGGAGGCGGGAGGGCGGGATTCTTTAAAAGCATCCTTCGCGTTTAAAATTATTTTTTTTGAATGCAAGTTTGGGTGTTTTGCGTGACCATCATATTCAAACAAGAATGCAGACGCTACACCCGGACCTGCATAATGTTGAAGGTGTCTTTTTGGATTGGGTGGGTGAATTTTTTAATAGGATGGAGGGATACAATGAGAATGGGAGTGGGTTATCAGTATTATTTTTAGAAAAATTAGAATTAAATATCACTAAATTTAAAAGAGAATTTTCTTAAAGGGGTGGGAGCAATGGGAAAGGGGATGCAAAACATAATAGTAATTTTAAAGGTACTAAAAGTGTACAACAATTCTCTTTCGACACGGGCGTGGAGTGTTTCAAGTATTCCGTCCCTGTCGCGGAACGTAAATCCCTGCAAAAGGACGCTAGTAAAACAAAACTAGACGATTGGGCAGTAAATGGGAAAGACGTTTCTGATTTTCCAAAAATAGATTTGAATTGTTTAAGGGGACAATATCCAGTTACCCTTAAAGGGATTGATATTTTTGAAAAGGCTAATGAACATTTAAAAGTTGGGGTAACAGTTTTACAGTTTGACGAAGAATTTGAAGATGTGGTAAAAAGGGGTAATTTATTCTGCAAGAGCACCGTCCATTGACTCAGTCAAATGCTGGGTATGGCTTCTTACGAGCCTGCTAAAGATCCTGAATCAATTGGACATTTCTTTCCTATTCAACATATTAGCAGTGTTTTAAGTGAGTGTAAAAAGCAATGCTCATGTCATTACTGCCCAATGTGTCTTTCTAGATTTCACAGCGAATTAAAATTAAATAATAATTTAATACACTGCAAAAGTCATGGATACCAGTCTGTGAAAACGGTTTCAGGGGGCAATGCTACCTTGCGGTTCAAAAGCTTTCAGAACACACTGTTGCAGAGCAACAAGGTATCATTGAACATTGAGGCTGCTCTCACGGATGTGTTAACAAAAGGTTATTGCCGACCTGGAGCCGAAACGGAATATTGTTGTACACCATGTTCTTTTGCGGTGGATACTTGCCAACGGTTTCAATGTCACAAGGATTCATAGAGCCCTCTAATTCGACCAAAAACCTTACAAGAAGAAGTTTGTTGACACTTTTGTCAACAAACGCTCTCAAGCGAGAACAAAGGTTGAAAAATAGATCTTTAAACTCATTTTAAATTTGGCCTTTGGTAAGATGTGTGAGAGTGTGCGAAAAAGGGGTCGTTGTGACGTTGCGAAAGACCCAAAAGAATGTGCCCGAATCATTGCGGATCCAAACTTCACATCATTCACGATCACAGACTCCAATATGGTCCTTTTTACATAGGAAAAAAGAAATTTAGTTTTAAATAAAAATATTGCCGCTGGCAGTGCCATTCTAGAAATTTCAAAAAACTCATGTTGGAGTTTTATTACAATGTATGTAAGCACTAGTGGCCGAGAGAGGGAAAAGTTCAAGTTTTTTATGGGGATACGGATTCTTTATTGTTAAAAGTTAGAACTAATAATTTATTGGAAGATTTAGAAAATGGAGAGTACATTAGTTCTCGGATGGACTACACATACTGGGATGAGCCCCGCTATCCGGAGCTGGTGAAACGCCAGGCCTCAAATCAATTATTAAAACTAAAATCAGAAACGGGAAGTAATTTGGTATTGCATGGGTGTATTTCCCGGTCCGAAGGTGTACTGCGTGGAAACGCAGAATAAGAATACCAAAAAAGTCGGCAAAGGGGTGCCTGCATACAATGTAAAGGAAATTTTCACCATGAGTGTTTATAGGAACTGTATAGAGCAAAATTTAGGTTCCAAGAGCGAGTGTCATGGTCATTTGCTCTTTAAAATACAAAAACTATACAGTTCGAGTCGAAAAAAATGCCATGTCCACCATATCGGACAAATTCTATGTACTCGAGGGTGGTGTCAGAGTACTACCACATGGCCATTATCTTAATTTAGATCAAGCTGAATGTGTAAATTATAGAAAGCAACTCGGTCTGGAGAAAGCTCTATAGTTTTTGAAGAGGGGAGGGCAACCGTTTTTCTCCGTCACCAGCTCAACAGTGCCTTTTTTATATCTAGTCATTTTTCCGTCCCAAGCTCGGCACTGCCTAATTTTTTATCGTTGCGCAAAACGGTAATTTTCAAGTGTTTATTTTGTGTTTTATTATTAAGTGTTTATTTTATCTTACCACTGCCAACGCATCTGCCGACTCGGCCGCTGGTCGCTACAGGTGCCGGCCCGGCCACTCACGTCTGACGGCCGCCCGATCGTGGTAAAGTGCTAATTTTTTAAAGTTGTAAATATATTTTTGTGATGTTGTATATATGTGAATTAAAGAAACCATGTATTTTATTTCCTCTTGACTATTTATTGAACAGATTGAGGTTAGGATAGGTTTGTTGCATTTTGGCATTGTAAGAGTATTTGTCAATTTAAGACACCCTTCAGACCGTTTCTTTGCGGACCGTCCATGTCCGGCAAAACGACACTTTTAACAAAAATCATTCAAAACCGTGATAATATGTTTTTAGAGAACCTGAAAAATATCTCTTATTTCTATAGTATATGGCAAGAATCCTATGATAAAATGAAGAAGATCGATCTAAGCATAAAATTTATACAAGGACTTGACGTGTTTACTAGTATTGCACCAAATTTGTGGTTGATTATTGACGATATAGCTGAATCTATTGAAGAATGGTCGCAGGAAATGTTGCAACTGTTTACTATCCAGTCCCATCAAGAAAGAAAAAATTCTGTAACTATTGTTCTCCATAATCTCTTTCATCAGAGTAAATGTATGAGAACACTTGTATTGAATTGTACCTACTACATCATCTATAGAGTTGTTCGCGATTCAAGTATTCTTATAACTCTAAACAAACAAATTATCCTTGCGAACCTAAATTTTTACTTTTCGCGTACAATCAAGCAACTAATAAACCTTATGGTTACATATTATTAGATCTGAATCAAAACACACCCGAAGAGTTTCGTGTAGTCACTTATATTTTCGATAATGCAATTACTGTATATCTACCTGTGAATAGTAAAAACGATCATTTGTCGCAATCATGAGACTGAAGAAGCTACATGAAAACCGACATTTATTTTCTGTGCTAGTCAATTCAAAACCACGACTTAGAAAGCAATTCTCAAGCACGGTATTGACAAGGAATTTATTAATCTCTTTTCGGAACTTCGTTTATATTTAACGGAGGGTAATGTTCTACTGTCAGATTTTTTTAAGCAACAGACAAGGCAACATCGATCACTCGTACGTGCTCTAGCTTGCAAAAAGAAAACAAAGTGTAAAAGAAAACGTCTTGTTCAAGCGGGTGGTAATTTCTTTTCTGTTTTACTACCGATAATCGCCGGACTTGTAAACACTATTCTCTAGAAATGGCTAAACCCTATGAATTGACACCAATTGAACTTGCTCTTTCACCCAAAGAGCCCTTTGAAGATAATCTTGATAAAATTCTTAACAATGAAACAATTGCTGATGATGAAAAATTAGTTTTGCTTCAAAATGCCCTTCGTCGTGTCAACAAACATAAACCTTATTGTGAAAAACCGCTCAAGTTCAAAGTCATTGATCAACCTTCTGATAATAGTGAAACACCGAAAAAGGAAGAGTTAATAACAAGTGTTGTAGACTTGTTGCCTCAATCCTATCGTGTACAAAGTAAAAGACTCTTGACATATCTCGCTGAAAATGAACATATTGATGAGAAAAAGAATGAAGTTATAATCCAGCGCAAGCCTTACAATTTAATTGATTAATTATTGGATCTGATTGCAAATCGTAAAAGAGTTGAATCCTTTGACGAGCATTTATATAATTTTTTAAGTCGTCAAATTTTCCTAATAGTCTTATTGGTAATAAGCAAATTCTCAAGAAATTAAAAGAACATAGTCCATTAAAGTTAGAAGATGATTTTAAATCTTTCTTGGAAAGCACACCTACTGGCGATTTGACACCGGTAACTAGACAAAAGCGAAGACGTATTGATTTGCCTGGTAATATACAAAAGGGTAGTTGACGCTTACGATCAAAATGGATCAAATTTTGAAAGGTATTTTTGAAAATATTGGAGAACCAGGAAGTTTAAGTTCTCCAACTACACTTGCACGGGTTACCGGAATTAAAAAGAAGCTAGCAAAAGAGTATTTGCAAAAGGAATCTAGTTATAATCTTCATCGAAATCATGGGACTAGGGGTCGTGAATATCAAAAAACTAAAGATTTTTGCCCTCGACATATATTACAAGCAGATCTTTTGACTCTAGACGCGATTCAAAGACGTCATAATAAACCGTACAAGTATATTTTACTTGCAATAAGTGTGTTTAGTCGGTATGTGTTTAGTTATGCTCTTCATCGAAATCATAGGACTAGGAGTCGTGACTATCGAAAAACTAAAGCTTTTTACCCTCGACATATATTACAAGCAGATCTTTTGACTCTAGACGCGATTCAAAGACGTCATAATAAACCGTACAAGTATATTTTACTTGCAATAAGTGTGTTTAGTGGGTATGCATATGCAGTTCTATTGCAGTCAAAGAGAGGTAATGAAGTTGCTAAAAACCCATCTTTGAACAAGATTCATATAAAAAAAAATTCAAACAGACCGTGGAAATAAATTTGTTAATCTATATGTCGAAAAAGTACTAATGAAATATAATACAATACTCTATCATAGTCATAGTCCTATAAAGGCAGCATTGGCAGAACGTTTAATACGAACCATTCGACTTTTAATTTCAAGGTATTGTACATTGAGAAATACAGCTGCATTTATTAATGTTTTAGATAAAATCATGCAAATATACAACCAACGTCCTCATTGATCATTGTTCAGTACTAGCTCTCAGGAAGTTCATTATAGTGATTGTACACATTTCCTTAAACAATATTCCAATGGAAAGGCAGGAAAAAAATTTAATGTTGGTCGTACTGTTCGAATCAATCGTACAAGAAATATTTTTGAAAAGGGAAATTACTTGTGGTCTACTGAACTTTTTAAAGTGTCAAAAATCCTAGATACTAAACCTACAACATATCGTGTTTGTGGTATGAAAGATGAAGAGATTCTTGGCGGTTTTTATGATTATGAATTACAAAAAGTTAAAAACACTGGAATCTATCAAATTGAAAAGGTATTAAAGACCCGTACTCGCCAGGGCTAGAAACAGTTGCTTGTTTGCTGGCTAGGATACAACTCTGATTTTGATTCGTGGATACCCGCTGAAGAGGTTCATAATGTCTGAAGGTTTTTATGTGACATTCATGTGCAATGTTTCTGATCATCTATATGACGATTCGAATAAAACGAGCGATTTATGGAAAAAACTTTCCCCGGCCATTAAATTTGAGGGAAGGTATGAAGTGGCTCTTGTAGATTGTATTTTTAAAAACAGATATGATATCCTCAGAAAGTATCATACATACAATACAAAAATTAGACCCCAAGATTGGCCAATTGTTAGTGATCAATATGTGATTGAAAATATGAATTCATTTGAATACTCCTTTGCCACATTATCATATAAGGAGTTGGGAGTATGAACGAATTGTGTCGTGCAATCAACAAAAAAATTTCCACTCGTAAAAATGGTGCCTTTCAATTCAATTATTCAAAGGAAGAGGGGAAAATCTACATTAGTTCGCCCATTGACAATGTAAAGGTTATTCCCAATGATAATCTAAGAGAAGTGATCGGTTTTAAACATAATGTAATCAACGGTAAAAGCGCAGGAAGCGCTAGTGGCATGAATCGTGTCATTTTTGCAGAGTATCCGCCCGCCTTCTCTTCGAACAGTTGTATATTTCTTTATGCATCCTTTGTCGAGAGATCAAGAGTTGGTAATGCCAATGTCCCCCTCCTACGTGTTCTTGAACGAAAAAACTCTAATGACCATATTCACCACTACAATATAAAGCACCTTCAATACGTTCCAGTCAACACTTCGTATTTGGAGCTCTGTCAGTTAACATTAAGAAGCGAATTGGGTGATCCTCTCGCATTAACAAAAGGTTTGGCTGTAATTATATGTCATTTTCGACCCATTCAGTGAAATGGCTAATAGAACTCAGTTTGTATGTCCTGATATTGATTGCTATGTTGCTACTCTTGGACAACGCCCGTTGGGATATGGAATGGACTATTATAGGGATCGTTCGTCAATGTCCAGATACGGTCTCGACAGTTAGTTTGCTAAGCTTTTTCGCTCTGCACTACCCTTGGCTAGAAAATTTATTGCACCGGTTGCAGCGGATTTTGTGTCCTCTACATTACATGATTGGGGCTCTGGGAAAGATATTCAAGAAAGTGTTTCGCAAAATCTCAGGTCGAGCGAACGGTCCCTCGGCAAGCGACTGAAACAACGGGGAAAAGGTTTAAAAAGGAGGAGAAAGACCTCATCACTCATCAGTCTCAAGTCAAGCGGGAAGCGTAAAGCCTCAAAGAAAGTAAAAAGATCCAAAAAGGATTTCTTTTCTTAAGGTGGCATATCTACCACATAAATATTCTCACCCTTCAGTCACTTCATCTCTAAATCTTTTCAACCTGGAAAATGTAGATGTCAGTGTAAAACATGGATACTATGAACAATTTTACCCGCAACAACCACTCTCTGAAAATGTCCATTTTCAAATTTATTCTAATGAAAACTACTTTATCAATTTGAATTCGACATTTATAGATTCAAATGTCATTGCTAAAAAATCGAACAATGAAAAACCAATTGCCGCCGAGGGGCTATCCTACGAAAATGGTGTACTACATAATTTATTTCGACAAATAAGCGTCTATATAAATGGAACTTTGGTGAGCACGAGCAATAATCTTTCAAATTATGCAAGTTATATACAATTCATGTTGATGACACCAATATCCTATAAGCAGTTGAGGGGTAAGACAATTGGATATGAATATAAAACAAATACTGATACTACCAATATTCTTAGAGAGGCGACAACTAAAGATTTACATTTATTTGAGAATCTAAATCATGATATATTTAATATACCTCAATGGTTGCCTTCTAATGTAAAGATATTGATATAAAACTACAACTCGCACCTTCCAATTATGTTATGCGAAAAGTACTGGACGCTGCACCCGATGTATCAGTCTCTCTCACCTCGGCAATACTTCATGTACGAAAACAACAAGTTATGAGGTATGTGGCTTTGGCGATTGAAAAATTAAGAGCCAGTGGTAACAATATTAAACTACTTGTTCCTCATACAATCACGAATCAGCGTTATATATGCTACAGGTACGCGTACCTATACCGATTCGTCATTTATCAATGGCGAAATTCCTTCAAAATTGGCATTGGCTTTTGTAAAAAGCGCTAGCGCTGTTGGATCATGGACAGATTCCCCACATAAATTTGAATTATTTTGACTTTCATCGCTTTTATGAAAGTAAATGGAATCCCACTCTACAATTTATCCTTTGATAAATCCTATGGGACCCTCTACGAATTGACAATGCAATCCCTAGATCAAGATTCTCAAATATTTGAAAATGGTATAAGTGAAGAAATGTTTTCGAAAACGCATGGCATTATTGTATTAGATTTGTCTGGTACTCAAGATATGAGCATTGTCCGGACGGGAAATGTACGGATAGGGTGTACCTTTGCCAAACCGTTGGAGGAAAGCATTGCATTAATCTCGCTAAATCAATTTGAAACCTATTGGGAAATTACTCCTGACGGTAGAGTTTTATTAGACTTGGCGCCATGAACACGGAACAAATAATTGACGTATTTAAGATGGACCTCTATATGTCAAAATATAAATCTTATTGAATACCTTCAGATTTCCTGGAGCATATTCAACATGTTGACAATACCCTAGTTATTGTTAATAGCAGTCCGTCGAATGTAAAGACGGGGCATTGGTTATGCATCTTTCAAACAAGAAGCAATATAAAATTTTTTGATCCGCTTGGCTTGCCGTATACATTCTGCACACCTCATATTAAAAATTTTCTTGAGCAGAGCGGAAAATCTATAGTTCAAAATCGGAAGTGGGTACAAAATCCATCAACGAAAAGCTGTGGTTTTCATGCCCTATTATATTTAATTTTTCGAAGTCGTGGACATAGTTACATGAAATTTATCAAGATTTATGCTGACAATCCTCGATTGAACGACTTTCTAGTTGAAAATACTCTTTCTTACCTCTATAATATAAATTTCGGTGCCCTAAAAGTAAAATGCTTTAAAAATGTATGTAAATTTGTTTAATAATAAAATTTGAATACAAAACACTGTGTCCTTTAGATTTCTTCTTCTACGTATAGGTAATCATCCGGAACGATAAGTGCTGGTAGCTCGTCAGGATTCAACTTGTATTCGTCTTGACGTGCAAAGTCGGGGTCACATTTTCTACAATATAGGGCAACTTCATTTTTATTAAATCTCTTTATAAAGTCAATAATACTACTCTGATTCATATGACAAAATTCACGTATTTCAATTTGCTTATTTGAAGCAATGTCACATACAAAATTCTCATATGAAGAATCACTTTCTGTAACAACCAAATAAAAGTCTGTTGGTTTATAATCATAATATCCAATATCTTCACAGCGATGTCGTAAAAACAAGACTCTTTTATTATTCCAGCAATTGAAGCGTAGACCTGGTTCTTCTTCCCAAAATAGTTTAAAGCCACGACGATACCAGTCTCTTAAAAATAAACTGAACTCACGTTTAGGGATTTTCATGATCAGGCCAGGATAAGTTTTTTCCCATTGATCACATTTATCATAGTGACAATTGGAGCATAAGAATCCTCTATCATGAGAGTCACAAATGTCTTCAAGACAAGAGTTACAGTCTCTAATTTGCACAACATATCCTCTATGCAATTTACACGGATTGCATAATTTACACTTTTCATTATACTCATCAACAAAAGTACGATTCTCGCAGGATGACCAGCTGCCCAAAGTATACAAGCATAATGGGCATGTGTAAAACATTTTTCGATGTTGACTGGTCCACTTCCAAAATAAACTGACTCTCAAACAACATCTCCTAGGAGCGTTACAAAATGGCCGTCTATGTAGTGGTTAAGAGCTAAACCACAATATCAATTTGTTTTGTCTCAATCAATATATATATATATATATATATATATATATATATATATATATAAATTGAGTAAAAGCCTGGGGACCGCGACGACAAAGTTTCATGCAATAGTCCAAAGAAGGGTAATTGGTTCCCATTGTATTATAAGCATTTCTCTAGAAAATATCTTTCTTTGAAGAGATAATTTCAGAAAGTCATCATCTAAAACTAACCATTTTTCCAATTTTACTAGATTGCGCATGATTTTCTGTTTCTCAAATCATCACTCTCACTGTCAAATACAGACTGTTGTCTATAAATTGTTCTCTTCAATATATTTTGCCAGCGCATTAAATCCATCCTGTAGTCTCCGTATATGCGCTATATTCACCTTAGCCGTGAAACACAATTGTTCTTCCGACTTGAATTTGCTTAATGTTGTAACATATCCATTATACATCTTGTCCCATGCTAGGGTTAGTCAAGAACCCCTTGTAATTTCTACCGCCACCTTAGGCACTCTAGGTCCCGTTTCATAAACACTTTCAATATTCAATAATGTATAAGAATCCATGTTGACTGTCGCACTTCCAGAAAGAAACTGATCCTCGAACAATAGTTACAACCACCTGGGGAACGTGTCTAGACATGATTTTGCCTAGTAACAGGGAAAAGGTTGTGCCACCTAACTTTTGAACTCTTGCCAAGGGCGGGAATGTCGCCTAGAAACAGGTTTAAGGGGGTAGGAATTCCACTTGCAATAGGCCGCTTGTATTCCCATGTTAATTTTGTATTGGGCCGCTTGAAACTTCTGCTATTGGGCCGCTTGAAACAATGGAGGGGGTACTACTTTCGTATTTAAAATTGAATTAATAATATCAGTATTTTTTTATAACATTCAATACTTACAACCTTTCTCGATAATGGTTAGTAATAAAAATTCTAATTCGTTTTCTAAATCTTAGTTTTGATGAACTACTTTGGACAAAGTACATTTAAAATGCCTTACTTATTATAAATACAGAGTCTTGAACCAGTAAAGGGCAGATAATATTTTGTATTTTAGAATCAAAAGCAAATATTTGATCCTGAGAATAAAGGTGTTTACTTGGCGTAAGCGAGCCGATCCATGATGCAGATTTTGCAACTCTAATCCAGAATCCCTAGACCACAAAATTTTTTGATTTTAGTTCATACAGCAAGCAGTTGATCAATAGTCACATTTAGCTCAGTTTAGTTGTTTTGATTTTCTGGATGCATATTACAGTTGATCAATAGTCACATTTAGCTCAGTTTAGTTGTTTTTATTTTCTGGATGAAGAGTAAGAAATCACTTAGGATTGATACACCACAGGAAGAACATTTTTTTATCCTCCCAATGCAATTTGGTGCCGTTTTCGTATCAAAAACTAGACAATTTTTCAAGCTCAAATAGTTTCTGTGTACTCTGCAATTTGGTAATGATTTGGCAAATCAATTTCAGGCAAATTCATGCTGGAAAAAGCGTCGTAAAGCGGCGTTCACAAGCGTGTCTAGCTAGAATTCCATGTCTAGACACGTGTCTAGCCAGAATCCAATGTCTAGGCAACGACCGTTCACAAGTAAAATTCGGCGCTTAGCTAGACACGCTAGAAAAGGCACTTGGCTAGGCATTGAGTTCTAGCTTCTAGAACACAATGTCTAGGATTTTCGATTACAGCCAATCAGAATGTGTCAAGATCCACTATTTTCATCATTTTTGTTCATATTTGTAAACTGAAATTTAATTTTTGTTTTCTCATTAATTGTTTTTTTCATTTTAGGCAAATATACAACACCAGACATAATAATGAAGCACACTAAGGCAATTGTTTAGCTTATCTTATCCATTAGCTTGTGACAGTAAAAATGGGGATTATAATATTTGAAAGTTTTGCCCGCATAAGCTCTGTTGATTGGCTAGAAATGACAATTTGAAACTAAATTTGTAGTTTTAGCTAAGCACCGAATTTTACATGTGAACGGTCGTTGCCTAGACATGGGATTCTAGCTAGACACGCTTGTGAACGCCGCTTAAGAAGAAAGGTAGAAAAAAATATAGCCTAAAGGGTTTTTAAATTTGACAAAAGCAACCTTTGAATTGACAAAAGCAACCCTCATACAAATTCTGGAACTGAAATTGTTAAAGGGATCATATTGTCCCATCAACAGCTACAGTTGTTAGAAAAAAATTCAAAGATATCTTCTATTGTATTGTTTAGAAGGTAAAAATAGGCTACATCAATCCAAGAAAGTATCTCCTCCTGTTGTCCTGGTACTCCCAACCCAAAATGTTTTTAGCCTATACAAAACAATCAAATTCTTTCTTAATAATTTGAAGGGTTTGGTGTTTAGAGGCTTTTCTCTGTAAAATTTTAGTTTAGTTACTTTTTGTTAGGCTGTCTTGGAAAGGGGCTTGGTTAGGAAAAATGAAACTTTCAGCAATGAATCCAGGGACAAAAACATGCTCCAGCAAGAGGGCTGTTCTTTTACTCATCTATGTGCTAAGATCTTACATCTTTTGACAAAGAACACTTAAAAGGGAAATCTTAGCACTAAGATCTTACATCAACATTCTGCTCTGATCAGTGGTCTAAGGACAATGATGAGTATATCATCAAAATTCTCTCATCATTGCTCTATATGGCAGAAAGATAGTGTCCACACTTTTTGCTATAATCAGTGAGCTGTAAGATCTTAGAACAAAGATGAGTAAATTTCAGTAAAGTTCTACTAAATCATATTATTGACTTATGCATAAAGTGAATATACCACTTGATGCCTTTTTTTTATGCTGATTACAAATATGGTAATCATTTCTATCAGAAATGAATTTCAGTCCCCCCCTATATATGCCAATTCAGGGTATATATTTCTACAACCTAACCCTGAATTGGCATATATAGGGGGGGGGCTGAAATTCATTTCTGATAGAAATGATTATTATATTTGTAATCAGCATAAAAAAAAGGCATTGAATGGTGTATTCACTTTATTCCTAACTCAATATTATGATTTGGTAGAACTTTACCTAAATTTCTACCAAATCATATTATTGAGTTAGGAATAAAGTGAATACACCATTCAATGCCTTTTTTATGCTGATTACAAATATAATAAGCATTTCTATTGGAAATGAATTTCAGCTCCCCCCCCCTATATATGCCAATTCAGGGTATATATCTCTACATTAGGGGGGTGGGGGCAAATTTTGTTTCTGATGTAAATGGGAGGTAAGTTTAAACTTTACCCCCACCCCTTCCCCCCCCCCCTAATGTAGAAATATATACCCTGAATTGGCATATATAGGGGGGGGGGCTGAAATTCATTTCCAATAGAAATGATTACTATATTTGTAATCAGCATAAAAAAAGGCATCAAGTGGTATATTCACTTTATGCATAAGTCAATAATATGATTTGGTAGAAATTTACCCAAAGATGAGTTAAAAGAACAGAAATCTTTGCAGAAAAATATGAGATCTTAGTGCAAAAGAATGGGCCTAAGATATGGCCAAGCTTCAATGTTAACCCTCTTCTGATTCCTAAGTTTTTCAGCTTTGGTTTCTTTTTCTCTGGTTTTGATCACTGTTCTATATGGCAGAAAGATGGCATCTTTCATGCTTTTTGCTAACATCAGTGAGCTGTAAGATCTTAGAACAAAAATGAGCTGAAGAAATGATAATCTTTGCAGAAGGATAACAGATCTTAGGCTAGATGTAAGATCTTAGTGCTAAAAAACAGCTGTAATGTTTTTTGGTAAATATTTTGTAGTTCATATTATTGACCTACAAATAAAGTGAACATACCACTCAATGCTTTTTTTATGCTCTTTACAAATATAATAAATGCTTTTCTAGCAAGTTCAATTTTAAGCCCTTTTTTAACCCTTGAAAATAATAATTTCATTCTATATTTTTTTATATATATAAAAATGGGTAATAAATTACATTTTTATTCAAACTTACTATTTCCCTACAAATCCATTTTGTAAAAGTTGTATAATTCATAAACATTGATTTGCCAAGTTTAATTCAATAACAAATTCCAGGTGCAAGCCTATGAGACCAGTACTACATAAGGAAACATGTTAAGAAAACAAATCTTACTTCATTATATGCAGAATAATTGTAGTTAACATATTTTGCTGGGGGAGAACATTTATCTTCACTTCTTTCCTTGTATTTCCTGTTTTCTATCACATTTTTCAATATTTATGTCTGTTATCTAAGTCTTGAAAATCATTTATAAACAAACACTCCAGTGCCATCTGACTAATCTAACCTAACTTAACCTAATTTATTAGTATTTGCCTATTAATATGTTTTTGTGATAAATTATTAGGTAGCACTGACAATGTTTAACTAGATATATAGATTATTTAAAAATAGATGAATGTAGTCAAATCCATGTTGATTTTCCAGAATTTTGTTTAAAAAAATTGTACAAGAGTGAAAGAAGTAAAGAGGGTTCTCTCCCTGCAAAAAGTTAACTAGGATTATTCTGTATATTATGAAGTAAGAATTGTTTTCTTAACATTTTTCCCTATGTACTGCTTGTCTCCCAGGCAATACAAAAATTCAAAACAAATTTGCCATGTTATTTTCTTATTCTGTTAGGCAGCTTAAAAACTGCATTTTCACCTATATGTTGAAAAATACAAAGGCCAACAGAAGAAACATAGTGGACAGAAAAATGGAGAAATTGTTTTGAATTTCTTATCAAACTTAATTGTGACAAATCAATGTTTGCAGGTTACATAACTTTAACAAAATAGATTTTATAATGAAATATTGAGTTTGAAACTAAATAAGATTTTCTGCTCCTTTATTACCATTTCCATCTTGTAACCATTTTGCAGCCCCTCATGATGAATCAGATGAGCCTGAAATTGCAGACTTTCCCAAAACAGACAAAAGTAAACAAATGTAAAGTCGTTGAAAAAGAAGTCCCTCAATCACATTTTCATTTTCCTTCTTTTTTAACTTTAAATGCAGAAAGTCTTAACATTGATAAAATGGGGGAACTTGAGGGTTATTTTCAAGTAACTGGAGCTGATATTATTACAGTTACAGAAGTACATAATCAAAGTCCTGAACATCTTAGAACAAGGTTGCAAACAATTTATTAAACTAAAACATCATAATCATCTGTTAGGTAAGAAAGGTAGTGGTGTAATGGGTTCTGTACATGAGCAGTTGGAGCTGCAGCTTCTGCAGATTCCCCACATTGATGACAATGATGATATGATTTGACCAAAAAAGCTTCTGAGATCTGTAACTGGTATTGTTATTGGAGTGTTTTATTGCTTACCTAGTACGGTATGGCATCTTTGCAAAAAAGGATCTTTGCTGAAAAGTTAGATTTTGTGTGTTAATTTTATTACTTATAAGTACCTGAATGTTGGAATTTGTGTTACTTATGATAAGAACAATCTAAGAAGTCAAGAACTCAAGCAAATAGTAAAGTTTCCTACTAGTAAAGCTAATACTAAACTCAATATAATTTGAACAAATTTGTCAGAATATTATAATGAACCTCAGGACCTACCTTCCCTTGATGGCAGCTATCACTACATGATAAAGTGGGCTCTGCTGCCTTTGTATAGAGGAAAATATGTTGTTGAGAAAGTTTCCTAACAACCTCTTTCTAACAAGGGTCTCTTAGAATTTGGAAATTGGATCACATCTGAGTCCTTGGATGAGGTAGCAGTTTTAGTCCTCCAATGAAAAAGCTAAATTTTTGCCAAAGATAAATTAAGAAACAAATATGAAGAATGCTTTCCTGAGAAAACTGTCAACTGTCAGACAGGATTCCAAAAGCTGTCAACACTTTACCAATACAACTTGTGTTTTGACTGCTTTTCTTTGAGTAAAAAGTACTTTTATATGGAAAAATCGTATTTTTAGACAAAATCTTTTGACAAATTTCAATAGGCCATTAAAAATGCCAAATAGCATTGCTACTATGCTACCCCACTTTTTTCACAGTGGGCCCTGGGCTTAACATGTCTTTCAAAATTTTTGTTTGGGTTTGTTACTTGTTCTCTTGCTGTAAATGTGCTGGATATATCTTCAGTATTTTCCCAAACCATATTGGCAGATATGAGCATCTAACTGTATCTGGTTTCTAAATTGGGCCACAAAATACTAACTTTCTAATATTTGAAGATATTGTCTATGCTGTTTATGAATTTGACTGGGATCTATCTATTGTTGCAATGCATAGGATTGAATCCTTGTTCTGAAATTGCAGCTTGTGTCTCTGTGTCAAATTCTTCTAATTCACATATTGAAAAGGAAACTCAAGCAATCTGTAAAAGAACATAATTTCAATAACTATATTACAAATGATGTCGTTGGTGTGGAAATATTCATAAAGGACATATTGGGAATATAAGTAAATTGCTGGTTAAAAATAGACCAGAAATTAAATGGAATAGGCTTAAATTATATCATATTGTCATTTGGTACAAATCTGAATATTACAGAAGCCATTATAAGCATTGCTAAAAAATGTTGACCTCAAACTAACAAACAACAAAAACTAGCAATTGTTTTTTTCTTAGTTTATCTTAGTATCATAATTGCACAATTTATAATTTGTTGATCAAGGTAGTCTGTTTTCAAACTGACTCATTTTGTTTTTTTTTAATGGGAAATTTGCATGTTGTTTCTGATTTTTGTTTTTTTAGGACAAAGAACCCAGAAATTTGATGGAGAATCACCTGGAGATGTAATCTGTCTCAGAGAGATAAGTGAAAACTCAAGTTGACTTTGAAACAATGGACCTTTCTGATCAACCCATGTTTAAGAAAGGTAATTAATAGTTCTAAGACTTAGCCAAATATTGAAAAGCATAATTTGCATTTTGTCCTTTATTGTATTTGTTGAGAAAATGTATTAAAGGAGTTTAATATTTCTAGTTTCATCCAAAATGAGAAAGCTGAAAATGATTTCAACTGATATTGGACTCAGGTACAAACATTGATGGGGACCAGGGATTTTTGCATGTTGTTGGGGGATTTTTTCTTACCTCTATTCCCAGGGGGAATGGGAGATATTTGGAATCCGTCTTATCATGGTGAATCCTTCCTCCTGTATGGTGCTTGCAGGCTTGATTAATTACTGAAGCTCATTAGAAGAAATTCTCCCTTCACACAGAGCCAAAATTTTACTGTATATGTTTACTCCTGATCTTGTATTTTGGGCCTAACTTAGTTTGGAAAAATCCTTTTCAGATGTATGAAGTTTGTTGTTGCAATGAAATATGCATGCCTGTCTTTATCTCAATTGCTGTTTCTTATCTGATAAAAGTAAACACTAAAGTTACACAATCAAAATTAACCTATGTTGAAAGTCAAGTTGAAAACGAATGAGAAGGACTGTCAATAACAAAATACCATCAAACCCATTACTTAAAACAGAGTGTAATTAGGTAATAGTTAATTCAGATATTATATTTGGTCCATTTCTTTGAAAAGTATAGAAAATAGAAGCTGAAAAATTTTTTATCATCAAACCAATCAAACTAAAGTAACACAAAACCTAATCAGAGCTTAATTAGGGAATAATCTAAAGAAAATAGACACTGAATAAAATGCGTTGCATCATGAAATAACAAATTTTAGTATTCTTTGTTGAAAACATTTCTTTGGGAGCTATTCTATTCATGCTTAAATTCTCATATCCACTATCTTATGAATATCTTTAGCAGAGTTGCAGATTTACTCTCATGTATTTGTTCACAATGAAAGTTTATTTACAACTTTTTTAGAAGCTGATGAGACATTTTTAAACGAGAATATCCAACAGTTTGGGATAATGAATCCTGTCATAGTTCCCAAGGAGGAGGAAAGCACTTCACTCATTGCAAGGAATATTCCTGCAAAATCTAAAACTGAGTCAGAGTGTCTTAATTTGGATTTAACTACTATCAAGGATGAAGGTATGAGGAGGTTATAAAACCTCCTCAGCTCATATGTATTTCTTCTCAAATATGAAACCACGTGTTTATTTGCCTTTGAATCTGTTTGAACAGTTAAGCAATAGCTAAAATTTTTAAGGTTTATTTGCAAAAGTTAGGCAAAACAATGTTGTATACTTTGTAACAATCGTCAAGTTTTCAAATACGACCCTGCTTGGCATTTGCAAAGCTTGGTCTTTGCTAGCAAAACATTGTCCAATGATGTCAATTCAGTATCACTTTTAGTTAATCACAAGATAGATCTACTGTTAAGCTTCAAAATTTACTTGCTATTAAAATGGTTCAAAGTGGTAATGGAGGACTGGTGCAGTCACTCTGTGACCTTAATGCACTGAACACGTGTATAAGCAAAAAGTGTTTTTCCCTTTTTATCATCACTAATCAATTAAACATCTGTGCAGGGTTAAAAGTTTATAGATTATAGATTAAAAGTACAAATAAAAGTGTCCATTTCCCCTATTATGTGGATATTAATAATTTTCTTAGGTTAAAGAGATTAGAGAATTAGATACTTTGTTCTTTAAATAAAATGTGCTAGGTATTAAGGGCGAGCAGTTTGATTTTCCTGAGGTGAGGAAAGGCAAAATGTTATTAGTGCATCTACACCTGGCTGCAATTATTATCTACAATAAAAAGAACCTGTATTGCTTTTTAATTGAGTTAAAAATCAATTTTTCATAAAAAAAAGGAAGAGGATCACGAAAATCTAAAACAAGTTGTAGTATTTTTTGCAAGAACTTACTATGAATGAAGCAATCAAACCTAAACCAGACAGTCTAAGGATAGTAAGCGTGTGACTTATTTAAGGGTCCCAGTCCTTACTCATTTGGAAACATGAGACCTAAAATCGTAATGCTCATATTCCCCCCTTTCCCTTGCTGGCTTGAAAATCACTGGGTATAAATTTTCCTGCTTGTGCCTTGCAGGAAAATATTCAGCTGTACAAACTTTTTTTTTGTAACCATACTGATTTTTAATGAAGTGACATTTTATCCATTAACAGGTTTGAGAGGGTAGTATGTATTTCCTTTGATACATTTTGCTACTCGTTTATATTTATTTCTTTTTGCTCCTAGTTAAACCTCTCATGAGAATTAAATGGCGTAAGTGCTTAGGGTTTAATATTGATATTTACTTTTAAGTATTGACCTTCTTCATGTTATATATGGGTTGGTTGCATATAAGTTATGGGGGAGAACGTAGAGGGTTTTTTGTAGGTTTGGTTTGTAACTTGAGTTACAAGTTTTTTTTCTTGCTTTGCAGTTTTACAAAAAAATAAATAAGGAAAAGTGTCTTGTTAAATTAGGAAAGATAAGATGACAAGTAGTTTACTCAAAAATTTTTTTGCTTTTTCATTCTCTACCTCTGGTTTTTTTGACGCTACATAATAAAAATTCAAAAAGATTATTCTGTGTGGCAGCAGCTTCATCAGCTTTTTACGAAGGAAAACCTATGTCAAACCTACCAAATTAGTTTCCTCTTTTTTTCACGGTTCAGTGTGGGTAACTGGATACCCTGAGGGAACTTTGCACGTGACTGGCTATTTCTGTAACGACCCACAAAAATAGTAAGAAATCTTGTTTTCAATTATGAATAGACCTAAGATGGGGGAAGAATGTTTTCCCCGTCTTTTTGGTGTCCTTGGTAGGTGCGTGTGTATGGTATCATAGCCAATTCTGTTGTTCACTTTGGTGTCCTTGGTGCTTTAAATAGTTCTTGGTACTTCATTTTTTTTGTACAGGACTACGTGAAATAAGAGAATTTTGCGATAAGATGCTATGATTAGCTAGAGTTCTTTGTACTATAAAAGGAACTTATATTCCTTTAAAATTGGATATAAATTCAATTTTGCTGCAAAAAGTAAAGTTGAACATTGAAATATAGACAGTTTTTTTGTACAAGGATTTAGACTTACGACGAATTGATTTAAAAAATTAGACCTTCCTAGAAAATTATTAGGCGTTATTTTTTCATGATAGTATGTCATTGAAAACATTTTTACTCGTGATTTTTTGTTCAGTTTTAGAGGAGCAGCAGATTTAATCTCGTGTGTTGGTTCAAACGATTTATTGGCACATTTTTTTTCAGCATTTGAAGACATATTCCCAAATGAAGACAAACTATTTTTGGGTATTATAGAACCTGTTTCATCACCTAAACACAGAGATATTGCTTCTGTTATTTCATCCTGTATATCGACAAACCTTGAACCTGATTTTGACTCTCTTAGACTGAACTTATCTACTACCAAGAGCGAGGGTATGTTTTCAAATATTCAGACTTATTATGGATCTATTTATGTAAGATCAAGTGACTCTTTGTGTGTGTACACATAGTTGTCTGCACTGAAAAACAAGCTAGAAACTTGAAAATTTTTGCAAAATATATTGAAACCATCAGAATGGACATAGGCAATACAAGTACCAAAAATCCAAGCTAAAATAGAACTATAACCAGCAATATATTGTGATGATAACCAGCGCTTGTAGCAGGGGTGTAGATTGTTCTTGTAAGGAGGTTTAAATTATTACCCCCTCTTGACCTCTGCTCACTCCAGGCCTGATTTGCCTCTAAATCTTGTTTTTCCTTTTCAAACAGCTTCAAGGTAAAGGATACGGCAGTAGACCCTTAAAGTCCAAACCGGCGGTGCCGATCTCCGTTTCAAGGTCCTTCAGCCATGAAAAGCAATGGGGGGGGGGGGGTTGGGGGCCAGCCATCCTGTGCTTTTGGATACCCTTCCTGCTTACCTTTCTCAGATTTCGCAAGCTACCCATTTAGATCTGGGTGGAATCTGTCTGAGCTTACAGATTCATACCACTGACCACCGTCCCAAACAAAATAAACGGCCACACCAGGAATCAAACCCCCGCCTCTTGGACGAAAGATTCTAAATCTAATACGCCAACCACTCGGCTAGGGAGGCTAGCTGATCTTCAGCATAAATGAAATGCTGAAGCTCAGCTTTAGCTTCAAGCATAAATTAAATTTATTATTACATTTTAAATTATAAATATATCATTTAGTAAGTTATAAATTTTATTATCCATTCAATGCAAATGACTGATCTCTCAATTTGGCTTATTTCTACCATTTGTGATTTTTGATAATTTATGTCTCTTTAAACTATTTATTGGATATTTAATTTCCCGCGTTCAGGGTTGTTTAAGATTTAACCCAAAAGTGTGCATGGCAAAGGTCTGAGGTGGGTAAGCTTATGAGGGGATGGGGTTACACTGGGCTTTATCTCCGAGGGCCGAAGCTCCTTGTGGGTAGAAAACACTGCAAAAGTCAGTAAATTGTTGTAGGTCGTGCGAAATCTCCGAAAAAATTTATAGAATATAAAATCCGGATAACTTTGCGTAAAGTAATGTTTCCTTTCGTCGTGTCAGGATTGGAAGCCCAAGCTGCTGGTGGTAGTGAGCAAGTGAGTATAGCAATGAATGTGGGTATTCGCTGATAAAGTGAAAAAATTCAGATTTAATAAACATGGCCAAACAAGTAAGGGAGGACTAATTGCATTTATTTTTTTCACCTTAGTATATTTGGCGTGCACATTAACAAAATTACTTGCTTTGTATTTTGTCATCATTTATAGATTCAAACAGTTTCAATTTTATGTGAGGATTGGAGGATTTTAATGTTTCCCCTCCCCTTTAAAAACTCATTAAAATTTTCTCATTACTTCGATAATTCTTGCCCTAAAAATAGCGGAGGATTTTAATGATTTCCCCTCCCCTTTAAAAAACTCATTAAAATTGTCTCATTACTTCGATAATTCTTGCCCTAAAAAATAGCAATAATTCATCACAATAATTCATGGGATATTGTTGCCCTCCGAAAAATTTTGGCAATCTGGATGGACACGGTGCCCTTTTGACAATCTGGATGGACATGATATCTCTTTATTCAGTTTAACATCCCCCTCAACATTCTCACAAAGCTTTAATTTAATACCCTGCCCTTCCTCAGATGTTGCCCAAGCCCACCTTATCCAATATATACCAAATGTGTTTAAATATTTGCTAATTTGTATTATTTGCGGCCCTTGTTACGGGACCTATGGAGACTTTTCATCCCTGGAGACATATTTATTCGCTTTCCCAAATTTTGATATAATTTTTTGAAGGGTATTAGAGGGGCGGGGGGAGATTTCCCCTTCCATGAGTTTTTAGTCTTAAAAAGGGCTATAAATTACAATTTTTAATCAAATGAGCCCCCTCTGGAGTCTCTGCAATTAACCCTTACATTTGAAGTAGGTCTGGACGACAATTTGGCTCAAGACCCATTAATAACGTGTTAACTTAGACCCCAAAGTTTATTTTTGACATTTCACGTGTTGCAATGTTAAACAGTTGTCTGGCTTCCGAGTCTGAGTTAAATGGAACTATTTTGAAACAAAATCTGCATCCTTCGTGATCATGATTTATACAAGCTACCATTTAGGTGTATTTTAAAAGATTACAGCGTCGTCTGTAACACTCTTCATTCCAATTTTGTAGTCGTAGATGGCCATTCGCTCTTTATCAATAATTTTCCTTCCTCAAAACACAGGGTTAAAACTAAATTGGAGGATTCGTTTTGGAACTTGACAACCTGGAAAAGTATTGCCAACAAATCGTTGCTTTTCTGTATCGAATATGTTTTGATGTTTCACGTATAATATACCTTCTATTTTAGATGTCCCAGTTCTCCTGCCGTTTTGCGACAGTGCGTCACCGGAAGTGCGGTCGTCTGAAATAATTGAAGAATTGGATACTGGATCGTTTTACCCACACTTAGTGGAAAGTTCAAGTGGTTTAAGTAATCGCTGTAACCATAAATGCGATGCTTATTCCGAAAAGAAAGATTACGCTTTAGTACATTATTCAGATGCTGTAAAGCAGCTTGAACTTGAAAAAGGATTTCCTGTTGTCCTGTTAAAGAAATTGAGCGAAAAACCGTTCAAGTGCGTTATGTGCAATAAAAGGTTTTCCCGTGCTGTAACTCTAAATGTGCATCAAAGAATACACACTGGGGATAAGCCTTTCAAGTGTCTTATATGCAGTAAAAGATTTTCCCATGCTGCAAATTTAAAGAGCCATCAAAGAATACACACTGGGGATAAGCCTTTCAAGTGTCTTATTTGCAGTAAAAGATTTTCCTATGCTGCAAATTTAAAGAGCCGTCACAGAATCCACAATGGGGATAAGCCTTTCAAGTGTCTTATTTGCAGTAAAAGATTTTCCCGGGCTGCAACTTTAAAGAGCCATCAAAGAATACATACTGGAGATAAGCCTTTCAATCGTCTTATATGCGATAAAAGATTTTCTCAGGCTGCAACTTTAAAGAACCATCAAAGAATACACACTGGGGATAAGCCTTTCAAGTGTCTTATTTGCAGTAAAAGATTTTCCCAGGCTGCAAATTTAAAGAGCCATCAAAGAATCCACAATGGGGATAAGCCTTTCAAGTGTCTTATATGCAGTAAAAGATTTTCCCATGCTGCAAATTTAAAGAGCCATCAAAGAATCCACAATGGGGATAAGCCTTTCAAGTGTCTTATTTGCAGTAAAAGATTTTCCTATGCTGCAAATTTAAAGAGCCATCAAAGAATCCACAATGGGGATAAGCCTTTCAAGTGTCTTATATGCAGTAAAAGATTTTCCCAGGCTGCAACTTTAAAGAGCCATCAAAGAATCCACACTGGGGATAAGCCTTTCAAGTGTCTTATCTGCAGTAAAAGATTTTCCCAGGCTGCAAATTTAAAGAGCCATCAAAGAATCCACAACGAGGATAAGCCTTTCAAATGTCTTATTTGCAGTAAAAGATTTTCCCAGGCTCAAACTTTAAAGAGACATCAAAGCATACACACTGTGGATAAGCCTTTCAAGTGTCTTATTTGCGATAAAATATTTTCTCAGGCTGCAACTTTAAAGAGCCATCAAAGAATACACACTGGGGATAAGCCTTTCAAGTGTCTTATTTGCAGTAAAAGATTTTCCTATGCTGCAAATTTAAAGAGCCATCAAAGAATCCACAATGGGGATAAGCCTTTCAAGTGTCTTATTTGCATTAAAAGATTTTCCCAGGCTGAAACTTTAAAGAGACATCAAAGCATACACACTGGGGATAAGCCTTTCAAGTGTCTTATTTGCATTAAAAGATTTTCTCAGGCTGCAACTTTAAAGAGACATCAAAGAATACACACTAGGAATAAACCCTTCAAATACAATATTTGAAATAAACCTTTTCTCATCCTGCAACATTAAATATGCATCAAAAAATTCAAAAATCACTTCAAGTTTGTTATTTGCATTAAAATCTTTTCCCAGAACAGCTTTGAATGTGCATCAAAGAATACTCCCATTTGGTTGGACATCAAAGAACACATACTGGAAAAAAGCCTTAACAAGCGTGTTATATGAAAAAATAACTTTGTTACTTCTTTAGATTTATGCTGGGATGGAATCATCCATGCAGGAAACAGCCATACGAGTCTCTTATATGTGAAAAAAAATACTCAGAGTGAATTTGAACTTCAGCCCAAAAGATATCCACTGTGACTAAATGCTTGTCACCTTAGTTATGTTCCAGTTATTGTTCACCAGATATTAGAAAAACATTACTTATAGATCCGCACAGTGACGCACAGGAAAAAAAAAGAAAGCGTAAACATTTGTCGACAGTTTTTGTCGGCCTTGTTTCTGCAATTGCTTACGTAAGCCCCACGAGAAGATGAATATTTAGTAGGGATCTTAAGTAATATTTGCCTAACGCTCGATATCTGTTTACTGTATGTAACGTGTGTGCATGAGACTGAAGGAGTTTTGGCTTGGGTGTGCCTGAAGTTTGAATGTCAAAGAAACTTTAGAGTTTAAGAGTTTGGCCTACTGAGTGCTGTAAGATAGAACCCAAGTTATTTGTCCTATTTAATAATCGTATTTCATTTTAAAAACTTCAATGGGTCTCAAATATCCAATCTCAAGCCAGCTCAAATATCCAACGGAAAGTAACATTACTAATCTTCTTATTTTTATAGTTTTAAAAAAGAATAATTTAAGTATAAAAATGACATAATGAATCCTTTTATGTCTCCAACTTTCTGGTCCAATTTTTCACCACGGACAATCGCTCCCCCTTGCGGACAATTTTCCTTGGGAAATTTCTTCCCATGTATAAAATTGAAGAATCTTTTTGAAAATGTTTTTATTTTAAGTATCACTAACTTTGTTGAAATAATGTCTGTTCATGTTAAATTTGCTTGGCCCTCATACGGAGTTTATTCCATGTTATTTAAATTAAATTTAAAAAAGAACTGTTAAAGGTACTTCAGACGGGAAAAATTTTAGCGATATTTTTTGGACGCGTTCTTGATTTCAAGGGGAGAATTAGTATAATATACTAAAAATGTCAATACCGGCTCAGCTCTTTCCCTCCCTGTATTTCTGCGAATTTTCATCAAAGGACAACCGTTTTAAAGTTGCCATTAATTAAAAAATACAGAAAGTTTACAAAAATTCCCAATTCCCTAAATGGATTTAAAGGATAAATCCTAAAATGCAACCATTGTCAGGCACCAATATAAACCAGGCGTCCTTTTTTTCAAATAGGCTAGATATTCTTTTGCCAAATATAACAAAGCATGGTGAAATCAAAAATGCTAATAGCTTCAAACTGCACCTGTACATAGAGCCAGCCTTTTTTGGCCCTCTTCCCCTTCTCATCATGGAATCTTGCAATTTTCTCATTTTTATGTCATTTTCCAACTGTTTTGTCCATTTTTGTTTCCTTTGTTGGAATACTTGTAATAAAACACTTAAATGCGAATACTTGAAATAACATATACATTTCTTAAATTTAGCTTCTTAAGACGGATATGCTAGTTAACATTTGATTTATTAATCTAATTGCATAACAGTTTTATCCATTTCTTCTGAAACGAAAATAAAAAATTATTTTCAATGTGCTTAGCCCACAAGATAAATTGAAAAGAAAGTGAAAGTGAAACTGGCGTCTGTGTATATAAAAATACCAATGCCATCTAACCATTGGTATTGTTCTCAAGTTTCTTAGTTACTTTTTTTTTCAGAGGCTGAGATCAAGCCCCTATTACTACTCTAATGCTACTTTATTGTTACCCTGGAAAAAGATTTAAGAATCGACAAATACTACATGGCTCTTGTGTGTTTTTTTATTGTTTTTTTTTTCTTCTTTTTTGTCGGCACTAGTGTCCGTTTTTACTTTTGTATGTCACGTGTCACCTATACTTTCTGGTCCCATGTATAAAAATTAATTTCTATTATTTTTCGGGTTACTTATACGAAGCTAATATGGACATGAAGTCAAACATTTCGTAACGAAGTGTAAGTAAGTATCTTTAAAGGCTGGCTAGTAAATGATTGTAATTGGGCAGGTAACCCAGCAACAGAATTTGCCGGTTATTGTTTTGTTTTTTATTTATGTAAGAGTCTTTACAAAAAAGAAACAGTTGTGGCCCTCTATTGTGCAAGTTTTTTTTTACTAGAAGTTCAGTGTGTTCTTTATCCTATGATTTGTCACTGAAAAATAAGATGCGTCACTGAAAAATAGTTAATCAAATCCTTCTGAATCCTCCTGAAAGCCAATAAGTCATGGAATTGCTGAGGTAATTTTCAATACAATTGCGAGAGATCTTAGCAAAGCTCAATACAGTTACGAGAGATCTTAGCAAAGTCCGTGTGCTTTGTGGAAAACACTATAGCCTTCAAAGAGAAGCACTATTGACACGATTAGTAGGATTACGTAATGAAGTTACAGTTTACGTGGAAGGAAAAACTGAATATATTAAACATCTATTAGACGACATGTCAAAAAAAATCATGTGAAGAACTCATTGATTTATCAGAAGATGCGTCACTGAAAATAGTTTTGATCGTAAACAGTTACGGAGTTTCTGGCTCTCAGTTGCTGACAACTATCCTTGCCTGTCTAATGAAGCTATGAAAATCCTCTTTACTAGCTCATATTTATGTGAGGCTTGATTTTCGGTTATGATTTACATTAAAACTGAGAACAGAAATAAATTGGATATATCAAATTCACAGCAATTAAAAGTACTAAAGTTGAAATTGATGCTGAAACTGCAATGAAGAAAAATCAGAAACAAGTACATCCTTCCCATTGAAATAACTTAGTTATGAAAGTAATAAAAACAATTATTTTTCTGATTTTAACAAGTCATGTTTCTGATGTTAAGTCTTTCATTTATATTGGTAACACTTGTATTTTTTTTTTTTTTTTTTTTTTTTTTTTTAGTCAGAACAAATAAGGTCCACTACTCGCCACTACCGAATTGAATATTATCAATATTAATGCCATCTTTTCTCTAAAGCAGCAAAAAACGTGGACCTAAGATTGGGAATTTTTGTTAGATGGGTCGGAGCAAAGCCAACTTTAAGAACCAATGGCCTAGAGCATTATGTTTAAACTTTAAGGGCATGTTGAGGGGGTTGTTGAACTAACAAGCAGTCGCTATGTACTTAATATAAATACCGTTACTGATGCGGATACTACTACGGCTAAGGATACAAGGTTGAAACTTCCGAGAAAGTTTAACTAAATGAAAACAAACTATCGAAACGCTTCATTTTTGACACGTTTTGATACTCGCTTTCTCGCTTTTAATTCTTGTTACCGCTTGTCTTCTTACCGCATATTGCTTTGTTATAGCTGTGACTTATCTTATAGCCGCATATTTCTTTGTTCTTCATTTTTAATTCGTTCTACCTCGTTGAATTTTTTGTAACCGCATATTTCTTTGTTCTTTACTTTTGTTTTTGACTTGTCGTAATTCTTGTTGCCGCTTATCTTCGAACCGGATATTTCTTTGTTCTTCACTTTTGTATTTGGCTCGTTGCAATTGTCGCTGACACAAGTATTCTAATTGTATATTTCTTTGTTCTTCATCTTCGTTTATCCTTACTTTAAACATTTTTTCAATACCCTTTACTTTAGCTGCTCTGATAGGTCTTGTCACGTTTAATGGTTTAGGTTGTTCATTTGTCCTCTGGGCATTATGAAACTGCTTAAAACGCCTTTTGTAAATAGACTAATTACACTTGGTATTTTATTCTTAAATATGTTCCTTTTTTAATGTTGCATACATCATAGATATAAAAACGATACGTTCATTCCTGGGGATAGGGTGGAAATGATGTAATTTGTTTTCTTGAAATATGCTCATAAATTTGACATTAATCATATGTTTTTTTTTTTTCTAAAACTGAAGCTCCAAACAAATTTTCTCATACTCGTGATCTGTGTAGATCCTTTTTGCAGGCGAGAAAATCCCAGGAAGCCAGTTTTTCAAAATATTTTTGACAAGTACTGATTCTCGCTGTCGCTTGTAATTCCCGCTGCCGCTTATCTTCTAACCATATATTTCTTCCAACTGGATATTTCTTTTTTCTTCATCTTCAATTTCGACTCGTTGTAATAGTCGTTGTCGCAAGTAATCTTTACCTATATATATATATATATATGTATATATATATATATATATATATATATATATATATATATATATATATATATAGATATATATATATATATATATATATATATGTATATATATATACATAATAAATAAGCAGATGCAAATAAATAAAAGGAGACTCCTATTCTCGACCTTTTAAACCCTGTAACATAAAAATGCTTATTGCCATTGTATAGCTAGAAGACGAATAGCAGCTGTAACACTTTTTGAAATTTATACTCAACGGAATATGCATATAGGCAAGATAAAAAAAAAATCATCTGGAGAAAAACCCAGAAACTGGAGAAAAAACAGAAAAAAATAATTTATTATATCTTCAGGACTAGTTTACTTTCTTTCGAACATTTTAAAACAAAATTTTGTTGTTCTAATTTTGTTATTATGGGTGACCGACAAGTTTTCGAGTGGCAGGGGGAAACCAGAAAAAAAACTTTACCGGGGAACAAAATTGTGTTATAAAAATGTCACATTTTATAAATTCTACCAATAATTTTCGATTCAAATACATTCTAAAAACTAATTAGAAAAATTGCCTTTGGGACTAAAGCAGGCGACGTTAGTTCACTTCAACATTCAAGTAATCCTAGTCGCCTACTTTATTCAGTTGAAGAAGTATTGCTTGAAAGAGTAATCCTATTTATAGTGAGCTATCCACTAAAGTGGTTAGCACGCTTGATTTGAAATCTTTTGTCCGCGAGGACAGGGGTTCGAGTCCTGGTGTCACTAGTTATTTGGTTTGGAACGAGGGTCAATGGCGCGACTTTGTAAGCTCAGCCAGAGTTAACCCAGATTTAAACGGGTGCCAGAGAAATCTATGGAAGGTAAACAGGTAGAGTATGCGAAAGCATAGGATGCCTCCCCATCGTACTTCCTGGTTGAAGGGCCACGAAACAGACATCAGCACCGCCGGGAGGAACTGAAAAATTAAATAGTGTATCTTTACCTTTTTTTTATTCATTCATGGATAAAAGAAATTCTCCCCTTCCCCCTCTTCATTCAAAAAATCAAATCTCAAAGAGTATACTTGTAACATATTTTGTTATTCATGTAATTTTGCCAACTCTTTGAAATCCTCACCTTATCAAAGAAGGTCAGACCCTCCATTAATGTACAACCTGTTTACAGTTGTCCTGCTTACGGGATAGCCTAAATTCCAAAAATAAAAATTTAAAAAAAAAGCTCTATTTTAATTCAGCAAAAGAAAAAAATTGGCAGTGTTCCAACAGGGTTGCGTCATAGAGAACAATGAAAAAACACTAGATAAAATATTAATGCAGAAAATTTTGACACTTAGAGGAATTCCGCAGCACTAATTTACACTTCATATTTCATTAAAGGCCACACCACGAACATCTTCACATTTGTCCTCCAATTCATCCTGAAAACGATTAAAACATATTAACGGGCTTTACACTATAAATTTTCCATACTGTATTTTTTTTGTCAATTTTGTTTGGCTAAATGAAGGCTGGTAGTAAAAATGATTGAGACAGTTACTCCTCTTTAAGGAGTGCGTAAAAAGAGATTTTGGGAGTACTAAAATTTATGTAGAAATATATATATTGATCTATAAATAATAGTTAAAACTTTTAAATTAAGACAGTAAAAACCAAATAAAAAAGGGTCTAAGAAGCTATTAATATGAAGTTCCTATACGCAACAGGTGACCAGTGGCATCAATTCACGAAAGTGTGAGGGGGGGGGGTAAAGTGTTTTTCAAAATATATCAGAACTCAAAATCTATTTAAGTCCTTTCCAAAATTTAATCGGTTGTACTTTTCGAAAACTGGGTGATTATCAGCTGTATGGGTAGCTAGCCCAAACAGCGGGCAGAAAAACTCCTTACACAGATTTTGCGTCAGATAGGGAGCGGTCACAGGTCTCATACTTAACCTCAGTTGGGGTGGTGGTGACTCCAAAAAGAGACAGAAGTCGGCCTTCCTAATACCCTTATACAGTGGGTAATGGTCCCTCCCCTTCTCGTGCACAAAAAACGGATGGAGACGAGGTTTTGTTTTTACTCTTGGTGATGCAATCCTCACACTAATCTCAAATAATGGTATAGTTGATTCTCTTTTGTTTTTCTTATGTTTTTTAATAGAATACTTTATTGGTCTACTTTTGACTGGAAAATTCGTCGAATTATTTCAAGACAAATAACGTACTGATCTCAACTAGAGGTTGCTTCTCGTTTTAATATAAACATCGTCGCATGGTTACACAATTTGCAGCAGATAAATCCATTCAAAAAAGGTCACAGTACAAGAATTATACGCCTCAATCTTACATATAGGAAATATTACCCACGTTAGATTCTGTGACACATACTAAACCTTTCATATATAAGATATTGATCTTAGTCGTTAACCTATTTTCTGTATATCGTTGACGTCCACAAGGAGACCAGCTAGAAAATACAGAGAAATTAAAGATGTTGTAATATCTTAATAAAATATACCAGTAACCAGGTGAAAAAAGCTTTTAATTTGAAAAAAGATTATCATGTTTTGATTAAACAGCCAAATCTTAAACTTTCCAAGTATGCGCCGACACCTAGAAAAATGATGATGATGATGATGAAAGATGAGTTTCCTCCCTCCTTCAACTTCTAATTCCAGTTTTTCAATCTACTTCTAAATAGAGCTTATAGCTTCTTTTGCTAATAAAATTGCGTAATAAAGGTAATAAAATTGCGAAGTTCCTTTCATATTTGCTACAATTGAGGCAGAGTACTTAAAGCTAACAAAATAAAGAGCTCCTAACATCGTGTCCAAAATTAACGGAAATTTCCTCCTAACGTTAAATTTCTTTTAAACGCAACACAACTCACACAGTATAAAAAATTATGCACGAAGTTTGAAAGGAGCTTAAAAAAAAAACTACGGATGAATCTAAATAAAAAAAGAAACAAGAGATGCTAAAAATGTTGTGAACACGTGCCTTCAGTTTGTTTCGCCGTAGTCTAAAATACACAATAACAAGTAGTTGACCCTCTACTGCAAAACGATTTAAAGGTTTATTTTACCACAAAACTGGGATATTCTTGTAAAAAAAATTTGGTTTCGAGACAATTCGTGACAAATAATGGAGCTAGACTTGCCAAACATCATCATCTTGTGTATTAAACAGGCTCCTTCTTTTCCAAATACTTGTCTTTACACGCATATTCAGCCTTTATCTATTCAAAATTTAGACAATTGAAAAATAAATGAAAATGTTCTCATTTTCATTTAGTCAGACACCAGACTTAGCCCTAAATAATAAATTACTGATAAAATGTAAGCACTAGGCAAACATACAAATTTTTTCTACTTTTTCGAATTCAGACGTTATCAATGACTTAAAAAGATTTTTTATAGATAAGTATCTATATCTACATCACAGCTGCACTAATTCAGAAGGTGGTATGTTACAAACCATCAGTCTTACAGGACAACAAAGAACCAAAAGTACATTTTGGGTTTGTATCAAAACGTACTGCTTATGCAGTAAAAAGTTGTAAGCAATTGTTTGCGCAAAACAGTTTTTGGGGATATATATATACTATATACATATATATAGTAAAAGCAATACTAATAACAAAAATTTAGCGTTCTAGCTACTTTTAGAAGTTTGACAAAAATATCATATTAGTTCATCTAAATTACCGTATTTGATACGTTAAATAACAACTTTTCAGCGGATAGAAAGGATATTAAATCAGCAGATAACCCAAGGGATATTAAAGATATAAGTTTTTCGAATAAAAACTTCCATTTCCGAACAATTTATAAAATATTCACAACTAATTCTATATTGTAATTTTATTTTACATAAAATTATGTTTTAATTTAAATTTTATAACATCTTTTTTTTTTTTATTTCATATTTATAATATTATACCTTCTAAATCGCGGTTATAGGTGTGTTAAATAGAAGACTTGTTGATAAGAGACAGGTATTGAGGAATCTAAGCCTCAAAACAGTATAGCCCTCCAAAGGTAAAAGCGTGTCTATACTCTTTCCAATATTTTTGGGAAAATGTCTACAAAGTTTCTCATGCTCTGCGAAACTTGTCCATGCGTCAGCTGTAAAAAGGTTTTGGACGGCATTCTTTCATACTATGTAACTAAACAGAATTGGTACCAGATGACATTTTCTTTCTACTTTTCTCTGGCATTAAAGGCAAAAGCGTTATATATTTATTTCTTATACAATATATTTCTTCTCAAGCTTCACCCCTCTTGCTCCGTTTTTTTTTCTCCATTTATTTTAAATTTTATTTTCTTCGACGTGATTTTGCGCAAAAAATCAAACGACTCTTCTTTGCTATCCACACAGGTCTTGGTTTTGTTGTACGGGTTTGATTTGCCTTGCCCGAATGTCACTTGAGAAATTTGTTTGATCTAATTCCAACTTATTCCATCAGGAGTAAAGATTTAATTGAATTTGACTATGGAAAGTATTTTAAAATCCCAGATCTTTAATATCCTTCCTATATTTTTTTTTCTTCAATATAGGACTTACATGGATCTACAGATTCATGCACGGAATCTAAAACCTTATGAATGTGATCCTTCACCTGATATTTAATGACATATGACTCGCGTGAATTCACAAGTGACAAAAATTTGGTTTAAAAACTTCAACTTTTGTTTTGCGTACAATAATTATCGACAAAGAACAAAAGTTTCTTTGCGTCATGGTCTATCCTGTCAACCTTGTGAAACGAGCTACTAACGACAAGAACGTCATGTCCTTGGAAAGCTTAATTCCACAAGAGTCATTAATCAGACCCTGTGGCCCGATGTGGACAAGTGTCCGCCTTAAGGTTTTAAATGAGACCAACTTTTCATTGAAACAGATAAGGCACAAAAAGAAAAACTTCTTTGCTGCTATGCATAAACGGCAACAAAACCATCTTCCGCAAACCCACACTGTAGACCTTTTTCTCTGTTTCATTTTTTTTCGACTTCTCGCCTCATATTCCGAACTACAGCTCTCAGTTTGATGTAGTCTTCCAATTGTTGACAAGATTTATGATTTTGTTCGTCATTTTCCACTAAAAGATGAGACGACACACACACAGAGACGACAGAAATATCGAAGCTATCATTCCAAAATTACCAGAAAATACATCTTCCTCCTTCAGTGTTCTTCGGTATGTCCCTCTGAAATCTGAGTGCCGTAGTTACAATCATTTTTAATTAAAATCATTTTTAATTTACCAAAACTCTGACATCCCTTGAAGGATACCTCGTGTTAGGTGCTTTCGAGCGACAGCAGTTGAATATAGCAGTTTAGAAACATTTTTTTTTCCATTTCCAAGCTCAAAACTGATCTGTCAATTTTGCATTAAGGTTTGCTGTACTTACGCCTTGATTTTCTGCCACAATTGAAAAAATAATTGAAGTCCATGGCATTTTTTTTATTTATTTCTTTTTACGTCGTAAAGGTTTGACTCAGTTTTACGGAATCCAAAGATAACATGGGACCTTGTTCGAACCCGTCATTCTTTCGATTTAGTGGGTGGCATTTGGGTCTGCTGTATTTCGAAAACTTGACTTGGTTCAATCATAATTATTACTTGACTCAATCAAAATTATTTAACACTTTGACCACAGTCAAAGTGTTATAGTTTTTTGGTTTATAAGAGAATAATTTTGGGGGACATTAAAAGATAGTAAAATCAATACAAAGCAAAAAAACTAGCAAAATTTGTTTTAAAACATACAAAACGAAGCAAAACTTCAGTTTTCTAGCTATTCATTAAAGTTTTACGAACATACCATATTATGCCTTGAATTAACGCAGTCGATATGTTAAACCTTTTCTTTTGCAAAAATTAATGGAAGCAAGGAATATATATTAGACAATATTCATACCAAAAATACAATTTTCTAACTAATTATAAAAATTTGAAAAGAAATATCACATAGCAACTTCTTAATCACTGGACCTAACATGCTTAATGACACCGTTTAGTACGGTAACAAAAAAAGAGAACTTATATCAATATCCAAAAAACCTACTGCTTCTGTTAAGAAAAGAGAATATTAACCAGAACATTATGTTAATGTCATAGGAAAACATACCTCTGGGATTTCTAGGCACTTGCCCCATTCTTTGAGAGTAATAAAATGATCGTCATCAACATCACACTTGTTGAGGAATGGGCTGATGCAGTGTTCAAGTGCCATCAAGGGAGCCTTAATAGGGAATAATTCGTGGCGAGATACTTTCCTGTAAGAAAATTTTGGAACAATTACTATGGACAGCAGACCCTAACACAAAATTCGAAGCCCCCCACCAGCCGAAAAAAAATGTGAGCAACCGTTTTACATGGGATATTTTGAGAATGATTCATGACATAGATATCTCCTTGTAAACATTTTTGTGTCAAATCTGTTGCGTGCAAACTTGAAAAATTCCTACCTTTTCTTGGTAGCGAAAATGCGAGGACCTTTCATGACAAGAGTTTTATCATGGTCTGAGACTGGTCTAAAGAGCCAAGACGAACCAATTACTGCAATTTCATATTATAAAACTTTTTGACGGCTGAAGTACAAAACAGGAAAAGAACCATATCGACATCTGGAATTGTTTTGATCAATGACATTGCTTGCCGACATTGGGGTTACTTTCCAGCTAATGAGGTGCTAAAAAACGGTAATTATATTGCAGGGACGGATCTAACGGTGGGGGGGCATGGGAAGCAGTCTGTCCCGGTCGGTGGTTCGTAGGGGGTACCAGCTCTTAAACGCCTTCTTGATATGATCAAATAAAATTTAAACCCTAATTTTCCAGCTCTGGAATACATCAGTGTTTGCCTTGAAGATGTGTTTAAATATACCTGTATCAGTTTCTCTTAATGAAAGAAGCTTCAGCAACTTAAATTTAATTAAAAACTATCTTAGAAAGAGGACGGCCAAGAAGCAGTTGACAAACTTGAGTATAATCCACATAGAACATGATGGGGCTTCAAAGCCGAGATATTATGAAGACGTTATAGCCATTTGCTTCGAGAAAAGCACTTAAATTTAAGTTTCAATCTACTGGATTAGATTGAGTGTGTATATTCTAAACAGCATATTTACTGTGTCACCAAAAAAATGTTGTTACCTGGAATCTTAGAGTTTTTCTTGAACCTTGTTGCACATATTAGGATTTACATAAACAAAGTATATTAAGAATAGTAAAGTAATTGAATAAATGCACAATAAAGAAATACATTCTAGAGAAGTAAAATAACCATAACCTGATATCTATAATGGGTTTATTGAAAAGGTGGCGCCAAATGCCATTCTTACCCCGGGCACTGACAGGTTTTAGTTTTATGCTCACCCTTCTTTTCATTATAGCCAAAAACAACCCTTGTACACCAAAATGCAACAGATGTAAAAAGTGTAATAAAATTAAAGAAGTAAATACCTATAAATCTAAAAATATATTTGTAAATTAATAAATGAAGAAAATACCTATCATGAGGATGCCCATCTAAATCACAGAATTTCCAAATAGCTGCATTTGCCCATCTCTTCGATTGTTCCACTTCAGCTTCCTTTTCTAGTTTCAAATAGTGTGGAGACAGTTCATGTCGGGCTGCAAGGTCACGCATAATGTTAAAAAGCCAGTCACGCATGCGCCTTGGGAAGTCATCCATCTCTTGTTCGGTGCATTCCTAAAAAGATCAATTTATGTACTAAATAAAAATAAAAAAATCAACTGAAAGTAAGGAGCAACATTAAAACTTGAAACGAAAAGAAATTATTACGTATATGAGGGGGGTTGCTCCTCCTCAACAGCTCACTTTTTACGATAAAGTTTTCTCGTACTCTTTAAAAAAAAAAAACTTCTTATTGCTCAAATTAAACGAATATAGTGTTTCAGGAGCCGTTCTTAGAGAATTGGGACATAATTCCAACTTTTTTCTGTCCCTCCTCCCCAGGGATTCTCTAGATTTTCTCTTGTCTTATTTCTCTTATTCTATCTCTTATTCTATCTATCTCTAATTCTCCTGTTCTCTAGACAATCCAATCCTGGTGAAAATTTACCCCGGACAATAACCCTTAACATCTCCACGCGTAAAACTGAGTCGGCAAAGAGAAGGCAAGATATAAGAAGAATTTCCCTAATTCTTTCAGTATTTCTAATTCCCTCAGTATTTCAGTGACAATGTATTAAAAAAGCCTCAGAAAGACCCTGGTTACAACAAGATTCATTGAATTCGTCCGTTGATAGAAAAGGTCTGAGCCAAACTTGTGAAGTCAGACCCAGAGGAACATCAGATCATTGATGAGCAAACAGTTATGACGAAGCAAAGAATATCATTGAAGCCATTTAAATTGAAGCCATTTTTTACTCTAAATTGTCCACAAAAGTCTCAGTTTCTCTAATTGCTCACGTTTTTCCGTGCTGTCTCATTCTTGTTGTCATAGTTTGGTTACTTTACACAAATAAAGCAAACTAGGGAATAAAAAAAAAAAAAAACTAGGAATTAGCAGTGGAAGTTTCACAAAGGAGCATGGATGAGCTTATGATTACATATTGATTGCATTATGAGCTTATAATTAGGGTTGACACTGATTTTGTACTCCGACTTGCGAGGGGGATCCCAAAGCACGTAAACTACAAGCTTTTTCTACAACTGGCCTTCGTCACTCGACCTGTCCAGACCCCAAATGACCAGGGCATACTTATTATGGCTACACCGTCCCTTAATAGAAAAGGTTTGAGCTAACTTTACGAAGTTACACCAAGAAGAACATCTGGTCATTGATGAGCAAATAATTTCAACGAAAAAGAGAATATCATTGAAATAATACAATAAAAAAAAACACACGAGTGGGGACACAAGTTCGTCTCCAGAGCAGGAATAAGTGAATTTGTATATGACTTACAAACGCCGACTGGCAAGGGATTGGTCAATACAAACTATTTGAAAGGTTGCTGCTGGTTTTGCCCTGCGGCTTGCAAGGGGAATTCCAAAACCTATAAACTACAAGCTTTATTTTACAACTGATTTTAGTCACTTGTTGACCTACACCAGACCCCAGATGACAAAGGCATGCTTATTACGGCTACAGTAAGTTGATTCCGTTATAGGAGAGGGGGGCATTTGCCTCCTTGATTTTATACACCCCTTAGATTTTTCTTTGTTATTTCGGCATTTTCTTATATTTGTTTATGGCCGACACATCGAGCCCTGCTCTCCGTCGACCAGTTTAGAAATTTATTTGTCATGTATTTTTGTCAATAAAAAGTTACCAAAAGTTAGATTTAGAAAAAAAGATGTTTAGTAAGTTTTTTCATTGAAAATGCGTTTCTTTTTGGTATTCTCACTGAAATGAAAAAAAAAATAGAAACAAAATTGTCCATTCCCTAGATTCTGAAAAATACATTTAGCCCTCCTCCTAATTAACGTGAGTTGATGCAATCGTCTAAATTCAGGGTAAACAGGTTTGAGGGCCGCGCTATGGAACTAGATAACAAAATGAAAGCATAGGGAGGATGCTTGTATGACTGATGGCTGGGAAAGTAGTATGTTGTATGGCATGATACGAGAACAAGATGGATCACTTGATATCAACCTATGCGGCTGTGGATCCCTAAGATGCCTCTATGAGGTGGGATGGCAAGCAAAATGAGCATATAAAATTTAAGAGAGTGCATTATGTGAAAGAATACAATCACTTTATGAGTGTCGCCTATCTTGCCAATATGCTGATAGAGCTGCAAAAGATTGACTTCAAGTATAGGAACAAGTGGTAAATGAGAATCTTCTTGTTATTGTTTAAACTTTTCGTTGTCAATGGGTAGGCCCTGTATCAAAGGTGTCTTGGCAAAAACCCATGAACTGGCTGCTTTTCAAAACTTATGATCGACACGTCTTCATGTCTAGCACGTCCTCAGCGATATCTAAGAGAGGCAGACCATTCGATAAATCTCTGTCTCAAAAGAAAAGAAAGTATGGCCACCAAACAGACTTGACGGTCCACAGCACTTTTCAGCTTGGCTAGACAGCAAACAGATATGCCAAGCTTATGTCCAAACCCATTCTAAAGTAAGGTGTTTCAAGTAGGAAGAGGCTTTAAACTTCATGCGAAACAGAAGCTTTTTCTTGTCTTACTACAGAAACTAGGTGATGCTCGACTACGTGCTGTTACCACTGGGTGCTGGCTGTGGGAGCCATTTTGTAGTTTCTTCACTTTTATCAGCAAAAATTTTTTCTTGACATTATCGACGCAAAATGATCTTAAATAAAGCACAGAAAAAGTTCTAGAACTTTTTCCCTCTCTTTCATAATTCAGGTCTCAAAAGGTTAAAAATTGGGAACATTAGAAATTAGCAAGCTAATTGCCCGAATTTGATCTAAAGAGGCCGACTTTCTCTTCTTCACTCTGATCAGTCTGATTTAAGCCGTAAAGAAAAAGAAGAAACATCTTAAAACTTCCCTTCATAAACTGTAAAATGAATATTTGGAAATTGGATGTACTCCACACAATTCATATACCCCCCCCCCGTATTCTAAATCTTTGTTGTTGAAAAAAATTCGGGGTACGACCCGTGAGCAAAATTACTGCTTTATTTTTGCGTCTGTCACACGTCATCGCGCTATCAAACAACTTATGAGAGAATTTGCACTAGTAGTTTGCCGGCCAAAAAATGAATAACAAGTTTATGAGCAGAATGAGCAGTTAATCTAAGCTGTCACGTGTGTTAGTCCTACGTGGGCAGTAAGAATTTTTATAGGTTAGATTTATCGAATTTTATTTAAGAATTTCATTGAAATTTATTCTTAAAAATTTTATATTTACTTCTATTTTTAAGAATTTATTAAGAATAATATCTAAGAATTCCATTAATCAAATATTACCGATTACAAACTATTTAGCGTTGATTTGAAATCCATGGAACTGGGTCTAATATTTGGAGGTTTGTTTTACAAAAAGCTGCGAGCTACTGAACGCAGATGTTACGGATCTTCATTAATTCTTTTTTCACCAGGTTTTGGTCCAATTATACTTAAATAATGTTTATAATAGATCATAGATTTTAATATACATTTGATATCTTATTTGATATTCATTTGATACCTTTAACTGAAAGTCATGGCTACAAAGTGAGCAATAGATACGGCACTTTGAACTAAGACCGTGGCCGATCGATGCATTGGGCTAAAGTAAAAATATGCAAAACGATCACAGTAATAATTTAAAATCATGAACATCATAAAAAAAAAACTGTTCAGGATTAAAAATATAACGCAGGTTAATTGTCTGATAAAGCATGAAAGGCTTTCTAAGAAAAGTTTATTAATTTATTTTGAACATTACTAAATTTCTCATTCAGAAATTTCACTTTGTTTATATAACGTAACATAAACTCACGTACAGCTCCAGTCTACTTGGCACTGCCTACGTTCCGACCAAAATTTTCTGCGTAACATTATAAAACGTAATTAAAGTCTGAAATTATACTAGCTTGAAAGGTTTTAAGGCGTAGAGTGAAAGAACCATTACCGAGAATTCAAGTTTCTTACAAAATCGCCAGTTCAGCGAGACCTCTATTTTAGAGGATGCAAATGCAGAACAATGGGTTAAAAACACAGTTCTAAGAATATTTTGGTATTATTGTCAAGATCAAAATTCTGAATATCATCTGAACATATAGGATGACGTAAGCCTGTAAAAAAACGATCTTGAAGGAATGACGAAAATAAAGAAACTTCATTACAAATGTGGGCTGAAATACGATGATAAAACAAGACAAAAAATAATACGGATAATATAAAATTATATATAAATATAGAATAATATGTATAATATAATTAGACCCCGGCGCCGCGCCGACGGGTCGACCGAACGCCGCCGACGAGAGTTCCGGTCGAACGCCGTCGAAGTGTCGTACCTCCGCCGGGTGTCGCAGACACGCCGCCGCCGACAGAGGCGGCGGCTTTCGGTCGACTTCAAATTAATTTTGCGGCAATTCTTTATTGCGTCAACCGCAAAGTCGGAGCTTTTTCTTCTCGTGTGGTTTAGTATTTCGATTTGCCTGATTAGAAATCAAGCAGGGCTTGCACTATCCCCGAATTTTCGGGTATTTTCCCAAAAATCTATGCGTCACCCCGAAAAAAAATTTGGTTCCCCGAATCCCCAAAAATCACCCAATCACGGTGCCACCCCTAGCGATTTATCACCAGTGACTTTCCCTGCCAAGTATTACTTTGCATACCATAATTCTTCACTACTCTCTTGTTCATTAATTTTCGTCTCTTTTGTTACTTTGCATAAAAACCAGACAGGTGCAATATGCAATTGCAAATATTGTAATATACACAGTTCTTCATATGTTGACGAAAAAAGAATCGTCTTTATGAAATGTGTTTAAGTCATTTCGAATGCAGTTTCCTAATCGCTATTTCTTACATCATTCTTAGTCAAGAATTTTATTTTCAAGTTGAATAGAATTATAGAAAGCATTCACTACTATATAGCTTCAGCCTTCAGTTGGATTTTGAAATTGACAGCCGACAGATTGTTTCTACAGCTGAATTGTAAATTTGCAGATTTTTTTTTGCTGTTTTTAGATAAGATTTTCTTAATGTTTAATACTCAATTGTTGAACCCTGATAGAAAATACAATCTTCTTTCTGAAACATTTTTACCCCCCCCCCCCCAAAAAAAAACCTTCTATTGAGACACAATTTAGCTATAGACTAAACTATGTACAAGGTTGGGGAATTAAAGATTGAACCGGAAGTTATCCCCAAAAATATGCTTCATAAATAAATTGTAAATTATTGCCTATAGGGGGATAGGGGGCTATCATTTTTAAATGATAATACCTCATTTTTTTTATTGAAAGCAGGGATGCCAAAAAGATAATTATTTTTTTTTTTCATTTAAATTGGAGACAGAAGAAAATGATATCAAATTCCCTGAGAAACCATTGAAATATTTTGATAGACCCAGGGCCCCCCATTAGGACTTGTTCATTGTCTTGGGTATTTTGCGATTTCTCATAGGCTACTGGCCTAATTTGTTTTTTGTGTGTGCTCCCTTTTAATTAGATAATTTTGGACCTTATTGAATACCACGGCGAATCTCTGACTCAGTTTTTCAGTAATTTGAGGTATATCTAAATAATTTCGACATTTTTGTTGTTTCTTGTACCCCTTTACTCATACCTTCAATTTTTTTTTCAAGGAACACTAAGCTGTTTAACGTTATTTTGCGTGTCTGTTTGAACCATACAGTAACCTAGTTAATTATTAAGTAAATTATTTTTCTAATGAAAGCTGAGACGGTATCCTATCAAGGTGGTATCCGGAGGGGGGGGGGGGTAGGGAGGTCTTACATTTAAATGATAATAACTCGAATTTTTTTATTGAAAGCAGGGATCCCAAAAAGTTAATTTTTTTTAATTTAAAGCAGAAACGGCATCCTATCAAGGTGGTATCCCGGGGGGAGGGGGTAGTGAGCTATCATATTTAAATGATAATACCTCGATTTTTTTTGAAAGCAGGGGTGCCAATAAGTTAATTATTTTTTTTATTTAAAGCAGAGACGGTATCCTATCAAGATGGTATCCAGAGGGGGGGGGGCATAGGGAGTTATTATATTTAAGTGATAGTACCTTGATTTTTTTTTTTTTTTTATTGAAAGCAGGGAATAGCAGGGATGCCAAAAAGTTGAAAAGTTGACAAAAATTAACAAGATTGTCGTGAGTTATACTTGATACAGCACTTGCATGGTTTTGTCGTCGAAAGTGAAAGGGACATATGTGTCCAACCCGTTTTTTTTCTTATTGAGGAAACGGGTTTACTTTGAAATCATTCATTCATAAGTACCAGGCAGATTCATACTAAAACGAATTGGTGTGACGAAAGCGATATCGACATCCCCACCTAACGTTGCGCTCGAGTGACAATGGCGCCCTTTGTCCAGTGCCCAAGTTACATTAAAAGGCCAGGTCATAATAAAAGCTTTCAATTTGGGAGGTTCAAGGAGGAGTCTTTGACAGTCTTATGACCTCAAGGTACTAGATGTTGTAACGTTCTTAATTATCTACAGTGGTTTAAAAAATTCGATCACCCCACAAATGACTACCAAAAATATGCACAAATATAACAAATGTAACATTTGGAATATTATAGCACTTTTTTCAAAGCTTTGAAGAAAAGCAGAAAAGGCTAAATACCCCTAACCACGCTTAAAAGCTATTTTAAAAAGAAACTCCTTGGAGATTTCCATGGAAATGACCATAGCAGAAGCTTTGAGCCTGGGTGGGGATCAAAGAGGAGTCTTTGAGTATTTTGACCACATGTGACTTATTGTTGCGACTTTCTTAAATTTGGTAATTTTTGTGAGCATTTGGAAATCAAAGCTTAAACTCAATAGCTGATACTAAGTGTCCTAACATTTTGCTTGGATTAAAAGTGGCGAACTAAGATTAAAATCACAACATCTTCCTGAAGCTACTTCAGTCTGCATATTATTTCATTTAATTACATTTAAAACGGATGAGCTTTTCATTTTTTACCTAAGAAAATAGCTGGCACTTCATTTTCTTCATACCGAATAAACCGTTAAGTGTTTTTGTTTCAATGTAATTGAAATGTTGTCATGTAAAGTGTTCATCTTGTATTTTTCAATTTGATAAATTTACTCCTTTTAGATACAGTTTATAATTTGACTGATAGTAGTTATTTATCTGTTTATAGTTTGGAATGAATCTCCAAAAGAAAAATGAATAATATCCAAAAGAGCAGCCAAAATCAATAAAAAAGCAGCAGTCCATCCTTAGCCTACATGACATATATTCTATAAAGAAGCCAAAAAACCTTTAAAATGCATTTTTTTTAAATTGTTATTAAAAACCAGTTTTTAATACAAGAAGGCTTTTTAGGAATCCAAAAGAGCAAAAAAAAAATAACAATCAATATCAAAGTCACCCATTTCAACTGTTTTAAAGGTGAACAAACAGATATAGGCAAAGGGCATTATGAAAAAATTAAGCTTCTAAGTTCAAAGTTATATTCAAAGTTTTTACCCAGATAACTGACGAATTTTGTGATACGGTATTTGAAGTTTTGTATGCAGTAATGCTCGATGAAAAAAACTACTAATTTTGGTAATTATTTATGTTAAGAATACATAGCTAATAGATACTTCAACTACTCGTATTATGCAAGGGTTCTGAAACGTCACAGCCATTTTGTTTCTACCAGATTTCTACTTCTCTTGATGGATAACGAAGAAGACCGGTTTCCAGCCAGCGACTTGTGAATTTTTGAACTCATGAATAGTCTCGAATGTCTTGTAAATTTAAGCTGTGATTTGAGAAAGACTGATGAAAACATTAATGTTTGCGGTCAACATTGATCGCGCCGGCGGCGCGCCGCCGACATCTTACCGGCGGCGCGCCGCCGACTTCTTACCGGCAGCGCGGCGTGGCGCGCTATTTTTGGCCCCGCCGCCGCCGGTCTTCCCTCATCGGCGCGGCGCCGGGGTCTAAATATAATTATATATATAATTATAGTATATTTGTTATTATGTATCCATATTATTAAATTAATTCCCCTATTTAATATAATTATAATGACGTTCTGTATACATAAACTAGTTTCAAATTTTCAACTCAAAAACCCTCAAAATCACTAAAAATCAGCTTAAAAGTTACGTATAGGGAATTTTTTACCCTGCTTTTACACGACTTATGGTGGGTAGCACAGTGCATTGATTCTCAGCGTGGGAACACGTGGCCCCAGGTTCGATTCCAGCTGCCGCATTGCTGAGAGACAGGTTTGCTACCTGTCCCTGTAAAATTAAAATAAAGACTCAGCAAATAAAACGTCGATCCGATGCCGATGCTACATCAATGGTTCTGAAGTATCCTCATCCTTTTTTATAAATATCGTAATTGGCTCAGTAGCCTCAGATCGGCTTAAACTTCAATTCTCCATCGCCAGAATAGAGTACTATAATCATTGTGGTATAACAGCTTGATAAGGATGTATTGTTACATTTGACATATTATGGCTTGAATTAGAATAAAATCTCGGTGATGGTAGTATTCAATATAACAAATATGAAAAAGTTTATTATATTGAATAACAGGAATTCCACTTAAATACATGAAAACATTTATAAATTGCCAGTTTTTGAAAACAGCTACGCTCGATAGATCGAACCTTCAACCCTTACAGATGGCCCTTTCTATGCTTGTGCTGGTTCTACTGTCGTGTTCTCTAACCAAAATACATTACGATGTTTATGCAATTACCATTTCTAGAAATCAGCTTAAATACATGAAATTTGCGCGAAGAGTTCCTCGGAGGACCTAGGAAAGGGCCTTTTTGCTGTATTTGAGCTAAGACCGTACACCGTTACTCTCTATTTTTCTTAATTCAGGTACGTTTTTGTTTTAACTTGAAATTTGAATAAAACTATTTTTCAGTTTGGAGTAAACACGGAAGACTCCACGCAAACCCTAAAATTTTCAATTTATAGTAATTACGTCATAGCCATGAACGACAAAAAGTAAAATTTTTCGAAAAATACCTTTATTTTATAATGCACTAAATAAAACTAAAAACTTTTCCCCTGATCCCCCCCCCCCAAAAAAAAACTGTAATTTTTTAAGACCAAAAATAATAAGGTGAGACGGTCATGGGGCAGGAAGTCGTCCTGTAACAGCTATGTAAATACTCCTCTACACTATCATTTTTATCCTTGAACCTTATTTTTCATGTAGTAAGAACAAGATATTTTTTAACTTTTTAGTGCATTCGGAAACAAAAAAAATTATCGTTTTTATGTCCTCTCTTTAGTCTTTTCCAAGTCTTTTAGGACAGAAAAATACATCTTTCATTTATTCCTAGCCTCGCGATTTATAGTTTATGCTAACAACATCTCGCTTGTAAACCCTTACGTCGAGACCATACCTACCCCTATTTCAACAGCCATCATATCATGGTTCAGCGTCAGATGCAACCTAGTAAAGAATGAACTCTAGCCCAGAGTAACAGAATAACAGAAAACTCAAGAATGCGTTGTGAAAAATTACTTGTATATGATGAATACCATTCCTGTAAATGGACATGCGATTTTTTGAAGATTTGATCTTTGCTCCTAATTGAACAATTGATAGTTACTGCAAAAAGCATCGTGCTTGTAAACTTTCAGGTCGGAAACGCGCCTACCTCTATTTTTAATCAGCCAACAACCATTGCATTAACTGTGTAATGTGATGTTTAAAGCATCTCACTTGTAAAATTTCAAGCCGGGACCGCGTCTACCTCTACTTCAAGCAACCAGCCAAATGGACATGCGACTTTCTGAAGATTTGATCTTTGCTCCTAACTTAACAATTCATATTTCCTGCAAACAACGTCGTAATTGTAAACTTTCATGCCGGAAAGGCTTCTACCTCTATTTTTAAGCAACCATAGCAACAGCCATAGCATTATCTGTATATGGTGAATAACAAGCTGCAAACGGTTTAGGATTTTCTGAAGCTTTGATATTTGATCCTAACTTAACGAATTATAGTTCATGTTAAAAACATCTCGCTTGTGAACTTTCAAGCCGGGACCACGTCTACCTCTATTTTAAGCAATCAAATGCCATAGCACGACATGTATATGATGAATACTGTGCATGTAAACGTGTATACGATTTCCAGAAGATTTGATCTTTGATCACGTTTTGATTTCTACTAACAGCGTCTCGCTTGTCAACCTTCATGCCAATACTGCACCTACCTCTATTTCAATCACCCAACATCCACAGTATTGTTCTTTGCTCCTGACTTAACAATTTGTACTTTAATTTAAAAACATCTCGCTTGTAAACTTCTGTGTCGGAACCACGTCTACCTCTGTTTCAAATAACCACCCGTCACAGTATTACCTATATATGATAAATACTATACCCGTAAACAGGCATGTGATTTTATGTTGATTTGATTTTTGATTCTCTGAACAGACAGGGAAATAATAGTATTTAAAAGACTTACAGGCATGTCCCTGCACTCTCCATAATACTCAATATGGGCATGGGAATATTTTGGTCCCACACATTCTTGAGAGCCAGTCGTACAGAGACACCTCATCCTGTAAAGCTCACAGTCTGAGCTGAATGTTTCGTTATGATTGGTGCAGACTTTCCTTCTATCGTCAACTTCGGGTACGCAGGATTCTACACAACGGCACTCAGCCTCGCCAGCGTCGCTGATTTTACATTCTTTGCCAGCACCACATCGCTTCTTGGCACATGGATCTATTCAAAAAAAAAATCAAATAATAATATAAACTAAACAAGCTATAAAATACATATAAAAAATAATAAGTTAAATAATACAGATGAATTTTATACTTTTGAGTATACTCAGGACGATAAATGGCGGTGATCCCCTCAACTATTTTGTGTGATTCTTAACCGCTTCATAGTTTACTTCGGTTCTTTGCTTTCTTTTTTCAGCTAAATGAGTCTAGAACTTGAATCAAGCATAAAATTTTCTAAACTTTCAAATATTTAAACCCTGGGAAATATTTAAGCTTTTATATACTTTAGGATATTTTATAAATTTTGGAATTGCATGAATTTTCGTGCAGACGTTTCTTCCTCGCGAACTTCTGTTACACATGATCCTAAATCCAATAATTATTAACTATGAAATAAAAAGCTGTAATACACAAATAAACAAACAGTAAGCTAAATATAATAATAATTTAAATTCTATGACTATAAATTAATGTACGAGAAATGTGGTTCAATACCGCTCTCTAGGGCTATAATAAAAGAAAGGTTGAGGGGGCTAGGGCACGTTTTGCGGATGAAGGATGACAGATTGCCGAAGATTTTTCTTTTCGGCCAACCGTCTAGGGCTAAACGGAAAGCAGGTCGTCCTCGTCTGGGGTTGGAGGACGTCGTAAAGAAAGGAAATGTGAACTTCGTGGGAGGGTATAAAAAGGGAGGCTGAATACATTGGGATGGAGGACAAGCATGCGTAGCTGTGTTGGCCTCAGGCGGCTAGGTGCTGCGGTGTGTTGTTAGTAGTAGTAGTAGTATAACTATAAATTTTACTTTTGGGCATCCTTCCATCTGCACGGTGTAATCACTATCCACATGAAAGTTTACTTTTGCCATTTGCTACCTTTTTGTAATCTATGTGAATCTAGAACTAGGACCGAGCCGAACTTTTATAAACTTTAGAATTTTTAAACTTCCGAAACTTTACTTGAATTCTGTACTACAAACTTTTGAATGTCACGTTAGTTGAATATTGGTGCAGACGTTTCTCATCTCACCAACTTTAGTTACACAGATTCCCATGCAACGGCGCTCGGCCTCACCAGCGTCCCTTATCTCACATTGGGAAACATTTTGGGGGAAAACAATTCAGTTTTGTTTTTTTTATCAAGATTCATTGTACCAGCTCTAAAAATATGGGTTTATGGATGGTTCTCACTAAAATAGGGTCTTTTGTAACCGGATGGGTGCTCCTTGGGATCTGAAATCGGGGCAGTAGTTGCTGATTTCGGAACCTAAGGCATTTGAAGTCAGAATACCAACTTCCTAATTTCAGTACCCTATGAATTCTGTTCTAAAATATTTAAATTTTGTTCTAAGCGCAAAGAAATTCATTCATTCATTCATACTTACAAATATCCCTTTTTAGAGCTTTCCTTTTATTTCTTCAAAATGTGAAGAATACCTATGGACATATAAACTTCCTACTGACTACAGGCAGCATATATTTTCGTTATATCCCTATGCTAAATCCTCTAAGCCATTAGCAAAGGTTACCTAAGGTGTTTCAGACAGGCCAAAACAGTTATTAAGGTAAACATCTCTATTACCACCAGTGACTTTTCCCTGTTCTAATAGCAAGGCCGTATCCAGGGGGGGGGGTACCTGGTTTGAACCCCCCCCCCCCCGAAACTTTTGACCGAGTCGAAAATTAGGTGGTAATTAGTAAAACCTTAGTAAAAATTAGTAAAATTAGTCTAAAACCGAGTCAAAAATTAGTAACCCCCCCCCCCCCCCCCGAACAAAAATCCTGGATCCGCTCTTGTCTAATAGTGATCTAGTGATCTAATAATGGTGACAGGACAGTAGGGGTGATAGTGATAGTGATAGTAATAATAATAGTGACAGTGATCCAGATTCAGTTTGGGGCCTCTCTTGCGCTCGGGACAAAATCTAGATTACCGCCCCCCCCCCCCCCCTACCTCCGAAAAATTATTAGACCAAATTTTAACAAAATCTTTCATTTATTAACAAAATTTAAATATAAAGTATAAAAAAAATCACAATTAATTAAATTCGGTCTACATACTTTTTTTTCAAGAAACGGTGATGAAGATATGAGAAAAATAAAAATTTCCGATTCAATTTGCTTATACTTACTGCGAAATGCGCCCTCTACTCCATTTTAATAAAAAAAAGTTCAAAGGTTAAAAAATGATTATAACCGTTAAATTATTTATGTCAAAGTTTGCGCCCCTAAAATTTTTGCCCCCTGGGGCAGTTGCTCCCTCTGTCTCCCCTAAAACCACTTCTGCAGCGATCCAATAAGCCTGATCTCTCAGACTTATTAGAAGCCTAGTAGTCGATTACTAGCTCGTGTGCTGCGACGGTTTATTTTAACATCAGGTCATATCCAGTTAATGAATCTTGAGGAGTACTACACCCAAATAGCATCCTTAATTTGGTTGTCGAAATTTGGGTCTAAAAAAACAAATACCGTCAATTTGGTCATATCCTCCACGGACGTTTTCTTCATCCGCTGTCATCATATCAATGATGTCTTGTGATACTCCAGTGCCTGAAGACGGCTCAGCTTCTGACTTTTCAACTTTCTTGTGCTTTCTTCGCCGCTAAATAAAAAAGTAAACTATAATACACGATTAATATAAAAAAGGAAATATGTCTTTTTATGTGAACAAAATTAGACTCGATACTTAGATTCATGTTTTTAAAAGTATTCGACGCACGCCGAAATCCAGTGCGGAAACCTAAATAAATCGATGTTGAACATCGTTGATAAATTATTTATTGTCAAAGCCAAATAACCGCCAATTAAACATAAATTCTGAGACTTTATGATGTTTTGTTTAGAGGTTTATTTTAAATTTGCTACAACCAGAGAGGATTATCCAACTTGGTCCCAAATTATGATCAGTGTAAGGTCTATATAGTGGAAACTCTGGACTTGGTGCTAGACATCTTCAAAGTTGTTCAACTAATTGTTGGGCTGATCTATCAACTAAGCTACAAACTTTCTCAATCTGGGCTACACCAAGCATTATAATTTGCAAAGACACTAAGCACTTGCTAAAATACTGTTCTTCTGTCATTTTTCTTCACAAGCCAAAAGCGTTTGGATACCTAACTGAATTATACTGCCAAATATAAAATTTGAATGAGAAGGAAATATGTCACATTTCAACCATACATGCAAGCAGGGGGGGGGGATAGAGATAGTAAGATAGTGGATCATCGTTCTTTGTGAAGCGTATAGCATTATCTATGTTGAAATCACTATGAATTCTGATTGTTTGAATTGGTCGAGGGCAAACTTTCACAACCATGCGTATCTTAAAAAAAAACTTGGATATTCAAATTTTAATGAAAAAAACTTCTATCTGCAGTTATCCAGCTTTTGGAAAAAAAAAAAAAATCTAGACATATACGACACCAAACCGCTTAAGAAGGTGTTCTTTTCCTATGAAGGTCAATGGTCGGGGTCGCCACAGAATTGGTTGAACTCGACTCCTCCCATAGTGTTGCCAACGCAGTATAATTGTACCGTTTTTTTGGTAGAATCAAATTTTCCATTATATGTTGGATTTACTTGATCCTTTCTAACTCGGATATCTTTTCAAGTTTTAGTTTATCAAAACATTTTTCATGTTGCGGCAAAAGTTTAACCTACTCTTCAGATGATACAAATTAATCTCTTGTGGACTTGTGGTACAATTTTATTTGAAAATCACAGTTTATTTCAAAGCGTTGGCAACACTGCTCCCATATAGAAGAGGAATGTCATCACTATTGTAGTGTGACAATTTCTGTTTTTAGGAATCAACATATTGTTACTAATTGAATCTAGGGAGGAAAAGTGTTGTCAAGTTTAACTAGTTAGCTTTGCTTATTCATTGTTAAAGTTCAACGTGGCAACACTGACAAAAATGAGGTACTGCCAATAAAGCCTGCCCAAAAGAAAAATCTTAGAAAATCGCCGTTTTCAGGTGTGAGTACACCTAAGATGGGCCCTGGGGTATTTTTTTTTTTTTTTTTTACTTTGATGTCCTTGGTAAAACAAAAATCCATTGATCTCCTTTGCGATTTTTTGTTTTTTCATGATTAGCCAGTGTGGTCACAGAAATTATTGATGTCCTTGGTGTTTTAGTTGACAAAATATTTATCATCGTAAAGAGCTATGGTAGTCTCCCCGTATTTCTGATGAATACTGATATCGTGCAAACTGGAAGATGGGTACAAGGGCCTTGGCACTTTGGTATTACAAAATTTTATGACAAGTATTCTGCAACGGCTGAAAATAGTGGAAAAATATGGAAACTGATACACTAAAAAGCTGAAAGATTTGGCTACTATCGTAGCTACTTCAGTCTACGAAATTGAGTATTTCAATGCAACATCTTATTCAGCAATTATTAACATTTAAATGGCGAAACTAATACTACTAGAAAATCAAAAGGCTAGAAAATTAAACAAAATTCTAAAAGCAAAAGATAAACAAGAATACCTTTTTCTCTGCAGCATCTGACAGAACAATGAGGCCGATAAGAACAAGGAAAAGAAGCCACTTTGCCTTCATTCTGACTAGTTGGGTATGTACCTATAATGCGATTTGGCACTATTAATTCAATTTACAGACAGTCAAGCAATTGAACAGGTTCTCCGCTCTGGAAGATCAATTAGAATTTACAGGGCGTTCGAGAGAGAAATGTGTGCCAAAAGATACATGCTTGTTTATTTGTATTAAAATTTGAGGCCTTTGAAATGAGGCCGACTGTGATCTAAACAGCAAGAAAAGTAGAATGTTAAAAGGAGCGCCTTTTCCAGCAATTAAATTGTACTGGGACTGCAGTCATAATAAGAAGGATGTGGGGGGGATGTTCATGTAAACCACTATTTTACTATCTTGAAAAATAATTATTTGAGCTAGATATTCAAGCAAGGAACTTTTCGAAGCTATATGAGCTACAAATTATCAAGACCCAGAGCCGTTCAAAGAAAGGGGGCAACCGAGGCAGCTGGCCCAAGCGCCGTGGCTGGGGGTTGCCCACTGATCAAATTGCTCACTTTCATTCCGGTTTTTCGCTTATATTTGAGTCGAGAGGGTGTAATTAAGCTTTCCCTGGGCATCACCAGCCCTAGGAACGGCTCTGTCAAGACTTACGGAGTTTTCACTGCTGGCGTATACAAAAACCAAAAAATAAAAAATCCATCCATTAGACAATTTAAATTTTAGTTGTGCATGGTTTCGTTCTAACCATGATATAGTTTACCAGGCTAAGTTCTAAGCCAGACGAACTTTGGATGTTAAATAACTTGCATTGTCTAAAATTAATTCCTAGTTTGAAAACTAGGGCATTAGTGTCCTGTATTGTTCAATATCAAGCAAAAAAGTCACATTGGTAATTTCTTGGGTATTGTACTATTAGCTGTAAAACACGCGAGAAGTGAAGTTTGGTTAATGCTAATGAAATAGAACAAAATAGGATAAAAATATAATAGTTTAGAAACAAATTTCGGCTATATATTTGCACATTAAGGGAGTGAGGGTGGGGGTAAAGCATAGTATATATTAAATATATATCCTAACCTAACCTAGGTACTTTTTTTGCTCTTTCAGCCCCCAAAAATTAAAGTTTAAATATTGTAAACAGAGTGAGAAACCACTGTTTGCAATGCTCGGCATATGAATTCCCCGTTGAACCTGCTTGACTAGTTTCTTTTATTATGTTCACTATACAATATCTCGCGTGTTTTACAGCTAATAGAACAGTACCATTTCTCGAGACTCCATATGAAATCCCTTGATTTGCTAAGGGTTTTCCTACGCCGGATGGTGCATAAGACGACATCGGTGCCTCCCCACGATGACCTCTAATCTCCAGTCGTGGGGAGGTCGTCGATGTGAATGACGAAGTCTTTTTTTCTCTATGGAACAAGGGATATGCATAATTCGGAGCAAGGCAAAAACTCCATCAGGCACGTACACATAAATCCATTTAAATGCCTTAACACCGTAATATTTTGGGAGGAGGTGGACCCCCGAAGCTTAATTTACCCACGCATCTACCAAGACCTTAATATTTTCGTTGTTTAATGATAACGTTTGGAGATGGAAATTGAAGTGGCAGGCCTATATATTAATACAGAACAAAATAAATAATACTAATTGGAGGTCATTAGCACCATAAATATAAATTTGTTCAGGGAGGGGGGCTCATTCTGGCAAATCATAGAAGCAATACAAAATAAGTGAATTAGGGGACAATATGGGATATCTATGAAAATATGAAAGAATATCTTGTGGTATGTGTAGAATTATTGGTCATGCAAGTGTATCATGACAGAATTATCATATTCACTTACGAAATGTGTTCACTGTCTTGGATTTATTTCTGCATTCAAAAATAGAGCAGCACTGGACCATGTTTAACTTTTTGGATCTTTTACAACACTAAAATTTACACTAAATTGCTTTTTCCGTGATTTGTTTCGCAGATGTGCCAATATTGACAAAAACAGCCGGTTATTGATGCCAAAAACGTGATCCAATCTGTTTTATTCGAGGTTAAGCACTATTCAGACAAAATCTCTTTGATTGTAGAAATCGGATCTTTTTTTTATCATTTTCCCGGATGTGTCATTGTCGGAAATACTCGAAATCATAAATATTTTAAACAGGGAAAGTTGCCGCTCATGGCCTTCTTGCTTTCCAAGGCAGCATAGAAAAGATACGAAATCAGGGGGTGCCAAATGTACGAGGGCGGGGGGTAGGCGTAGATTCTCATATATTTTTTCAAATCTCGTAAGAATTTTAAAGAAAATTTTCGTATGAGAATACAAAAAAATCTAGCTCACTTTTCAAAATGGATGTATTTTCAAAATCAAATGTGTTTTATAAAGTAATTTTGTTATTTTTTTCAATGAAACCACGATAGAGCTAATTTTCAGAATCTAAAAGAGTATCGCTGGTAAGTTTAAACCCTAACAAATCTCTCTCACACAGCATATTTCAACCACAAGCGGGGGAAGTGATGAACTCGGTGGCAAAACCAACGGTATAAACAATTTAAAACATTCTAGTAATATGCTAGGTCATTTCATTATTATAGCGTTAACTCTGAACAAAGTCAACATTTCGCCCACAATCTAAACTCACTAAATTTCCGTATACATATTCCATATCATTGACCCCATCCCACGAAGCTCCAACACTTAGGTTTTTTTCGATGAGTGTGAAAATTTAAATAAGAAGGAAAACAGTATTCAAGAAGGCAACTTAGATAACATAAAAATAAGTGCTAGTACAACAATAAAACGAATAAAAATCGTTGTATAATTTTCATCAAAGTAATTATTTTCCATTTTCGGGATATAGGGAAGATAATGAGTAAAAGAAAAAGTTGTGGTAAACTTTGATATCCGATTTCAAATCCTGTCAAAATACGAGACTTTACGGAGCCAGTCACTAAATACAGTCACTTACCTATTTAAATAATCTATAGCGAAAAGGGTACTTAAGTATTATATCGACCACACCCAAGATGTGAAGTTAGGTTAATCATAATGAAATATACCAAACCCACCTATTCGATTTACAGTCCGCTATCATTTGAAATCATATCTAGCGGAGTATATGTGGCGGGTGGCAGTGACGGCAGAAGGCAGAGCTCCCTTCAACGCGATTCTAACTGACATATATGCGTTCTCGGCGGCCCACTTTCCATAATTCTCTGTTGTAGTTTCCATAATTGTGTTAATAAAGTATTGTATATTCATCATAGTTTGGTATAAACCTAACTTCACTTCTTGGCTGTGGTCGATATAATACGTAAGTACACAAAAAAAGAAAAAAGGAATCAAAGCAGACAAAAGAGGCAAAGAATACCTGTAAGCACTGGCATAGTAGGCTAAAAATCACAAAAATACACATGAGCAGGGTTGCCTCCCGGTGACAAAAAAATCACTAGATTTTAGTGATTTTCTGGTTGATTTAGTCATTGTTTTCAATAGTCTAGTGATTTATTTGATTAAATCACTAGGTGTGGTAACCCTGTTCATCTGAGCTGAAGAATATCTTCGGAATGCGAACAACTCGGGCTCTTATCTCCTCCCTTGAGGTATGATTTAGTTGAGATTACTCAACTGAATCAAACCTCGAGGGAGGAGATAAGAGCCATTAGGCCGCAGTTAGTAATTTTGGCGCAAGATCTCTTTACTGAACTGAACACTAAGCTATAATAATAAATTCGGTAAAATTATTTGATTCACTGACAATTACGATAGCTAAGAAACAGAAATAATTCTAGAAGCCGATTTTCATCCTTAATCAAAATATAAAATTCATTTCCGTTGCAAATGTACATAGCCCCCAGCCCCTTATTGATCAAACATACCCTGAATCGTAGACTACATATGCAATGAATGTTCCATTGTTTTGATTAACCGACAAATCAATTTGAAGATAAGAGTGACATATGGACAATTGGTACTTACGTATTATACAGAACACACTCGAGAAGCGAAGTTAGGTTAATCCTTATGAAATATACCAAAATATGATGAAAATATAATACTTTAGTAACAGAATTATGTGTACTACAAAGGAGAATTATGGAAGGCAGGCCACCAAGAACACATTAGGCCCGTTTTTTAGCACTAAGAACTTACATCTTTCTGCAAAGATTATCGTTTTTTAACTCATCTTTGTTCTAAGATCTTACAGCTCACTGGTGTTAGCAAAAAGTGTGAAGAACGCCATTTTTCTGCCGTATAGAACAATGACGAGAGAACTTTGATGATATACTCATCATTGTTCTCAGACCGCTGATCAGAGCAGAATGATGAAAGACGTTTGCATAAAAACGGCAAAAGATGTAAGATCTTTGTTCAAAGATTTCACTTTTAAGCGTTTTCTGACAAAAGATGTAAGATCTTAGCACATTGATGAGTGAAAAAACAGCCCCATTATATTAAATACCTAACCAAAATACCAACTCTACTAGGCCTACTATATATTAAATTACAACGTAGTTTCCACTGACCCTAAGCTAGGGCAAAAAAATAGTATTCAATTGAGCAAAATTATGAAAACTCAAACCTCTACATCTTGTTACCAAAAAGGAATTGAGAAGGATTGTATATGTCAATGAATAGCTAAAAATCTAAGCTATGCATCAATATGGTTTTTATTAAAATTATTTAAGATCAAACACTTGAAATTATTAGTTTATTGACTTACCTACAGGGACCTCTTTTTGGAAATACCAATTATCCTATTTGATGTATATATCCTTTCAGTGCTTCAGTTTTATTTGCACATTAACAGAAAGCTGATTGTCTTCTGATTGTAAATTTGCAACATTTATTGCTTAATATTTATTTTGTACAAATCACAAATATCAAATATACTTTTTTTCTTTCCAATTGCTTGTCAAAACAGAGACCACATTTTGAATTTATGATGACAAATTAATCCCATTGGGCTGGCTCCAGTGAGAGATGATTGGGTCTACACTTAGGTGATTGGGTCTTTACAGGCCTGTAGTAAAATAGGGGCAGTCCAAAAGCCCATCTCTGTTTTTTTGGAATGCCAAATAAAAGAGGTCTTTCCAAAAATGAAGTCTTTTACCCTAAATGTCTCCGAATACAGAGAGCTAATCCGGTTTTTGTCAGATCGTACAGAGCAAACTTCTCGAGTGTGTTCTGTATAATACGTAAGTACCAGACAATACTAAATTACAGTTCAGAGTAGGCTATATATTACCATCACAAGAGAGGGGATAGGAAAGAGAAATTTTCAGCGGAAACGAATGTTATATTAAGATTCAGGATGAAAATCTACTTCTATAGGCAAGTCTATTTCTTAGCTATCTCAATTGTCCGTGAATCCAAAATTTACCCAAAATTCTTACTTCATTACATTCAGAAAATGGTACTGTTTTGCTTAATGGTACGTTGTGTACCATTAAGCAAAACAGTAATTAAGCGAAAACAGCAGTGATGGAGACCCCGTAAGCGGGTAATTGTTATCTAAATTGATCGAAGAGCGTGGTTTCTCATTGAATTTACAATATTTAAACTGTTGTTTTTGGGGGTTTAGGGGGGGGGCACCTAGGTTAGGTTAGGTTACGTATTTAATATATGCTATGTTTTACCCCCCACTCCCCTAATGTGCAAATATATAGCCCAAATTTGTTTCTAAACTATTATATATATATACTATATTACATTTTTTGATTAGCATTAAGCAAATTTGACTTCTTTAGTGTGTACCATTAAGCGAAACAGTACCCAGACAATCTTTAATTTTCGAATTTTCAGGGTCACTTCCAGCATAGCTTCATCTGGTACTGGTGCATTATATCTAACCCAGCGCTATAGACTGTACAAGGAAACCAGACATGGGTTTAGGGGGGGGGAAGGTACCTAAGTTAGGTTACGTATTTAATATATGTTATGCTATACCCCCCCCCCCCCCCTAATGTGCAAATATATAGCCCAAATTTGTTTCTAAACTATTATATCGCCTATTCATCCTATTTTATTTCATTAGCATTAACCAAACTTGACTTCTTTCGTGTATAGCGCTGGATTAGATATAATGCACCAGTACCCTTCATCCCATCATTATCCCCCTAATTCTTGGATATAACCCTCGGCCGTTTTTTTTTTTTTTTTTTTTTTTTTTTTTCAAGTTCGCATTATTTGGCATTATGAAGCTACTGAGAAACAAGGAAAATATAATAATAAAACAAACCAAGAAATTTTTTGAATACAGCTTAAGGCTACATCCGGATATTAGCACATAAAGATAGTTATACTGGATACAGTATACATTACATAAAGTTAGGATACAGTTATACTGAAAGCGACTGTGACAATCGAATAACTAGAAATCTTCTAAATGTAATGTAGGCTAATTAAGCAAGATTTCTTTTATTATTGGACTAGCTTTTCGCTCATAAAAGGAATCTTAAACCGAAACTATCCACTGATAAGAAGTGGTGGCACTAAGATTGTTTGCACCCCTGTGCACCAGGCAACATTCTGCCACTTTACTTTTCAATTTCAGTTTGCCCCTAGAACTCTTTTCCGCTCACTTATAGTTTTAGGCACAAGTGAACCCGTTGAGACGGAGACGATCTGCTTCGTTGAGACGGAGAAAAAAAGAAGCAAAAGCTTACCCTAATCCCTTTATATTAAATTATTCCTTCCCTTGTCGTCGGATAAGAAACACTGGAGTTCTACTTTGAAGTCGGTCATTTTTTGGCTCGATCTGAGATAACAGAGAAATTGGCGATAACAAAATTTTGTCAACCAGTCTCTCAAAACTGGCAGCAGGAACAAATGCAAACCAGTTTCTCACAACACCAGACTTCATTATGCCAAATTTGCGGGGGAGATTTTTTCCAGTGTTGCCAATAGGGTAGAATTGTACCGTTTTTGGTACAATCTAGAGGTCCTGGTACAGTGCGGTACATTGGGATATTTTTCGGTAAAATCAAATTTTCCATTATATATTGGTTTTGCTTGCGCCGTTTTTACTCAGATATATTTCCAAGTTTTATTTCATCAAAAATTTTATTCTTTTTACGGGAAATTTTTTACCTGCTGATCAGATGGTACAAATTAGTCTCTAGCGGCAAAGTTTTAGTCGGAGAACTGGTACAGTTTATTTCAAAGGGTTGGCAACGCTGATTTCTTCTCTTTTTGTTGCGATTGGTTAAGCTTACTGAGATGTAAACATCTTTTGATTCTGAACATCTCCTTTTGTTCTTAGCCACACGAAATGTCATATTTATCCTTTGAAAATATTTAAATAAAAAAAGTTTTTTCAACTGAAAGTAAGGAGCAGCATTCAAACTTAAAACGAACATAAATTATTACGTATATGACGAAGGTTGTCCCCTCCTCAGTACCTCGCTCTTTACGCTAAAATTCGACTTTTTGTTCCAATTATTTAAGAATGACTCTTGATACACAAGGACCCTTTAATTAGAACAATAGGCCTTTTACAAATTCAAAAAACACTTTAGCGTAAAGAGCGAGGCACTGAGGTGGGGGCAACCCCCCTCATATACGTAATAATTTCTGTTAGTTTTAAGTTTTAATGTTGTTCCTTACTTTCAGTTGAAAAAACTTTGTTTATTAATTTCACACTATTAACTGTATTTATGAACTTTTTTATTTGATTTCTGAAAGTTTTTAATTAATGCTGGGAGATCTTGCTCCCCTTTTCATGGAAAATTCCCTTCCCCGCGAAAAATTCTCCATGGAAAGGTCCTCTGACGTTAGGACCCCCAACCCAGAAAATTCTTCCCCCCACCGAAAATATCTTTATACTCCCCAATAGCCAATTCTATATGTAAGCAATGGAAAAAGTTCAAAACTTGCAGCCCTTCCCCTGGGGGCTGTCGGGGGTCAAGTCATCCTCAGAGCCATAGATATTAGATCCTTAGACCATGCTGAAGAAAATGGCTATCTCAAAATTTTGGTCGGACAATTTTGGAAAAAAGGGGGTGGGAGAGGGGCTATATGCCCTCCAATATTTTTTGTCACTTAAAATGGACACTAGAACTTTTGATTTCTGATCAAATGAGTCCTCGCCCGATCTTCTAGGATCACTGTTCGATACTATAAACCCTGGAAAAAAACATATATCCGTGATCTTGCTTCTGGCAAAATATTCAAAATTCCAAATTTTTTGTACATAGGAGCTTGAAACCTCTACAGTAGGGTTCTCTGTTATTCTGATTCTCGTAGCTTGATTTTCATTAAGATCACTTGATTTCTTAGGGATGTTTCACCCTTTTTTCAAAAATTAGGCAAATTTCCTCAGGCTCGCAACTTTTGATGGGTAGCATTAAACTCAATGAATTTTATATATTTTGGATAAGCATCAAAATCCGTTTTTTTTACGTATCTATAATTATCAAGACTCTGTTTCTTACAGTTTCGGCTACTATTGAGCCGCATTGCTCCTTACTTACACTCCGTTACCATGAACTGTTTGATATCGACTTTATACGGGATATTAAGAGGGACGTCAGTAGTAAGTATCTATTGAATTTGCCAACGCCCCCGTACCAAACAGGTTTCTGGTAGGTATAATCTGGTTTGGTAGGTACAATCTGGTTTGGTGGGTATAGTCTGGTTTGATGGGTACAGTCTGGTTTGGTTTTTCAAAGAGAGTGACTATCCCCATGCATATAGGTAATACTTCTACAGGGCATTACGCTTTTTCAAAGAGAGTGAGTATAACTTGATTGGTGGTTGGGATTTGAATAAAAGGAATAGTTTTCTTTACAATTCATATTAGTAAGAGAATTGAATTCAAAGAGAATAGTTAATTTGCGAGGATATTAGTAGAGGGAAAAAATGAGTGGTGTATTTACATTATTGATGGAGATTAATGATGGATCTGCCAACAGCAGCAGCGATATACGAGTACCCAATGTGGCTGTGGAAATAACCGCTGGTTGTAGACTATGTCTTGAATGGGACACTATGTATGCCAGATACGTGATATCATTAAGCAAATTTAAGCAGGAGGAGCAGCTATGTTTTGCTGGAAAAGTGAATATTCTCCATATAAATAAACTTCGGTCAGCATTAGATGTCCTATCGAAATATATTGATGAGAACAAAATGCATCAGTGAATATTATTATTGTAATTATGTTAAATAAAATTGTTTCTAAATCAATGGTATTTTTTTTTTCTTTCTATAGTAGACTAGCGTATATTTTTTAGAGTAGAAAAAATTCTGGTTAGTCTGAAGTTGGTTGTGAGAGAGTTAGGACTCTAAAAAAATGGATAGATTCGAGAAAGATCGAATCATGAATTAGAATGGTTAATTACCAGTTTAGGGTTTTCAGACCTAGGTTTTTAGATTTTCGTTGATGTTTGTTTCCTGGAGTTATTATTTGAGAAGTTAACTTTAGTATTTCATGGTTTGACGTGCCTGAAATCATGAATTAGAATAGTTAATTAGCTGTTTGGGTTTTCAGACCTAGTTTTTTTAGATTTTCGAGTGTGTTAGGTTCCTGGGGTTTATTATTTGAGAAGTTAACTTTAGTATTTCGTGATTTGACGTGCCTGAAATCATGAATTAGAATAGTTAATTAGCGGTTTGGGTTTTCAGACATAGTTTTTTAGATTTTCATGGGTGTTAGGTTCCTGGGATTTATTATTTGAGATTCTTATATTTTTTCCGTTCAATTATTTTCGGTGTAAGCCAATATAATGCTAGGGGGAGTAAAAACGGTAGTTATTTAGTACCCGGTAAACAGGTGACTTGATATGCTTCATTAGAAGTAGGTTATTGCTAATGATACCTCCTCGACAGATATTTTTATGGCTCTAACAATTGTACTCTATGCTTGCCCAGAGACACAATGTGGCTTTCTCGTTATTGCTCTATGGCCAGTTATCGACACTTTCTTAGTTTATTGCATGTATTAAATCAGTATTTTTTACACAGTAGAACGATAAACACGTAACTAATATCTCTAAAAAAGTGAAGATGAAGCATTTTAAGAAAGTGTGTTCACATGATAGTGTTATTGTAGCATTGAATGCTGACAAGGAGAAGTATTTAAACTATGAAACAAGTACAAGTGGTAGCACTATCGGAAACGTATGCGTGCATTGTCAAGACAGTAAGGAATTGAATTTCTTTGGAGTACCAAAAAAATTCAACTCTTATGATGGTGGATATGCGAGATTGAGATCTCCGGAGATGATTGCGCTCAAAGAGAATGCCAACATAAAAATAGTAGTTGATAAAGAGGGGTATCTTCTTGCTAGTGCTTGTGGTAACATGTTACCCAGTGTTAAACCATATCGTCAGCTTTGGGTATTAGCATTCAAATGAAAGCAAAGACGAAAAGAAAGGCCTACTCTTCTACTAATATCATAAACCATATCATGTCTACATGCCGGAACTGTTACCTGTGTAAAAATAGTGTGATAATAGACAGTGAAATTGCTAGAAAAATAAAAAGGGCATTGGCGGAAAATATCACTAAGGAATATGAAGATGAATCGATGAAAAATAAAGTACCAGCAAACGTTACTGCCATTGATCAAACAGTCAATGAATCAAATAATACCAAAGACGAAAAGCATATTGACCCTGTCGATGACACACCTATAAAAATTGTGTATGAGTCAAAATGGAATAATGATTATTCTACTGATTACGAACTAAGAGAAGACAATAGCTATAGTATCAAGAGAGAACATGGTGAACCATTTTATGAAACAGATTCAAAATGTCCAAAGTTGTTCATTGATATTAATAATGTATAATAATATATATTTTTGTATTAATATTCTACATGACATTATTTCATTAAAAATATATTATGCCTTACATTGTTATGTATTCATTATTTTTAGAGTAAGCTAGCATATCGAACGTTTAAAATGTCTATTACAACATCGGCGATGTAAGAAAAGGAATTTACATACATCATATATCGGATAGATAGGTTAACATAGAGAAAATCTAAGTATAAGAATGAATAAATTCTCTATCAACATCTATTGACAGATACTTGGGATAGCATTGACAAAATCAAAGTATCGTAAGTAGCAAACTCTTTCTTGAATTCAACTCATGGGATTTCTCGAATTAAATATCAAAACAATAAAGAGTTTATTACTTACTTGCGATTTTATAATGATTTCTCGAATTAAATATCTGTATTGTGTCCAGGAAGCGAATTCAAGAAAGCGATTGTTACTTAAAATTTCTTCACAATTTAATGAAAAGAATAGAACTATTCTAAAGAATAAAGACGGGTTAAGCTTAAAGATATTTATTGCTTAAACGTATTAACAGATTTTTTTTAGAAAAAAAAACACAACAACAAATGTTTACATAAAAATAGTACAGAGTTCACTCTTAAACATCAACAAACGATGGTCCCATGATATAGAATAAATTTTACCATGTCTTATGGATTTATCACGATCAGGTATGTTCTTAGGTATCCACTGTGCGAAGAACCTAACCTCGTCTTCAGGACGGTGATAACCCCCTTCAAATTTAGGACACTTAAACTCTTCTAGATTGAAAAGTGGAATCCTAGGATCACACTTTTGAATTAAAACTTTATCTGTAGGTACATTGCCCTTTACGTAGAGTGCTTCAACCCCGAAAAAGCTGCAAATTTCACTGACTTCCTCCTGAACATTTCTCAGTTCCTGACCAACATTATTAAGTGGTGTAATCACTCTATCGTAGAATCCCAGTCTGTTTATATGACGTAATGTAGTACTCCACAAGCTCTTATCATACTCAAACATGTTATAGTTCACTATCCAATGATAACAGTCAATTTCTTCGAGTTCCATAGACAAAAATAAAAATGCACATTCAAATATAACACCACAAGATGGTTTTTTCAAACTGATAAATTCTGTGTCATACAATCCTATCATCTTGGAAGTTATTAATGTAGTTGTTAAGTAGAAAAATACTTCATCAAACTTTTATACCTTCGCTCAAGGTTGAATGGAGTTATGGCTAGGGGGATGAGTCCTAAAACCATCTGAATTCATTGTGGAGAGGAGTCATAAAACCCTTGGGAGTCATTGCGGGGAGGAGTCACTGAACTCTCGGTATCTATTGCATGTAAATGAAGTCTGGAAATTTCAATAACAGAACAATTCTTTTTTTCTCTTTATCACAAACAATTTTCACTTAGCTACACGATATAGAATTTTAATTCAAGAAATTATGAAAAAATTCTCAGTAAGTAACAATTTCTTTCTTGAAGTCAACTCTTGGATACACAAGTAGTACCCGGTAAACAGGTGACTTGATATACTTCATTAGAAGTAGGTTATTGCTAATCATACCTCCTCGACAGATATTTTTATGGCTCTAACAATTGTACTCTATGCTTGCCCAGAGACACAATGTGGCTTTCTCGTTATTGCTCTATGGCCAGTTATCGACACTTTCTTAGTTTATTGCATGTATTAAATCAGTATTTTTTACACAGTGGAACGTTTTTTTCTCTTTATCACAAACAATTTTCACTTAGCTACACGATATAGAATTTTAATTCAAGAAATTATGAAAAAATTCTCAGTAAGTAACAATTTCTTTCTTGAAGTCAACTCTTGGATACACAATACGGAAATTTCATTCAAGAAATTATGAAAATATTTGTAAGTAAGTAACAAGCTCTTTATTGATTTCACCTCTTGAATATACAGTACAGATACTTCATTCAAGAAACGTGATTAAACACGTTTTGAAACTACATGCTATTTGCTTGCCTTTCCTTGGCACCTTTCCAAACGAGCGGGGATTCCCCACTGGTTCCTACACATTGCAAAAAAGTGAGCAGTACGAAAACTCCACGTTTTCAACCATACTGGTTTTTTAGACAACACCCATTTTTAGGGACTAATCAGAGACAGCGGAGGTTGCTCAATATACAATAACTTGATTGGTGATTGGTTACACACCGCGACGGCGCATACATAGTGAGAGAGACATGCAAAGTCGACATAGCTTTATTTCATTTTTTAAGGTTAATTTAGACGAGGTTACGTGCGCGCACGTAACCTCGTCTAAATTAACCTTCAAAAATGAAATAAAGCTATGTCGACTTTGCATGTCTCTCTCACTATGTATGCGCCGTCGCGGTGTGTAACCAATCACCAATCAAGTTATTTTATATTGAGCAACCTCCGCTGTCTCTGATTGGTCCCTAAAAATGGGTGTTGTCTAAAAAACCAGTCTGGTTGAAAACGTGGAGTTTTCGTACTGCTCACTTTTTTGCAATGTGTAGGAACCAGTGGGGAATCCCCGCTCGTTTGGAAAGGTGCCAAGGAAAGGCAAGCAAATAGCATGTAGTTTCAAAACGTGTTTAATCACGTTTCTTGAATGAAGTATCTGTACTGTATATTCAAGAGGTGAAATCAATAAAGAGCTTGTTACTTACTTACAAATATTTTCATAATTTCTTGAATGAAATTTCCGTATTGTGTATCCAAGAGTTGACTTCAAGAAAGAAATTGTTACTTACTGAGAATTTTTTCATAATTTCTTGAATTGAAATTCTATATCGTGTAGCTAAGTGAAAATTGTTTGTGATAAAGAGAAAAAAACGTTCCACTGTGTAAAAAATACTTATTTAATACATGCAATAAACTAAGAAAGTGTCGATAACTGGCCATAGAGCAATAACGAGAAAGCCACATTGTGTCTCTGGGCAAGCATAGAGTACAATTGTTAGAGCCATAAAAATATTTGTCGAGGAGGTATCATTAGCAATAACCTACTTCTAATGAAGCATATCAAGTCACCTGTTTACCGGGTACTACTTGTGTATCCAAGAGTTGACTTCAAGAAAGAAATTGTTGCTTACTGAGAATTTTTTCATAATTTCTTGAATTAAAATTCTATATCGTGTAGCTAAGTGAAAATTGTTTGTGATAAAGAGAAAAAAAGAATTGTTCTGCTATTGAAATTTTCAGACTTCATTTACATGCAATAGATACCGAGAGTTCAATGACTCCTCCCCGCAATGACTCCCAAGGGTTTTATGACTCCTCCCCACAATGAATTCAGATGGTTTTAGGACTCATCCCCCTAGCCATAACTCCATTCAACCTTGAGCGAAGGTATAAAAGTTTGATGAAGTATTTTTCTACTTAACAACTACATTAATAACTTCCAAGATGATAGGATTGTATGACACAGAATTTATCAGTTTGAAAAAATCATCTTGTGGTGTTATATTTGAATGTGCATTTTTATTATTGTCTATGGAACTCGAAGAAATTGACTGTTATCATTGGATAGTGAACTATAACATGTTTGAGTATGATAAGAGCTTGTGGAGTACTACATTACGTCATATAAACAGACTGGGATTCTACGATAGAGTGATTACACCACTTAATAATGCTGGTCAGGAACTGAGAAATGTTCAGGAGGAAGTCAGTGAAATTTGCAGCTTTTTCGGGGTTGAAGCACTCTACGTAAAGGGCAATGTACCTACAGATAAAGTTTTAATTCAAAAGTGTGATCCTAGGATTCCACTTTTCAATCTAGAAGAGTTTAAGTGTCCTAAATTTGAAGGGGGTTATCACCGTCCTGAAGACGAGGTTAGGTTCTTCGCACAGTGGATACCTAAGAACATACCTGATCGTGATAAATCCATAAGACATGGTAAAAACTATTCTATATCATGGGACCATCGTTTGTGGATGTTTAAGAGTGAACTCTAAGTACTATTTTTATGTAAACATTTGTTGTTGTGTTTTTTTTTCTCAAAAAAAATCTGTTAATACGTTTAAGCAATAAATATATTTAAGCTTAACCCGTCTTTATTCTTTAGAATAGTTCTATTCTTTTCATTAAATTGTGAAGAAATTGTAAGTAACAATCGCTTTCTTAAATTCGCTTCCTGGACACAATACAGATATTTAATTCGAGAAATCATGATAAAATCGCAAGTAAGTAATAAACTCTTTATTGTTTTGATATTTAATTCGAGAAATCCCATGAGTTGAATTCAAGAAAGAGTTTGCTACTTACGATACTTTGATTTTGTCAATGCTATCCCAAGTATCTGTCAATAGATGTTGATAGAGAATTTATTCATTCTTATACTTAGATTTTCTCTATGTTAACCTATCTATCCGATATATGATGTATGTAAATTCCTTTTCTTACATCTCCGATTTGTAATAGACATTCTAAACGTTCGATATGCTAGCTTACTCTAAAAATAATGAATACATAACAATGTAAGGCATAATATATTTTTAATGAAATAATGTCATGTAGAATATTAATACAAAAATATATATTATTATACATTATTAATATCAATGAACAACTTTGGACATTTTGAATCTGTTCCATAAAATGGTTCACCATGTTCTCTCTTGATACTATAGCTATTGTCTTCTCTTAGTTCGTAATCAGTAGAATAATCATTATTCCATTTTGACTCATACACAATTTTTATAGGTGTGTCATCGACAGGGTCAATATGCTTTTCGTCTTTGGTATTATTTGATTCATTGACTGTTTGATCAATGGCAGTAACGTTTGCTGGTACTTTATTTTTCATCGATTCATCTTTATATTCCTTAGTGATATTTTCCGCCAATGCCCTTTTTATTTTTCTAGCAACTTCACTGTCTATTATCACACTATTTTTACACAGGTAACAGTTCCGGCATGTAGACATGATATGATTTATGATATTAGTAGAAGAGTAGGCCTTTCTTTTCGTCTTTGCTTTCATTTGAATGCTAATACCCGAAAGCTGACGATATGGTTTAACACTGGGTAACATGTTACCACAAGCACTAGCAAGAAGATACCCCTCTATATCAACTACTATTTTTATGTTGGCATTCTCTTTGAGCGCAATCATCTCCGGAGATCTCAATCTCGCATATCCACCATCATAAGAGTTGAATTTTTTTGGTACTCCAAAGAAATTCAATTCCTTACTGTCATGACAATGCACGCATACGTTTCCGATAGTGCTACCACTTGTACTTGTTTCATAGTTTAAATACTTCTCCTTGTCAGCATTCAATGCTACAATAACACTATCATGTGAACACACTTTCTTAAAATGCTTCATCTTCACTTTTTTAGAGATATTAGTTACGTGTTTATCGTTCCACTGTGTAAAAAATACTGATTTAATACATGCAATAAACTAAGAAAGTGTCGATAACTGGCCATAGAGCAATAACGAGAAAGCCACATTGTGTCTCTGGGTAAGCATAGAGTACAATTGTTAGAGCCATAAAAATATCTGTCGAGGAGGTACCATTAGCAATAACCTACTTCTAATGAAGCATATCAAGTCACCTGTTTACCGGGTACTACATAACTACCGTTTTTACTCCCCCTAGCATTATATTGGCTTACACCGAAAATAATTGAACGGAAAAAATATAAGAATCTCAAATAATAAATCCCAGGAACCTAACACCCATGAAAATCTAAAAAACTATGTCTGAAAACCCAAACCGCTAATTAACTTTTCTAATTCATGATTTCAGGCACGTCAAATCACGAAATACTAAAGTTAACTTCTCTAATAATAAACCCCAGGAACCTAACACACACGAAAATCTAAAAAAACTAGGTCTGAAAACCCAAACAGCTATTTAACTATTCTAATTCATGATTTCAGGCACGTCAAACCATGAAATACTAAAGTTAACTTCTCAAATAATAAACTCCAGGAAACAAACATCAACGAAAATCTAAAAACCTAGGTCTGAAAACCCTAAACTGGTAATTAACCATTCTAATTCATGATTCGATCTTTCTCGAATCTATCCATTTTTTTAGAGTCCTAACTCTCTCACAACCAACTTCAGACTAACCAGAATTTTTTCTACTCTAAAAAATATACGCTAGTCTACTATAGAAAGAAAAAAAAATACCATTGGTTTAGAAACAATTTTATTGAACATAATTACAATAATAATATTCACTGATGCATTTTGTTCTCATCAATATATTTCGATAGGACATCTAATGCTGACCGAAGTTTATTTATATGGAGAATATTCACTTTTCCAGCAAAACATAGCTGCTCCTCCTGCTTAAATTTGCTTAATGATATCACGTATCTGGCATACATAGTGTCCCATTCAAGACATAGTCTACAACCAGCGGTTATTTCCACAGCCACACTGGGTACTCGTATGTCGCTGCTGCTGTTGTCAGCTCCATCATTAATCTCCAATAATGTAAATACACCACTCATTTTTTTCCTCTACTAATATCCTCGCAAATAAACTATTCTCTTTGAATTCAATTCTCTTACTAATATGAATTGTAAAGAAAACTATTCCTTTTATTCAAATCCCAACCACCAATCAAGTTATACTCACTCTCTTTGAAAAAGCGTAATGCCCTGTAGAAGTATTACCTATATGCATGGGGATAGTCACTCTCTTTGAAAAACCAAACCAGACTGTACCCATCAAACCAGACTATACCCACCAAACCAGATTGTACCTACCAAACCAGATTATACCTACCAGAAACCTGTTTGGTACGGGGGCGTTGGCAAATTCAATAGATACTTACTATTGACGTCATTTTATTTTATTTTTTTTTTTTGGGGGGGGGGGCAGGATAGGGGGCATTCAACCCCCCCCCCCCCCCCCCCAAAAAAAAAAAAAAAAAATCCCCCTTAGATTTTGGAAAATATCTTATTCTGGTATTTACATTGAAAACTGTCTGTCTTTGATATTTGCATTAAAATAATTGAAAAAAGCAACAAAATTGCCCTCTCCCTGCTATCTTTTGAAGTGGCACCACTGAAAGTAGATAAAGTATATAAACTATCTAAACAAAGTAAAAATAGCAACTAAAACTCTTAAAGTAAGTTAGGATATACATAAAAAACTCTTCCTTATAGCATCTTTAAAAAGAAAATATGGCAAGGCCTACGGGAAAGCTCGGGGATATCGTACATATCTCAAGATTTGGGGGGAGTAGGAACAGGATTCCACCGTCTAGGCAGTGGCAGCTCTACCCTCTCTTGCTCGCAGGGCAAAATATTGATCACCCCCCCCCCCTGTCTCTGAGAATTTGAAGCCAAATGTTAAAAAAGAATTTCATTAATTAAAAAAAAAACATTCAATTTATTAGTTTCGATTTTTCTTACCCTAGCCTCTGCACAATTATTAATTTTGACATCCTGTAAAATACGAACAGGTTTGAATACAAAATATTGCAAAAAAAATATTAAAATTAATTAAATTCAGTCTACTTACTTCTATTCTCAAGGAATGGTGGTGAAGATATAGTAAAAAAAAATAAAAAAAAATGGATTCAGTTTTTTTAAACTTACTGCCAACTCCGCCCTCTACTTTATTTTAAAAGAAATAAAATTTCAAAATCACAAAATGATTATAACCGTTACAGTATGTATTAGAAATTTTGCATCCCTGAAATTTCTGACCCCGGGGCAAGTTCCCCCTCTTTCCCCCTAAAACGGCCTCTGTATCTAGGTAACCCAAGCTCCTATGATAGCGACTGAAAAAAAAACTGTTGCCTAAATCATTGCGGCGAATTGCACTAAAAAATAATAAATTTTGACGATGTGGTATTAATCCCCCTAACCTAACCTCCCCCTGCTATTTCTGTGAAGATCTCAACTTAGAAGTCGAAAATGTAATATCGAACGATTCTCCCATTTCTAGATTCTTACAAAAAGATATAAAAAAAAAGGATTTTCATTCAAACGTTTTAGAAACGAAGGGCCCTGATTGTGAGCAGGGATTGTATCGAGTCTTAAGTCTATACTGTTGTTAGGACGTAATAGTTGTGATAAAGAACAATTTTGTGTGTGTGTGTGTGTGTGTGTGTGTGTGTGTGTGTGTGTGTGTGTGTGTGTGTGTGTGTGTGTGTGTGTGTGTGTGTGTGTGTGTGTGTGTGTGTGTGTGTGTGTGTGTGTGTGTGTGTGTGTGTGTGTGTGTGTGTGGTGTGTGTGTGTGTGTGTGTGTGTGTGTGTGTGTGTGTGTGTGTGTGTGTGTGTGTGTGTGTTGTGTGTGTGTGTGTGTGTGTGTGTGTGTGTGTGTGTGTGTTGTGTGTGTGTGTGTGTGTGTGTGTGTGTGTGTGTGTGTGTGTGTGTGTGTGTGTGTGTGGTGTGTGTGTGTGTGTGTGTGTGTGTGTGTGTGTGTGTGTGTGTGTGTGTGTGTGTGTGTGTGTGTGTGTGTGTGTGTGTGTGTGTGTGTGTGTGTGTGTGTGTGTGTGTGTGTGTGTGTGTGTGTGTGTGTGTGTGTGTGTGTGTGTGTGTGTGTGTGTGTGTGTGTGTGTGTGTGTGTGTGTGTGTGTGTGTGTGTGTGTGTGTGTGTGTGTGTGTGTGTGTGTGTGTGTGTGTGTGTGTGTGTGTGTGTGTGTGTGTGTGTGTGTGTGTGTGTGTGTGTGTGTGTGTGTGTGTGTGTGTGTGGTGTGTGTGTGTGTGTGTGTGTGTGTGTGTGTGTGTGTGTGTGTGTGTGTGTGTGTGTGTGTGTTTGTGTGTGTGTGTGTGTGTGTGTGTGTGTGTGTGTGTGTGTGTGTGTGTGTGTGTGTGTGGTGTGTGTGTGTGTGTGTGTGTGTGTGTGTGTGTGTGTGTGTGTGTGTGTGTATGTGTGTGTGTATGTGTGTGTGTGTATGTGTAAAAGACATGCACATATGTAAAAATTCGTTTTAGGCATTGGCGTATTTTCGTCAAAATCCGGGGGGGGGGGTCAAACAATTTTCCCATATCAAGTGAAAATGACGGTCAAAACTAAAAAATGGGTCATATAATGCCATAAGGGTAAAAATATACCAAAGAAAAGTGACCTGTTTCCGCGGATGCTTGAATTATGCAAGCTTATCTTAGTTTTGACGTGATTTTGGAGGAAACTCCATTTCAGCTGGGGGGACTGGGGTCTGGACGGGGCAAACTGAGGTTTGGTAGTGGCAGCTGCCCCCTGTCCCATATCAAATTGCGCCCTTGGTTTTAGGCAAAATATAGATAGGAAATATAGACATTTTTTTTTCTAGATACGAACTGAATAGTACGAAATTGTTTTCACAGTTGTCAGGTGAAGAATCCAATCCATTAAATCACAATTCTTTATACCCAATAATAAGAAAAGGAGTTTCTGGGAAACCATATTTTCTTATTGATAATTTACCTATATTTTTTCCCAAAGTATGTAAAAACTGCTCCCAAAACAAAAGGGTGTATCTCACATTTTCGTTGTTTCACAGGAGTGATTTTTAATATTTTAGTGGACAACTTTCATGGATTTGGGAAAAAGAGTTACAATATATGGCTGAATAATCTGGCTTTAAATGGATGCAGTCGGACTCCACAAGAGTCCTTATGGAGTCTGTAAGACAGTGTTTGGTCGTCTTTGAAATGGACATACTGAAAACTTATTTCCTTGAACATGGCTCAGCACTCCTGCAGGGGCGCAGTTTCATCAAAATCCTGAGAGGGGGGGGGGCAAGGCCGTGCCCACGGGGGGGGGGGTATGGGTGTTTGACACCCCCCCCCCCTAAATGTTTGTCTGACTTGTAAAAACGTAACAAAAATGAATATAAACAATTTTTATATGCGTTTTTTCTGTAAGAAAATATTTCAATAACCCCCCCCCCCCTCCCCCCAAAAAAAATCCTCAGTCTGCCTTGAGGCAGACTGAGTCTGAAACTTTGCCTTGAGGGGAGGCAAAGTTTCAGAACAAGGAAATGTGAAACGGAAAAAATCAAACAAAAATTATAGAGAATAGTTTTTTTTGTGTTTATACAATAAATTCGTAATAAATTTCTTTTTTTTTTCATGTTTATACTTCGTGTTTTCTTCGTTCTAACATTGTGTATAGACTTGCATTCTCGGACTTCCCTAATATTTCACCTCTGTTACCAGCTTGCTATCGCCCGTACATTTGTAAGAGACAGAGAGCAAACATTCCTAGCTTACGTCATGTTCTCTATTTATCTTTCGCCGGAAAAGCAAACAATTAGCTAATGCATTAAAATTTGTTTATATGGCTGAAACTTCCATTTACATCAAGGAAACGCTGTTTAAAGATCAAAATAACTTTAAACGCTAATGCCCCAAGAAATGTCCCTTGCTATAATTAAAATATTAAGTGAAAACATTACTGTTGACTGGTGAACCACGCAAAAATATTGTGTCCCCGTCGAAACTGTCTTGCGGCCCCTGCGTAATCGCCAACCCCATTTTGAGAGCTTACGCTCTGCATCGAAAGGGAGAGACCGTCGGAAAGCGTTATTTTTTTCATAATTTCTTCTTTTTTTCGTAATTTACCCACACACCTACCAAGAACTTAATATTTTTATTTTTACTTAAATCATTTGAGATGAAATTTCTAAGCCTTTTTCTGAAAACATTTTGTCGAAATTAATTTTAGCCCTTAGTGATATTGGCAGTTTTAGCATGAGTCAGATACAGTCCTACCGCGTGGGAGAAGAGAGGTTGATCCCGGCTCTGGATGGAGGTTTTTTTTCAAAAATGTTCTAATTTCGGAGATTTTTTTTTTTAGAAACGAGACAGTTTTCGTATCAGTAACGCAATCATAATTATGATCACTTGCTAGACCCAAACATTCCTTTGGAGTATTTTAGAGTTTATGCTTTGCCAACTATTTTTGAAATTTCTTACTTCTTCAGGGTTAATAACTGCTTCCATAAGTCTTATAAGCTTTCGAAACTTTAACAGCACGGCTTATGAAGTAGAAGAGACCAGAAAGCACTGGCAGCAAAATGTATCAGAGGAGGCCAGAAAGCACTGGCAGCGAAATGCAGCAGAGGAGCCCAGAAAGCACTGGCAGCGAAATGCAGCAGAGGGGCCCAGAAACCAATGTCAGCGAAATTCAGCAGAGGAGCTCACAAAGAAATGGCAGCGAAATGCAACAGAGCTGCCCAGAAAGCACTGACAGCGAAATCAGCAGAGGAGTACAGAAAGCACTGGCAGCGAAATGCAGCAGAGGAGCCCAGAAAGCAGTGGCAGTGAAATGCAGCAGAGGAGCCCAGAAAGCACTGGCAGCGAAATGCAGCAGAGGAGTACAGAAAGCACTGGCAGCGAAATGCAGCAGAGGAGCCCAGAAAGCACTGGCAGCGAAATGCAGCAGAGGAGCCCAGAAAGCACTGGCAGCAAAATGCAGCAGAGGAGCCCAGAAAGCACTGGCAGCGAAATGCAGCAGAGGAGCCCGGAAGCACTGGCAGCGAAATGTAGCAGAGGAGCCCAGAGAGCACTGGCAGCGAAATGCAGCAGAGGAGCCCAGAAAGTATTGGCAGCAAAATGCAGCAGAGGAGCCCAGAAAGCACTGGCAGCGAAATGCAGCAGAGGAGCCCGGAAAGCACTGGCAGCGAAATGCAACAGAGGAGCCCAGAAAGCACTGGCAACGAAATGCAGCAGAGGAGTACAGAAAGCACTGGCAGCGAAATGCAGCAGAGGAGCCCAGAAAGCACTCGCAGTGAAATGTAGCAGAGGATCCCAGAAAGCACTGGCAGCGAAATGCAGCAGAGGAGCCCAGAAAGCACTGGCAGCGAAGAGACATAGCAGTGGTCATATTTGAATGCCACTGTCAAAATTTCAACAATTTTTAGGGCTGCAATCTGAACCTTAGTACATAGTCAAACAGTTCGTGGCAACGAACTGTATGTATGGAGCGACTCATCTCAATAGTAATCGAAACTCTAAAAAAGGGAATTTTGATATCAATAGATGCATAAACATAATTATCTTATTATGCTGATTCCAGATATATTAGACTTGTTAAGTTTAGTGTTACCCATCAAAAATTACGAGCCTGAGAAAACTTGCCTGATTTTTGAAGTAGGGGTGAAATGCCCCCTAGAATTCAAAGAATCTTACTGAAAATCACACCATCAGACTCAGCGTACCAAAGAAACCTTACTATAGAAGTTTCAAGCTCCTATATACAAAAATATGGAATTTTGCTATTTTTACCAGAAGACAGATCACGGATTATTTGTTTCTTCTTTGTTTTTTTGTTTTTTTTCTAGGGGTGATCGTGTTGAAATAATAGTCCTAGAATATCAAGAGAGGGTGCATTCGAACGGAAATTGAAAGCTCTAGTGCCCTTTTTAAGTTATTAATTTAAAAAAACTTTCCACAAAATAAGTTTTTCAGAGAAAAGTAAGGAACTCCATTAAACCAAAAATGAGCCAAAAATAAAATAAAATAATCTACCAAGCGTAAAACTACCACAAGTCAGCATCGATAAATAAATGAAACCAAAACGAACAGAAATTACAATAAATAAACGAGTCTAACTCAAAACGAGCAGAAATTAATATGAGTAGGGCTCAAAACCCCTATGTCTTCCCAAGGCCAGAACATACGTTGCACTTTACTAAAAAAATTAAATATTTTCACTTTAAAACTTTAGTAAACCGAATATTATTAACATTTTAAGGAATAAATATCAGCATATATATATATATTAAACTGACAATACACATTCACTTGTATTTTTTTTTTTAGTAAAGTTGCAACGTATGTTCTGGCCTTTGGGGGGTTGACCTACGCAATAACATAACTTTGGGGGGTTGACCTACGCAATAGCCCTAGAGATACAGTTACAAGACCCTTCAGCTATGCTGAACAAATCTTGAATTTTTTGATTGGAAGTGTTTGGAAAATTATGAGCTAAAGAGGAGGGTTAATTGCCCTCCAATCACTTTTGACTCCTAAAAAAGGTACTAGCACTTTGAATTTCCAACCAAATTAGCTCCTTTAAAATATCAATGATATTACTTGCTTTGATAGAGCAGCGCTGCTTATGATATTGCTTATATGCCCTTTTAATACTTGCATGCGTATTGTTTTTTTGTTTAATTGAAACTCCCCCTAAACGTTTCAACTTAATGCCCTTAAGTGTCAGTAGACACAGTAACCGTAGAAGTAGTATCGAAAGTATACACATAGTGTCTTCTGGCTAGTTCAAAATCTGTCACAACTTACCCTGAAAAAGGTCTATCTTAATAATTTAAGCCGTTATTGTGATATTGCTTTGTCACCATATTGACAATCTACATGATCATAGTTCTTTTTGATTTAGTTCAATATCTGCCTAAATATTCATTGAAAGCTTCACCTTAATACCCTTAGTTTTGTGTAGTAGCAATAGTTTTAGTAGCAGTAGTAGCATTAGTAGCAGTATGTACATAGCACCTTTTTTTCAACATCTCCTTCAATACATGATGAAATTTTCAACTTAAACCATCAACCGGTCCTGAAGCATTGCTGATACGACCCTTGACAACCTATGTTGGCATTTCGATTTGTGTGTTATGTTACATAGTGTGTTTCACTCAGTGAACTCTTAGCATCATGTCTAGTTCTCGCATTTTATCTGCATTCCAATTGTCTAAAAGTAATTTTCTCTCCAAGGGGAGTTAGAAACGTATTATGGAAACTATTCTTAACTGAATAAGAATCTTCAATGCACGGGGTAAGTAAAAAAATTACATTCTCTCATTTCCTTCCTTCCAGTTTTCGTGATTATTTTTTTTTCTTATATTTTCAAATATAATGAAAAAACTAAATTTCATTGAATAGTGTTTGAAAATGATAGGTATTGGAATTTTTATAATTCAATTTAAAGATGATTTACGGTTCTTCTTGAAAACGGAGAATTCATCGGAGAGCGCATTAGTAAAAAGCGCTGCTTTAGTATGGACAGCACATTAGTAAAAAGCACCACTATAAGTATTTTTTTTTCCATTATCCTTTTCTCAAACGGATCATCTAGCATTGCAATTAATAAAGTCGAATAAATTTTAAGCATTGTTATGCGGATACTATGAAGGAAATGATACATTCCCCAAACATTTTTGTTTTTGTTTTGGGGGTACTATGAAGGAATTGATACAAGTCCCAAGCGTTTTTAACTGGTTCAGAAGTATTAAACTAATTCAAAAGTGCTTAACTGACTTATTTTGAACTCTGAGAAGTTACTGTAAATATAGGTGTTAGCTCAAGGATACCGTTTGAGAGATAAAGATACATTTTTTTTTTGAAAACTGAAATAAACTTCTTAAAACACTCTAATGAAATTAATAAAGTCGAATAAATTTCAAGCATTGTTATGGGGATACTATGGAGGAAATGATACATGTCACAAACATTTTTAACTGTTCCAATAGTGGACAACTAATTCAAAATTGCTTAACTGGCTTATTTTGAACATACGACCACTCTTTCTATAAGATCCTTATATGCCCTCTGGGCATAACTTACAATCCTTGCCCTGAGAGCTGTGGGGGCGGGAATGTCTTCTTCAAAGATATAATATCCGGACCCTTCGACTACAATGAACAAAATTGCTATCTCCAAATTTTGATTGGACGTCTTTGGGGAAATGAATCACTTCAAGTCACTCTCAAATCAAATCTCAAATCAAATTCACCCTGGGGGGGGGTCGTCATCCTCAAAGAAATAATTTCTGGACCTTTCAACCACGGTGAAAAAAATGGCTATCTCAAAATTTTGATTGGATATGTTTGGGGAAAGGGTGGGTGTGGGAGGGGGGTTAGTTGTCCTCCAATCACTTTCGACTATTGTTACGAGCACTAACCGTTTAAATTTCCAATCGAATGAGACCTTTTTGAAGTTTCTATGACAACGGTTTCTATAAAAATCTTATATGCCCCAGGGCATAACTTACAACCCTTGCCCTGGGGGCTCTGGGGGGTTTCATCCTCCAATACATAATTTCCAGACCTCTCAACAAAGTTGAACAAAATGACTATCTCGAAAAGTGGCTGTGAGAATGACAACACTGTCATCATCAAAGACCTAATTTCAGGAACTTTCAACCACGTTGAACAAAATGGCTATCTCAAAATTTTGATTGGATGTGTTTTGGGAAATGGTGGGCGTGAGAGGGAGTTTAGTTGCCCACCAATCACTTTCGACTATTAAAAAGGGCACTAACCTTTTCAATTTCCAATCGAATGAGCCCCTTTTGAAGTTTCTACGAAAGCGCTTTCTATAAAACCTTATATGCCCCCAGGGTATAAATTACAACCCCTGCCCTGAGGGGTTTGGGGGGTTTGTCATCCTCAAATACATAATTTCTAGAACTTTCAACTAAGTTGAACAAAATACCTTTCTCAAAATTTTGATTGGATGTGCTTGGGGAAATGGTGGGCGTGAGAGGGGGGTTATTTGCTCTCAAATCACTTTCGACTATTATAAAGAGGACTAGCCCTTTCAATTTCCAATCAGATAAGTTTTTTTGAAGTTCATATGACAACACTTTCTATAAAAACCTTATATGCCCCCAGGGCATAACTTAGAACCCTTGCCCTGAGGGCTGTGGGGGGAGTGTTCCCTTCAAAAACATAAATTCCGTCTGAAAATCAACTACGTTGAACAAAATGGTTATCTCAAAATTTTAGATATCTTAGGTATTTTTAGGTATTCTCAAAATGGTAGGCGTGGAATGGGTGTTAGTTGCCATCCAATCACTTTCAACTATTAAAAATGGCACAAGCCACTCCAATTTCCAATCGAATGAGCCCTTTTCGAAGTTTCTACGACAACTCCCTCGATACAAAGTGCCCCTGGTCTAAAACCGAAAAAAACAAAAAACAATACATTGTGCCAACATCGTTCTTTACTTAGGCAGCGCTGTGGCGCTGCCTATGATCAAAAAAGATTGAAGGGCAACTTGCACACCCTTTTTTCCCAACGTTACCTGATAAAAATTTCGAGATAGCCATTTTGTTCAGTATAGGTAAAAGATCGAATAACTATGTCTTTAGGGGCTAAAAAGACTGACCCACAGTCCATGAAGGGTCAAGTTATGAAATTTACCTATTGTTTATGAATAGTATTCGTTATTGGGAATTATACAGACTTTTTTTTTGGGGGGGGGGGGGTGCTTGGGGTTGCTTTCAATAGGGAGAATCTTTCTTTCTTTGGGAGAGATTTTGGGGGAGGGGTTAAATTTCCAGGGGAAATTTTACTCTGGGGGATTTGACAAAATTCCTATACGAAATTCTTTTTAACTGTCTTACAATCTCCTTTCCAACTCCATTTTGCGTGTGGAGATGTTCCACGGGAATTATCCAGGGGCTATTTTCCACGTGTTTTGATTTTCGGGGAAAAATTTCTACGGAAGGTGGCATTTCTGGAGTAAGCGAGAAACTGATCAGAGATTAAAGTTTTTTTTTTTCAAATGAAAGTATGCTAAGAACAATTTTTCAGACTGAATCGTCAGTAGGAAATTTTACAGGGAAGGGGGATTCTCAGCAAGGATGGAACTGTCTGGAGAGAATTTGACGGAGGGGGGGGGGTGCACTTTACGTCGAATGCAATTTACACGGAGGGGTCTCCCGTAAGGGGAGGGGGTATATTTCATGAAGGATGAGCCAGATTTACTGGCATTATTTGAAAAACGATCAGAAATCTAAAAAAAATCTTTTTTTTTTAACTGAAAGTAAGGAGAGAAACATTAAAACTCGAAAAGAACAGAAATTGTTCCGTATGTGAAGGGTTGCCCCCTCCTCAATGCATTGCTCCTTACGCTGAAGCTGTTAGCCCTTACAAAAAAGCTTCCTATTTAATTAAACTGTATTTCAGTAGCCGTTCTTAAAAAATTGGGATAAACAGTCAAACTATAGCGTAAAGAGCAAGGTATTAAGGAGGGGGCAACCCTTCATTTACTGAATAATATCTGTTTGTCTTGAGCTTTAATTTTTCACCTTATTATCAGTTTAAAAAAAAAAAAAACTTGTTTTTTATTTATCTAGTTATAACCGATACGATAGTTCTTCCTAAAATGGCCCATAAGTTGACATAGTATTATGTTATAACATAGTATTATGATAATATCAAGGCCCATATTTATATTATTGTAAATCAAAGACTAGCAGGACCAATACTAGGTGTATAACTAGATACTAGATGCTAGATACTAGGGTATATAAGAGTGTTGTTATTGATTTTAAAAGAAAAGATCACCATCAGTAGAGCCTAGAGTTAATACGAAGCTGAAATTTAAGAAGGGTGTTGACGTTGACGTCCAGAAGATTTACTGGGTAGGAGGATAAACATATTAAACCTGCTCAAAATTACAATCACGTGAGAACCGATAAAACTGTGGAGTTAAGGAACGAATAATTGCTCCCATCAAATACAGAATAAAAAAAACTTATTAAGGCAAAGAAAAAATTCACTGACAAATTTCAAAACAAAATCCTTTCTGGGTACTTATATATTATACAAAACACATTCGAGAAATTAGCTCTCTTAGATGTGCGAAAACTGGTTTATCTGTATGTACTTAGAGACTATAAGCTTACGCTCAGTTGAAAAACTACGATGTAGGTATATTTTAATTAGATAGTTAATATATAGAGTTGGTATTCTGATTAGGTTAGGTAATGTTCGCTTAGGCATTTAAAATGAAGCATTCTGAGTGACCTTCTCGATTCTCGAGTATGTCTGGTATAATACATAAGTATCCCTTTCTGTTATTTACACAAGTTCCTAAATAGAAACCTGCCCCTCCCCCCACTACAACAAAACATCCTCTCTTTAGGCTGTTCTTAAGAGAGAATATCAAACAGTTCGTGGTAACGAACTGTAAGTAAGGAGCGACCCGGCTCAATGGTAACCGAAACTCTAGAAAACGGGTTCTTGATACCAATAGATACATCAAAAGAATCAGATTTCAATGCTGATTTCAAATATATAACATCAAGTTTAGTGCTACCCATCAAAAGTTACGCGCCTGAGAAAATTTGGCTGATTTTCAAAAAAAGGGAGAAAGACCCTCTAAAAGTTATAGAACCTTAATGAAAATCACACCATCATATTCAGTGTATCAGAGAACCCTACTGTAGAGGTTTCAAGCTCCTATATACAAAAATGTGGAATTTTGCATTTTTTTTGCCAGAAGAAAGATCACGGATGCGTGTTTATTTATTTTTTTTTTTGTTTTGTTTTTCTTTTTCCAGGGGTGATCGTATCGACCCAGTGCTTCTAGAATATCGTGGGTTGGCTCATTGGAACGGAAATTAAAAGTTCTAGTGCCATTTTTGAAGTGACCAAAAAAGAGGGCAACTAGGCCCCCTCCAACGCACATTTTTTTCCCAAAGTCATCCGATCAAAATTTTGAGATAGCCATTTTGTTCAGCATGGTCGAAAATATGACAACTATGTACTTAAGGATGACTTAATTCCCCGAAGTCCTCGGGGGGAGGGCTGAAAGTTATGAACTTTACCCAATGTTAACATATGGTATTGGTTATTGGGAAGTATAACGACGTTTTTAGGGGGGATTTTTTCTGGTAGTGGGGGAGGGGATGGGTTGGGGGTTATGTGGGAGGATCTTTCCATGAGGGAACTTTCATGGGGGAAGGGACATTGCTATGAAGAGGGCGCCAGATTTCCCAGCATTCTTTAAAAAAAAGACCAGAAATCAAATAAAAAAAATAAGTTTTTCAACTGAAAGTAAGGAGCAACATCACAACTTAAAACGAATAGAAAATATTACGTATATGATTGGGTTCACCCCCTAGTCAATACCTCCCTCTTTAAGCCAAAGATGTTTTAGTACTTTCATAAGAGCTATTTATTCTAATTAACGGCCTTTGTGATTAAGGGTCATTTTTAAAGAACAAAATTCGAAATTTAGCTTAAAGAGCAAGGTATTGACTAGGGGGCGAATTCCCTAATATACGTATTGAGAATATATGAATGTAGAAGTTCGTTACGTAAGTTAATTCGTAAGTTACGTATATTTATTGCTAATAAAAACGTTCGTAAATAAAATTAAACAAGTTTCGAGAAAGCCATTTAACCTAATAAAAGTAAAATTAATATGAAAATTTTGTTGTAATTATTCATGTACGGTGAGCCAAAATCAAAACCTGTATTAATTCAAAAACGTTCAAAAATTAAATTAAAAAAACAAGTTTTTTTAACTGAAAGTAAGGAACGACGTTAAAACTTAAAACGAACAGAAATTATTCCGTATCTGAAAGGGGCTGTCCCCTCCTCAACGCCTCGCTCTTTACGTTAAAGTTTGACTTTCTCACAACTCTATTTTTTAAACAATAAAAAAATTTAGCGTAAAGAGCGAGGCGTTGAGGAGGGGACAGCCCCTTTCATATACAGAATAATTTCTGTATTGGAATTTCTGTATAGTATTGATTTTGGTTTATTGGAAAGCCATTTAGCACAAGAAAAGTAAAATTAATATGCAAACTTTGTTTTACTTATTCTGTGACGGTAAGCCAAAATAAAAGCTGCATTAACTAAAAAACGATCAGAAATTAAATAAAAAAAACAAGTTTTTTTTAACTGAAAGTAAGGAGCGACATTAAAACTTAAAATGAACAGAAATTATTCCGTATATGAAAGGGGCTGTCCCCTCCTCAACGCCTCGCTCTTTACGTTAAAGTTTGACTTTCTCACAACTCTATTTTTTAAACAATAAAAAAATTTAGCGTAAAGAGCGAGGCGTTGAGGAGGGGACAGCCCCTTTCATATACAGAATAATTTCTGTATTGGAATTTCTGTATAGTATTGATTTTGGTTTATTGGAAAGCCATTTAGCACAAGAAAAGTAAAATTAATATGCAAACTTTGTTTTACTTATTCTGTGACGGTAAGCCAAAATAAAAGCTGCATTAACTAAAAAACGATCAGAAATTAAATAAAAAAACAAGTTTTTTTTAACTGAAAGTAAGGAGCGACATTAAAACTTAAAACGAACAGAAATTATTCCGTATATGAAAGGGGCTGTCCCCTCCTCAACGCTTCGCTCTTTACGCTAAAGTTTTTTATTGTTTTAAAAAATAAAGTTGTGAGACAGAGTCAAACTTTAGCGTAAAGAGCGAGGCGTTGAGGAGGGGACAGCCCCTTTCATATACGGAATAATTTCTGTTCGTTTTAAGTTTTAATGTCGCTCCTTATTTTCAGTTAAAAAAAACTTGTTTTTTTTATTTAATTTAAGAAGGAAACATTCTTACAGATTCAGTATACCTAATTAAACCAATTACTACTAAATATTAATAATGCTTCGGAAATATTAAAAATGTTATAATATTATTAATTAAGACAATTGCGCCTAAAAATATTTCGAGCGTTAAAGCAGGGGGTCGGTAGCATGCTTGCAGGTAAACTACAACATAAATTCTTTGGGTGAAAAGCAAATGCTGGAAGTTATTTCTACCATTCACATGCTTTCGGATCAACAATCTCTAACAACCTGTCAATTTCTTCTATGTTGCCTTCTTTGATCCATAGTAAAAATTCGGTCAAGGAAATAAAATGTCCAATTGGGTGAGAACAGAAAATCTTAAAGAGACACATACCCATGAAGACAGATAATTGCTAACCTTTATACTACATGCCAAAGTTTGAGCAACAGGCTTTTTGCCTTTTTGCTTTTCCTTATTGCTGGGTTACTCATCCTTGGAAATAAATGAACCAAATTGAATAATATAAAAAATTGTGACGGATAGACACACCTCAGCAAAGTTAGGCCAACAGTCATATGAAGGACAAGAGTAAATTGAAACAAAAATTAAGAGTTAAATTTTTTTTTCCCGAGCCCAGAGCCACAAGACTTTTACTTTATTTATCCAAGGACTTATCTCTGGGATCTTAAAAATTATAGAAATAAAATATTCAGAGACTTCCCTTATTACAGCATTTTCCTGCAGCATTAATAAAGCCTTCCTTTTTTATCGAAATAAAATTGTCAATGAATTCAAGTAAATCCTGCAGTTTTCAGTGTTAGCAAATTTAATTTATTATAATTAATTAATTAATTATAAATTAATTAATTTATTATAAATTATAATTAATCTAAAATTATACATATAAAATTTATCTATAATTTATAGAATAAATTAATTTATCCGACAACTAATCCAAACTTTTAATTAGTTTTCCTCTTAACCTCTGTCTTCAGTTACGTCCCGTGAAACGCTTAGCATAAGTATAATGGGTTGTCCGACAAGCAATCTCGGTACGCTCAAATGCAATCTTCGAGATTATAAGAATTTCCCAAGCCATTACTTGCAAATTCCCCCCTCCCCCACTTGTGCCTTAGAGACTCAAAATGTGCAAAAAGAGTAGGATTTTATGACATTCCGAAAATCAAAACGAGGGGGAATATAGACCATTTTTATCGATATACAAAAATACAGACCATTTTTATCAGTTTTGTTTTATACCAACATCGAGGAAAAATTAAATTAAACATATTCCTCTTCTCCTATTGGTTAAATAAGTATTTCTATTCTTTGTCTATTAAGTTATCGTTTTGGCAAAAAAAAACCTCAGTTATCAATCGTATGTATGAATAGCAAAATTTCCTAACACATATAACTCTGAAAATACATTTTAGGACCAGAAAATGAAAATAATACTCGTATATTTTGGCTCTAGTTTTTGACAAAAACTGCCACCATTCACGTCGATATAAATCCCCCAAAAAATTTCAAACTACCCACCCCCTCGCTCACTGAAATATTTTAGCTGGCTTCTACCCTTCCCTAAAAAAAAATTAAAGGGCGGTTATACCGGGAAACAACAAGCTTGTAAATTTTCTATAACCTATTCACCCTTCTCGACAAACTCTATCATGAAAATTAAAATAATACTATAAAAAGTCTATAATATAAAAAAAAACTTCACGTTTGTCCCCTTCGTTAGAAAAATTTCAGTAGCGCTTGTTCCCAGAGAAAATGCATTTGTAAATTTTCGATAAAAAGCTTCAACCTTTCTAGAAAACTCCACAACATCAATTAATATAAAAAAAAAACAATAAGGAAACCCCTCTATTTTAAAACTAACAAACCACTACAATATAAAAAAGATAATACAAAAAATGTGGAACGCTTCACGATTTTGCGTGTCATCCTTGCGCAGGGGCCATGCTAATCTTCTCTGTATCGTTCCAATTTTAGTATACGTCCTCCCGAAGGAGGACAATATGAATGTTACCAAATCTTATTATATACCTGGAAAAAATTGAAGATTTTACATAAAGTGAGTATGCAGTTAAAATTAAATTTCTAATAAAATAGATAAGACAACCACAAACAACAAAGTGAAAAACTAAGTGTATCATGTTAAAAACGCAAATATTATTATCATTATTTTATTTCAGGAGTGTGTTATTTTCGAATAGCAAAATACGAGGTTTTGAAAGGAAAATGAGTTAATGCGTTAGTCACTCTCTTTCAAAGTTACACTATGACAATGCAGAGTGGTGATTATGAACATGTCTCCGCCTTCTTTGGAATACCACACTAAACATTTAAGTGAATGGGAATTCTATTGTCAGAGACAGGATTAACATCAATAATTTTATGATTTTCGTATTTTCATTGATTCCATCAAAATTCGGTGTCTTGTTCTGTTTTGGGCCTGTGGGCTCGCATCCTGCTGATGTATCATGGTTTGTTCTGTAAGTTCCAAAGATTTTCGCTATATCTGTTGCTTACAGAATCCTCCCCTCCCTCGAAATTATCCTTCCGTATGCGTCTGGCATAGTGATGCCTAGAGTGCAACCAGGAAATTTTACAGGGAGGGGGATCTACCAGGAGTGTGTTTTTTTTTATCAGGATTTAATTGAAAACATTTTTCATTTATTCTCTTGGTAAATTTTCCACATGTCTTTGTCTCCAAGAAGGGACTAAACACTTTTATTAATAGGCTAAATGAAAGTTTTGGTAAAATTTGGGTTGAAAATTTTGTGGGAGACGAGGGGGGGCAACCCAAGATTTTGCCCCGGGCAGAAGAGAGACTAGAACCGCCACTGAAGAAATATAAATCAGATTCTCACCAATGAGCAATTTAGATTAATTTTTCCAAAAGAAGGTCAAAATGAAAAAAGAAGAACAAGAAGAAATCATCCGTAAAATGATGAAAATCGAAAGTTTAAAAAAGAAAAGGAAAATACTGCTGCAGCTGATGAACAACAATCAATGGCTTTTGCTTTACCATCTACATCTACTTTTGAAAAACCAGATATTCTCTTTGAAGAAGAAGCGGTAGTGAAATCATCAACTAATTCCAAAAGTAAAGATGTATCTCTAAATCGTACGTTAGAAACAAAGGTAGAAAGTGTTATTAATCAAACAGTTCGTGGTAACGAACTGTAAGTAAGGAGCGACCCGGCTCAGTGGTAACCGAAACTCTAAAAAACGGAATTTTGATACCAATCAAAGAATCAGATTTTAATTCTGATTTCAAATATATAAGTTTCATCAAGTTTAATCTTACCCATCAAAAGTTACGCGCCTGAGAAAATTTGGCTGATTTTCGAAAAAAGGGGGAAAGACCCCCTAAAAGCTATAGAACCTTAATGAAAATCACACAATCATATTCAGCGTATCAGAGAACCCTACTGTAGAGGTTTCAAGCTCCTATCTACAAAAATGTGGCATTTTCCATTTTTTGCTAGAAGAAAGATCACGGGTGCGTGTTTATTTGTTTTTTTTTTTCCCCAGGGGTAATCGCATTGACCCAGTGATCCTAGAATATCTTAGGAAGGCTCATTGGAACGGAAATTAAAAGTTCTAGTGCTCTTTTTAAGTGACCAACAAAAATGGAGGGCAACTAGGCCCCCTCCCACGCTCATTTTTTTCTCAAAGTCACCCAATTAAAATTTTGAGATAGCCATTTTGTTCAGCATAGTCGAAAATTTAATAAATATGTCTTTTACGATGACTTAATCCCCCACAGTTCCCAGGGGAAGGGCTGCAAGTTATGAACTTTGCCCATTGCTTACATATTATGTTGATTATTGGGAAGTATAGAGACATTTTCAGGAAGGATTTTTTTCTGGTGGGGGGGGCTGGAGGAGGGGGTTACTCGGGAGAATCTTTCCGTGGAGGATGTTTTTTTGGGGTAAGGAACATTTCTATGAAGGGGGCGCCGGATTTCCAAGCATTATTTAAAAAACGATCAGAAATTAAATTAATAAAAAAACAAGTTTTTTCAAATGAAAGTAAGAAGCAACATTAGAACTTAAAACGAACAGAAATTATTACGTATATGAGGGGGTTCTCCCCCAAGTCAATACCTCACTCTTTACGCTACAGTTTTTTTAGTGCTTTCAAATGAGCTATCTATTCTAATTAAACGGCCTTTGTGATTCAGGGGTTTGTGAATTCAAAATTGTTTTTAACTTTTAACGTAAAGAGCGTGGTATTGACTAAGGGGAGAACCCCCTTATATACGTAATAACATATACGTAATTTAAAAAAAAACTAAAAAAAAAAACAAGCGATACGGCTCAATAGTAATCGAAACTTTTAAAAACGGAATTTTGATGTCAATAAATGTATCAAATAAATGGGCTTATAATGCGGATTCTAAACATATAAATTTTATTACGTTTAGTATTACTCATCAAAGGCTACGAGCCGGAGAAAATTTACCTGATTTTTCAAAGAGGGGGGAAACATCCCCTACAAGTGAAAGAATTTAATGAAAATCACACCGTCAGATTCAGCGTATCAGAAAACCCTATTACATAGGTTTCAAGCTCATATCTGCAAAAATCTGCAACTTTGTATTTTTTGCCAGAAGAAAAATATACGAAAATAGAAGTTCGTTACGTAAGTTAATTTGTAAATTACGTCAGAACCAAATTTAGAGACAGCCATTTAGCAAAAGAAGATTAAAATTTTTATGCAAATTTTGTTTACTTATTCAATGACGGTGAGCCAAAATAAAAGCTGCATTAACTAAAAAACGATCAGAAGTTAAATAAAAAACAAGTTTTTTAAACTGAAAGTAAGGAGCGACATTAAAACTTAAAACGAACAGAAATTATTCTTTATATGAAAGGGGCTGTCCCCGCCTCAACGCCTGGCTCTTTACGCTAAAGTTTGACTCTGTCTCACAACTTTATTTTTTAAAACAATAAAAAACTTTAGCGTAAAGAGCGAGGCGTTGAGGAGGGGACAGCCTCTTTCATATACGGAACAATTTCTGTTCGTTTTAAGTTTTAATGTCGCTCCTTACTTTCAGTTTAAAAAACTTGTTTTTTTTTATTTAATCACAACAAAGATCCAGCCTTATACAACAAAGAAATCAATGATTCTGTAAGGGAGATCATTGTTAGGAAATGCTTCGATCAAAACAAGTCTTTTGACTTCTCGAAAAGGGAAAAAATATATGCGGATCAGCGTCGTTTCTTGCCAATGAGTATTTTCCAAAGAAAAATGAAAACCGATGAAGTTAATGACCGAAATTGGCTGGTTTATTCTGAAACTAAAAAATCCATTTTTCTTGGGCCTTGTTTGGCATTCGGTCCATTAGAAAATAAAACTCAGGTTGAAAACAAAGGCCTCAATGACTGGAAAAATGCAGAACACCGAGTATCTCAACATGAAAACTCTTCATGCCATAAATCTAGTATTCTTAGTTTGAAACTAAGATCTAACATAGATGGCGGAGTTGATCATTTGCTCCATGTCCAGATTGAGGAAGAAATTACGTATTGGCGAAACGTTCTGAAGAGAGTTGTTGTCGTGGTGAAACGATTATGTTCAAGAGCCCTCGCTTTCAGGGGAAAAAATTAAAAGTTCGAAGATCCACACAACGGAATATTGTATGATTTTGGAACTGCTAGCTGAATTCGATTCTTTTTTAGACAGTCATATTAAACGATATGGAAGTCAAGGATTTGGAAGTGCCAGTTACTTGTCTAAAACCATTTGGGATGAGTTTGGGATGAGTTGATGAGTCATAAAGTCTTTAAACAAATTAAAGACGAGATACAAAAAGCAAAATATTTTTCTTTAATCATTGATTCTACACCAGACATAGCACATATGGACCAACTTACTCTCGTCATTAGATACGTTTTAGAAACAGGTGAACCGTGTGAAAGATTTGTAAAGTTTTTGGCCTCAGTAGGGCATAAAGCTGAAGAAATGTTTTCCTGCATTATTTCCGAACTTAACACACTGGACATAAATATTGAAGATTGTCGTGGACAGTCATATAATAATGCTGCGAATATGGCTGGCATATACAGTGGCTTACAGGCTAAAATTCAAAGACAAGCACCTTTTACTTTTTTCGGTCCTTGCTCGGCCCACTCATTGAATTTAGTTGTAACTGCGGCTGCTAAATCTTCCACAGAAGCTTGTCACTCTTTTATGTTGCTTCAAGAAATCTACATTTTTTTTATAATTTCGACACAACGCTGGCAAAAAACAATATCTGCAATTATGAAAGGGAAAACATTAAAAAGAATAAATTTGACTCGTTGGTTAGCTAGAGAAGACGCTTGTAAGAGTTTAAGAGGTTCTTGGTTCCAAGTCATTAAGACTTTAGAATCAATCAAAGATGATTTTTGCGAAAAGCCTGTAACGCGGAACGAAGTGACTGGAATACTTCTGAGCCTAGAAAAATTTGAGACAGCGGTTATGGCTGTAATGTGGGATGTATTTTTGGAGAGAAGTGAGTAAAGAAATTCAAGCTTCTATAATAGAATTAATCACGGTTGCTAATATTTACGAACCTCTTTGCAAGTTTTCCGTATCTCAGCGAGAAAATGTTGAGTATTTTGAACAAAAAGCAATGGAATTCAGTGTGTCGAAAGAGTATTCAAAAGATAAGGATAAAAGACAGCTAAAAAGAAAAAAAAAACAATATGAAGAAATACCCGATGAAGAAATAAGGATGACTGCGAGTAATAATTTTTAGAGTGAAGACTTTTCTCATCCTCATTGATAGACTCGTATCGGAATTAAAAAACGGCAGGATGCTTACAATAGCCTCCGAAAAATTTTCGGAGAAACGAAAAATTTTCGTTTCTAACCAAAATGAGTGAATTTCCATCAACAATCCTTAAGGAAAAGCCCCTATTCCTAGACAAAATGTATCTGAATGACTTGTTCAAGAGTGTTTACATTTTCAAGGCCATATAACTTCCAAAAACATTTTAACAAAACCAGACTATGGGTCTTTAAGAAGTATATCTTCATTTCTGCAACAGCAAGGCTTGCATATTGTTTATCAGAATTTGCAAATAGCAGTTCGCATGTCTCTTAGTACACCAGCGACAAATTGTTGTGGCGAAAGAAGTTTTTCCTTTTGAAAGCGGGTGAAAAATTACCTACGATCAACATTATGCCAAGAAAAGCTAAATGCCCTAGCACTTTTATTTGTATAGGTCAAGAATAATAAATAAACTGTCATTTGAAGACATAATTGAAGATTTTGCGAACAAAAAGACGCGTAAAAGAGCATTGTAAGCATAATTTGATTTGTATACAGATTTTATTCAATAAAAGAATAAACTGATATTGAATTATATAGTTTATATTGAATTTTATTATTACATACTCATATAATTTACTAAATCAATGAGTATTGACTAGCAAAAACAATTAGTAAAACTGAACCTTCACTTCACCTTCACAGGGATTTCGTAGTTGACAATCATATTAATAACAGGTAGAAGGTATTATTATTTATTACTTATACTTATCTATTATTAACTCTACAAAGATATTCAAAAACCTTAAAGTTACTATTGCATTAATAAAAATTGTTTTTAATATTATTGTAAAAATGGATTCGATTTGTAAGGGAAAGTAGGGCGCCAAAATTAAAATAGCCTACTGGCGGTAAATACTTAAATACGCCACTGTTTATTTGAACATAAAACTAAAACTTAGTTTTTTAGGTTGATTTTGAGAAGGTGGAATTCGTGTTTCCATTTAAGGGCGTAGAGAAAGAGAGAGAGAGAGAGAGAGAGAGAGAGAGAGAGAGAGACGAGAGAGAGAGAGAGAGAGAGAGAGAGAGAGAGGAGAGAGAGAGAGAGAGAGAGGAGAGAGAGAGAGAGAGAGAGAGAGAGAGAGAGAGAGAGAGAGGAGAGAGAGAGAGAGAGAGAGAGAGAGAGAGAGAGAGAGAGATAAAGCATAGGAAACAGCGATGGATTAGAGGTAGTATAATATCGGGAAAGGTTTCATTTGAAATAGAATCGTAATATGTTGAGCTCTTTTCAAGTAAGAACAAATATTGTGCCACAGCAAAGTGTCGTTTTCTTCCATTTTATGACACAAAACATCAACTTTTGCCACGAGAGGGCCAAAAAGCTGGAGTGATGAAGGCTAAAACCAACCGGTTTGTCATGTCTAAAACTGTTAACTGGCTGTTTCCAGTTACCTATCTTTAAATTCATCGTGTCTCCACTTTCACTATTTCTCCCCCAGTTATGATCCTACTGGATGAACGTAGATAATCACGAGGGACTACTTTGAATGGAAATGAAAATTTCTAGTGCATTTTTTAACACAATAATGGATTGCACAGCATCAAAGAGTCATTTTTGACAAGAAAAAAAAGCCATTTTGAACTATAGGTCCACTGAGTGGAAACAATAAGATAGCCAATAGACCAAAAAATATTGTCAGTATTATCAGAATCTTAAGAGGAGTGGATATAAGATGGTAAAGGTCAATAAAGAGAAATCCAATCGATAAATATTTTGTCTGATTCACCGTTCGAGGCACCGTTCCAATAGATATTATTCTGTATATGAGGGGGGCTGCCCCTTCCTCAACAATCGCTCTTTACGCTGAAGTCTTAAAGTTCTAAAAAAAATGCATCTCATTCAAATTCAATGGCATTTGTGTCTGAGCAGACTTTCTTTAAGAATTGTGACAAGAAGTCCAACTTTTGCGTATAGAGCGATGGTTTGGGAAGGAATATCCCCCTTATATACTGAATAATTTCGGTTCGTTTCTAGTCTTAATGTTGCTCCTTACTTTCAGTTAAAAAACTTATTTTTTATCCACTTCGTTAAAACACTTTGCTGAGCAGAGGAGGTTTTAGGGGGGACAGAGGGGGCACTTGCCCCGGGCAAAGAAACTTCAATGGCGCAAAATTTCAAATAAATAATCTAACGGTTATAATCATCTTATTATTTTTGAAATTTTGTTTTTACAAAAATAAAGCAGAGAGCGCAGTTGGGAGTAAGTAAATGCAAATTGGATCCAAAATTTTTATTTTTTCTGTATCTTCAACATTTTTCTCATATACTTTACGAACATGAGCAGTCGTTCATCAAATATGGGCCATGAGCGACTAATTGGAATAGCGTTAATGAGCATAGAACACAAAGAATTAGAAGCAATCGATTGGGAGGAGATAATCAATATTTTTGCAGAGGCTAGAGTAAGAAAAGTCACATTTAAACAAACAAAAATTGTGTTAATAAATGGATTTTTTTTAATTTGGCCTTTAAATTTTTGGAAGACAGAAGGGGGAGCGGTAATCAAGATTTTACCCCGTTCGCAAGAGAGGCCAGAGCTGCCACTGTGTGGAGAAGAAGGATATGTATTTTCAAAGGCAAAGGGGGCAATTTTGTTGTTCTGTCGATTTTATTCAAATGAAAATACCAAAAAAGGTATTTTAAATATATACGTGGATCGATTCCCTTATCCGAAACTGACGTGTCTGCACCAATTTTCAGGGGAGTGAAGGAAGTAGATTTTTTTTTGTATATGTTAAGCATTATTTTGATCTTCCTCTTTTGGCACGTACTTGTAGTATCTTTCTATCCAGGAGGGAGTGGGGGGGGGGAGAGAAATAGCGGCTAGAGTACCTGGTTTTCGATTAGATGGCGTATGTGAATTCCCAAAAAGTTGATTGAGCTCAACAACTCATATAATTGCGAGACAAGTAAAATTGAGTGAACAATGACGGTTTGAAAGGAAGTCTCCCAGCTGATTTAACATTGATTTTTGTCCAATAGTAAGAAATAGTTTTTGACTTACTTTTCTTGTGCTCCGTCATATTTTACCTTCTTTTGATCCAGGGATGAAATTTTGGTGTATTTTCAATCTGAGTATCTAAATCAGAATGCTAGGAGCAGTAAGGATTTTCTAAATGCTCTAGCACCTGTTTCCCTGCCTTTTATTTTTCATAAACTCTAGAAATTTTGAACTAGGATAATATGGGAATAATGTAGACCCCCTACCCATGGAGAGATCGATATTGCTACGCAACTGCTATTACTACCACTCAGACTAACAGTATTAAGGTGAAAATTTTAGGGGATGTTGAGAGGACGTTGAATTAAATCAAAACGTGTTATGTGCATGCAGGTTGTCAAAAGGGCGTATCAGCACTATCTCAAAAACAGCTTAGAGTATTAAATTGAAAGAGTATTATGTTGAAGGGGGTGCTGGACTAGCCAAAACACAATATGTGAATTCTACTACTACGGCTTATATTACTACTACTACCGCTATTAATACAGCTACTACTAAGGCTGAGGGTATTAAGGTTGATATTTCAAGAAACGTTGAACTAAATCAAAACGTACTATGTGCATTCAAGTTGTCAAAAGGGCTTATCCTTAATATCCCGGGAACGGCTAACGGTATTAAGTTGAAACTTCCAGGGCATGTTGAGGGGGATGTTGAACTACCGAAAAGGCACTATGCGCGTACTGCTACTACTACTACTACTACTGAAGCTAAGGGTATTAAGGTGGAACTTTCAGCCCGTGTTGAGGGGGATTGTCGGGCCCCGGTCCCTAATTATCAGCTAAATACCCTTTGTGTAAATTATCATTTCCCCATAAATTCATTCCGTTTTTCCCTTTCTCCACAAGAATCTTTTTTCTTCTTTATGACTAAGTAAGGTAATTAAAATGGACAGACATTTCACCCAGACGATTAAGTAATCAGGCGTTAGCAAGACTGCTTTTCGGATGAATTTTGTAAAATAATTGAGTCAGGTCACGCGGCTACTGCATGTCATGACAACCCCTGAATCGGTCAGAATGTCCAAAGAGCAAACCCATGCAACAGCTGCAATATATTTTTGTGTATTTTGTTTTCAGTATGTTTTTGTGCATTAATCTTGAACTAAACAGTAACTCTTTTTCCGGTTATTGTGTCTATATATATTTTTGCTAACCTAGGTTCACCAAGTCCTGCCAAGATTTTTACTTTAGGAGAATTACTTTTCGTAGTTTGAGACAGGTTTATCTTCTGAAAGAAGATGCCCTGGGCACGGTTTTGGAGTGCAGATATAAGTTACCAGCTTCCGGTTTACCTGCAGGATAGTCCTTCCCTAAATTGGGCAGCTGGTTATCACGTGAGAAATGCACTATTGTCGATGACTATGACGAAAAGTGTAGATTATGCAATCCATGTAAATTGCATAGAGGATAAGCAGTGCAAATCAAAGACTGTGATTCCTGTCTTCAAGGGGTTTGTGACTCTCACAATAGAGGTTTCCTATGCTCCAATTATCACTATGATAAATGTGATCAATACTTACCCTGGTATGATTGGAAAAAACCCTAAACGTGATTTCAGTTTATTTCTAAGAGACTGGTATCGTCGTGGCTTTAAATTGTTTTGGGAGGAAGAACCTGGTCTACGCTTCAATTGTTGGAAAAACAAGAGAGTATGGTTTCTACGTCATCACTGTAAAGACAATGGCTACTATGGTTATAAGCCGACTGATTTTTATTTGGCTGTTACAGAAAGTGATTCTTCATATGAGAAAACCGTGCCTGACATTGCTTCAAATAAGCAAATTGAAACATGTGAATTTTACAATATGAATCAAAATAGTATAATTGACTTTACAAAGAGTTATAATAAAGGTGAAGTTGCATTGTATTGCAGAAAATGTGACCCTGACTTTTGCACGCCAAGATCAGTACAAGTTGAACCCCAATGATCTGCCGTCGCTACTTGTTGTCGAGGATCACCTAAACATAGAAGAAGAAATCTAAAAGGCGAAGACAAAGACTTTTATAGTACATATATTTTTTATTAATAAACAAATATACACAAATTATTAAAATACTTTATTCTTAGGGCACTGAAATCAATATTATACAAGTAATTTTGGTCGATAAATATTGTACTCGCTTTCGATTTTAAATAGTAGATTTTTCATTTCAATCAAGGAAGTTTTTGATATGAGACGTGCAGAATGCATATGGTAGGCCAAGAGGATCGAAAAATTGAATATTCTTCACTGCTTGAAAGATGCATAGCCAATGTTTTTGCATTCGACGGGCTGCTATTAACAATGATAATGCTATCGCTAGCGTTATGAATGTGTTCAAAAAAATCCGAAGGTATGCAATGGGTTTAGTAATTGGACATGTACGGATCAAAGTCGAATACTGTGAGAAAGCCATCATAACCTGACCAAATTGTAAAAATAGCAAAGACTATGACTTTTGAGTAATGGTAAAAGTAACGAAGCATTAATTTTCTTTGTGTAAGGAAAACAAACCCAACATTAGATTTGAATAAGAATACCCTTGATCCAACAAGGTCCATAAAATGCAAATAAAAATAGACCGGACCAAAATCAAGGGGTCAACGGCTAGAAAATTACGCGACCATAATCACATGACAAGACATAGAACAAAACAGGGTTTTTGAATAGAGAAAGCGGAAACTAACTTTTTGAACAAAGAACTATTATTAGGTTTAAATCAAATTTGTCTCTGGCCAATGGGAGACAAGAATGACAAAATAAGACAAAGCTTAAGATAGGGATTCAGGAACGGAAACAGGGTAGTCTTTTTGGAACTAACAACGAGTAAGTGTTTTGCTTTGTAATTAAGGTAGGCTACCACTGTCTGTCTGAATTCCCCTTGAAGATAAAAATTTGAGATAAAAAGTAAACTTCTGAAAGATTTTTGTCACCTGAATATAAATTTAATACGTATGTAGGAGACAAGAATAAAAACTAGTGCTGAAGTCTAACATTTTACTATAAGTTGGTGATTTGGGTTTATAATTTGGTAGTATTTTCACTTAGCCAAGGCTTGAGCCATTTGGACAAAAACAGCATTTTTAAGGTTAGAATAAGCTAAGAGAGCCTTTTGTGCTTCTCTTTTTCAGCCTAGAGTTCCTTGGAACTTAGCTTGACTTTATAAAGACCTTATATCCAGAAAATTGGAATTATGGGACAACAACATTACTTTCCCCCTTGTGCAGTCTTCAGACGTTTATACGAAGGAGAACCCTGTTCCCTTTTTAATCATTCTTTCATTTCGTTAAACCCGTACCGACTGTTTATACAAAGGTGGCCCCAATGTTTATACAGATAGGTTAGGGAAAAAGGGAATAATATTGTCAATCTAAGAATTTCCAGACCTTTATGTCCAGATATATTCAATTAAGAGTTTTTCCCTGCTAAAGTTAAAGCTTATTAAAGGTCCAGGGAACATGAACCCTTTTTTTACAAGAAATAATAATAGGATATCTTGGTTTGGGTTAATGTAAATTGGAACAAAATCAAGTACGATTATTCCTAGCTTGGCTCAGCCAAGAAACAATAGTTTGAACTAAAGGATTTTTAATACCCCAGAACTCAAGCCTTGACTAGCTATTCAAGTGTAACTCTTTTAATTAGAAACATTCGATAGCTTAGAATTAACTTAATCCTTTTCTTTTCGGTAAACATTTATGGATTGAACAAGTAGACCATAGACATCAGACCTAGAAGAGATTTAGAAGTATTCAAAATAATTAGAATTAGAATATTTTCCTTTTTATCTTCTTTTATAATAAATATCAGTTGTCACTGAATTCTGAAGTACCGATTCTTACCCAAAGCCTCAGTTATAACACGCTACCAAATTTTAGCCCTGATAGTAGGGGCAACCTTACAACTGGTCGCAGCGGTGCTCAATTTCGGTGCAACTTTCGCTTAAGTGAGCGAGGATTAATAAAATTTATAAGATTTGGCAAAAATTTAGTCCTCTGTTCCTCACAAGAAAGTGTGTGTTCAGTTTTCCAAACCTATCAGAGACAGAAAAGTTTGAAAAAATGTTCACTAAAGAAATTTTTTGACCTTAAAGGGAAGTTCAGACAGCCTTTTATCTTCCTAAGATTCTTTCTTTCTTCTCTTTTTCTTTCTCTTTGGTACAAGTTCTAGTATCCGAATAGTCTATAATTTACTTAAATAGGGCCATAGGTTAATCATCCTTAAGTGTGTGTAATTATAATACTAAACTTGAGGGTAAATTTAAATCAAGGTACTAAGAAAATTCTCATACAATTTATAAATAGACCCATTTTAGCGATTTAAAACAATATAAGGGGTCAAAACGTTTCCAACACTAAGAGTTGAAAAGAATAGACCCATCATGAGTTCAAATGAAAACAAAATTAAAGAGTTAGAAATTGCACTACAACAAGCACAGTCTAGAATAAACACTCTAGAAGGGCGATATAGAGATGCCACAGTCACAAGTAGGCTTCAAAACTTATTTGTGGAACAAGACTAGGACTATGAAGGTCACTAGCACGGACAAGACTAGGACTATGAAGGTCACTAGCACGAACAAGACTAGGACTATGAAACAGGAGTCACTAGCATGGACGAGACTAGGACTATGAAGGTCACTAGCACGAACAAGACTAGAACTATGAAAAAGGAGTCACTAGCATGGACGAGACTAGGACTATGAAGGTCACTAGCACGGACAAGACTAGGACTATGAAACAGGAGTCACTAGCACGGACAAGACTAGGACTATGAAGGTCACTAGCACGGACAAGACTAGGACTATGAAACAGGAGTCACAAGCACGGACAAGACTAAGACTATGAAGGTCACTAGCACGGACAAGACTAGGACTATGAAACAGGAGTCACTAGCACGGACAAGACTAGGACTATGAAGGTCACTAGCACGGACAAGACTAGGACTATGAAACAGGAGTCACTAGCACGGACAAGACTTGGACTATGAAGGTCACTAGCACGGACAAGACTAGGACTATGAAACAGGAGTCACTAGCACGGATAATTGGAAGGGGTTCTGTTCTTAATATGAATGAGTATCTAATCTCGTTCAAGAGGTATTTGTCAGCCGACAAATATGTATTAATGTAAAAGAAAGGCCCGAAAGGGCCAAGCAGCATAATACAACAAAAAAATATTAGAAATCAAAATCTTACCTAATAATTTAGTGTATGTCATTCAAGAGTATTCATCAAAAAATTATACTTATAAGGGACCCTATCTAGTGGTAACGAAATTATATAAAAACGTCCTTTTGTTACACGAGTTAAAAAGTTATAAACGACGGTTAGTAAATATAAGACAACTTAAAAAGATAAACAAGGAAGTGACAAAAAGTTCAATTCAAATAAAAAGGTTAGTAAAGAAAATAGAAACAGTAATCCTTTCTATTCTTCAAGCAGAAAATAAAAGTTTCCCATTCATTGTCGCGGATCCGACAGACATGCTTAGAACAATTTTCGAAATTGAAAATTCACTACCAATAGGCTATAGAATATCAGTTAATTATAGACGCTACGGCTTACTGGAACTTTATAAATCGACTAGCTGCAATGTGGCGACAGAACAATTGAAATTGTTGGTTATTTGTGATTTCTCAATATCAAATAAACAAGATGGGTTCAGAATGTTCGAAATGTTCAGCATTCCATTCCCAGTGTCAAACACTTCGTATTTCTTTCAAATAGAAAACGAGTTTAAATTTTTTGGGTTGAGTAAAGATCAAACGAGATATTTCTTAGAAGATTACAATATAGAAAAAGAATGTAACTTAAAGGGTATACCACTATTGTGCAACCACCAATTTCTTATTAGAAGCACACAAATGAACTCCTGCAGTTTAGCAAACTATATGAAAAATAATGCATTAATTAATAAAGTGTGTGCAACCAAAATTATAAAAGAAAATAAAATCTTAATCCAAAGAATTGGAAGGGAAAAGTATATAATCACATATCCTTTCAAAGAAGAAATAAGAATACATTTCGAATACAAAACAGAGAAAACAGTAAATTCACATATATAAAGGGCAGCTCAATAGTGGAATTGCCAGAACAATGTTCTCTAACTAAAGAGATGTTAAAAATAAACAGGATGTATAGGGGACAGATTACAAAAGAAATGGCACCTTCAAACATATCTATAATTAGCCTAAAAGGGAACCTATCCATAGCTGGAATAGAAAACAAATAGGACAATGAATTTGAAGATTTAATCTCTATATATTTCCAGAACAACTCCAAGACGCAGATTGGCATAGCTGAACTGAGAAAAATGCACATTTCCTTAAGAGACGAAAGAGGAAGGAAAATAGCTAGCTACTGGACATTTATTCTTAATACCTTTAATCTATTTATCTCTTTATTAGGACTAGTTTCTATAGGAATAATATTCAAAACATTGAGAAAACTATGGTTAGACTATAGGAAACAAAAGTCTCAAGGCTTTCACGTAACTGTGGAACAAGAAGAAATTGAAATAAATTGATTCTTAGCAAAGTTATGGTTTCATTAAGAAAAAATAACTGTACTAAGAATTTAAGTGTGGGAGGTTGTGAGACAGCCATCATAACCTGACTAAATTGTAAAAATAGCAAAGACTATGACTTTTGAGTAATGGTAAAAGTAACGAAGCATTAATTTTCTTTGTGTAAGGAAAACAAACCCAACATTAGATTTGAATAACAATACCCTTGATCCGACAAGGTCCATAAAATGCAAACACAAATAAACCGGACCGCTTCAAAATCAAGGGGTCAACGGCTAGAATATTACGCGACCATAATCAAATGACAAGATATAGAACAAAACAGGGTTTTGAATAGAGAAAGCGGAAACTAACTTTTTGAACAAAGAATTATTATTAGGATTACATTAAAACTGGTCTCTGGCCAATGGGAGACAAGAATGACAAAATATGACAAAGCTTAAAATAGGGATTCGGGGACGGAAACAGGGTAGTCTTTTTGGAACTAACAACGAGTAAGTGTTTTGCTTTGTAATTAAGGTAGGCTACCATTGTCTGTCTGAATTCCCCTTGAAGATAAAAATTTGAGGTAAAAAGTAAACTTTTGAAAGATTTCTGTCACCTGAATATAAATTTAATACGTATGTAGGAGACAAGAATAAAAACTAGTGCTGAAGTCTAACATTTTACTATAAGTTGGTGATTTGGGTTTATAATTTGGTAGTATTTTCACTTAGCCAAGGCTTGAGCCATTTGGACAAAAACAGCATTTTTAAGGTTAGAATAAGCTAAAATTAATTTCTTCCCAGAAATTTAAAACTTGCAGAAGAAGCTTCGAATAACCGAGGGTTCAAAGAGGGGAAGGAACCTTAACCAAGAAGTCAACGTTAAGAGAGCCTTTCGTGCTTCTCTTTTTCAGCCTAGAGTTCCTTGGAACTTAGCTTGACTTTATAAAGACCTTATATCCAGAAAATTGGAATTATCGGACAACAACTTTACTTTCCCCCTTGTGCAGTCTTCAGACGTTTATACGAAGGAAAACCCTTTCCCTTTTTAATCATTCTTTCATTTCGTTAAACCCGTGCCGACTGTTTATACAAAGGTGGCCTCAATGTTTATACAGATAGGTTAGGGAAAAAGGGAATAATATTGTCAATCTAAGAATTTCCAGACCTTTATGTCCAGAAATATTCAATTAAGAGTTTTTTCCCTGCTAAAGTTAAAGCTTATTAAAGGTCCAAGGAACACAAACCCCTTTTTTTACAAGAAATAATAATAGAATATCTTGTTTTGGGTTAATGTAAATTGGAACAAAATCAAGTACGGTTATTCCTAGCTTGGCTCAGCCAAGAAACAATAGTTTGAACTAAAGGATTTTTAATACCCCAGAACTCAAGCCTTGACTAGCTATTCAAGTGTAACTCTTTTAATTAGACACATTCGGTAGCCTAGAATTAACTTAATCCTTTTCTTTTCGTATAAACATTTGTGGATTGAACAAGTAGACCATAGACATCAGACCTAGAAGAGGTTTAGAAGTATTCAAAACAATTAGAATTAGAATATTTTCCTTTTTATCTTCTTTTATAATAAATATCAGTTGTCACTGAATTCTAGAGTACCGATTCTTACCCAAAGCCTCAGTTATAACACGCTACCAAATTTTAGCCCTGATAGTAAGCCAACCTTACAATACATTGATTATTTGATTTGTGTTCATGTTGCTAACTCTAATAGAAGACTACCACCGGGGATAATTTCCAAATAGGTTTCAAATTCATTTAGCGAGATTAGTACTAGATCCTCCGTCAATGGCTCGGCAAAGGTACACTCCAAATACAATGATCAATATCAATACAACACAATGATCAATATCAATACAATGATATCGTGACTTTTTGCAAACATTGTATCGGTTATACCATTTTCAGACAGTTGTGAATATCGATCTAGGGATTGCATTGTCAATTCATATAGGGTCCTATAGGATTTATCAAAGGATAAATTGTAGATTGGAATTCCATTTACTTTACACGCAAGAGAGGAAAGTCCAAAAATTTTAAATTTGTTTGGGGAACTTGTCCATGATCTTACATCACTAGCATATTTTACAAGCGCCAAAGCATGTTTTGAAGGAATTTCACTATTGATAAATGAAGAGTCGGTGTAGGTACGTGAGCCTGTGGCAATATGTCGTTGATTGATAAAGCAATTACCAATAAAATTGCCAAAGCAAAAGAACTTATAACCTGTTGTTTTCGTATATGAAGTATTGCTGAAGTGAGAGAGACTGTTGCTTCAGGTGCATCGGCAAATACCTTTCGCACAATAAAATTGGACGGGGCAAGTTGTAACTTCGTCAATCTTAGCATTGGGAGGCAAGCGAGGCAACCCTTGGGGTATATTAAATATTTCATGATTTATTTTCCCAACTAAGTGTAAATCACTAGTTGTCACCTCTCTAAGAATATTGGTAGAGTCATTGTCCGTTTTATACTCACATCCAACGGCTAAGCCCCTCAATTTCTTATAGGATATTCGAGTCATCAACGCGAATTGTATGTAGCTAGCAGTTCGGAATATTGTTACTAATGCTCACCAATTTTCAATTTATGTAGACACTGATTTGTCTAAACAAATTGTTCAGTATACAATTTTAATATGATAACCTCTTGGCAGCACTTGGGCTTTGATTGCTAGACTTCTTTACTGTCACATGCGAATCTATAAATGCGGAAGTCAAATCTATGAAATAGTCTTTACTGGAATACATTTGAAAATGAACATTTTCAGAGAGCGGTTGTTGCGGATAGAATTGTTCACAGTAACCATGTTTTACACTCACATCCACATTTTCTGCATTGAAAAGATTCAATGATGAGGTGACTGAGGGATGGGATTCCTTATGCTGTAGATATGCCATTTCTGTCTAGAAAAAGAAATCCTTTTTCGATCTAACAATTTTTTTCTCTTGGTTTCTTTTTCTTCTTTGACAAGAGTGATGCCTTTCGTTTCTTACCTGAGTAGACTGATGAGTGATGAGGTGTTTCTAGACCTGTTTAAACCTTTTCCGCTTTGTCGCGATTTCAATCGCTTGCCAAGGAATCGTGCGCTCAACCTGAGATTTTGTGAAACACTTTCTTTAAAATCCTTCCCCTAGCCCTAATCGTATAGTGTAGAGGGCGCAAAATGGCAATCTAAGCAATATATTTTTTTAGCCAAGGGTATTGCAGAGCGAAACAGCTTAGCCAAACAATTGCCAAGACCGTAGCCCGACATTGACGAACGACCTTTGTAATAGTTCATTCCATGACCCAATTGTCATGAGTGGCAACATAGAAGCTCTAAGAGTCGCAACATAGCAGTCTATATCAGGACAAATAAATGTATTTTTCTATTAGCCATCTCGTTGTTGAATGGGACGAAAATATAATCACAGCCAAACCTCTTGTTACTGGCAAGGGATCAGATAATTCAGTTCTTAATGTTAACTGACATAGTTCTAAATATGAATTGTTTACAGGAATATATTGAAGGTGTTTTATACTGTAGCGACGAATGTGATCATGAGTGGTTTTTCGTTCAAGAAAACGTAGCAGGGGGACATTACTATTGCCAGCTCTCGATGTCACAACAAAGGATGCATAAAGAAATATACAACTGTCTGAGGAGAAGCCAGGCGCATAGTCTGCGAAAATAACACCTTCCATCCCACTGGTGGTTCCAACACTTTTACCATTAAGTATATTCTGTTTAAAATCAAGAACATCTCCCAGATTATCGTTGAGATAAATTTTTTCATTCTCAATGGGGTGAAGTCCGGGTGAAGCGTTTGCATTTCAGCTTGCATATAATGCGAATACAGATCACCCCCGCTCTCTGGTCTGTCAAGAGTCTCTCGATTGTGTTGGGCGTTAACTCCTCTTGCACCCGAGATAAAAATTAAGCACCAATACCGAGATTGGCCACAAAACTATCTGAATCAAAGTTGGGGGGAGTCATACTATCTAGGTTCATCCCCTCACAAAATAAGTTTAATCCCTCTTTTTCTCTCACGTATGGGTGAGTATCTGTTGTATCTCAGTTTGGGCACAGAGACTGTCACAAAATGCTGATGGCGGTGATAGGACAGTTGTCCCCATGCCGTCAAACCCTTGAGTCGACGATAGCGATAATGTTGCTAGGTGAACCTAAAAATAGTATTAACAACTTATTTTCTTTTTGGAACATATATGATTTTAACCTGGAAAAGAATATATATTGTTTTCATCGTGTTTAGTAACCTGTTTGTTTCTTTTGAGGGCCAAGGCCCTCAAACCCATTCCCCCTCTCAGCAGCATCGATAAGCGGGACTCCAACTGTCCTAGATATTTTCCCTTTGAAATGGTTTGGTTTTATTCTGAACAAGGATACATTATTTTCATTGTGTTGAAAAGCCTATAACTATTTTTAGGAGGGGTAAAGCCCTCAAACCCCTCAGAACTATCGAACAGGGGGACTCCAATACTCCCAGTTATTTTCCCTTTGAAATAGTTTGGTTTTAACCTGAAAAAGAATATATTATTTTAACAGTTTTGAAAAAACCTGTTTTACTTTTAGGAGGGGGAATGCCCCCTGCGGGATTTATGAGTCTACTGCTCGGTAGGGGCCTCCCCCAGGCCGCTTACCATGTCTCCAGGTGGCGATAGGGGAAAAGTCTGCTGATATGTTGGGTACCCCCATAGGAAGCACGGACCAGGGGGAGGGGGCTGTCCCAGGGGGTCCATAATGAAAACTGGGGCACCCTCAAACGGGGCCGTAAATAAAGGTGGAGGAGGAAGAAATCCCTTCAAATTTATACGTACCAGGGCCCACCGGTGTGCGAATATGTCCCCTGAGTTACAAAGCTTCTCCCAGTAATGGGTTAAATTGCATGGTGACGCAAAACACCATCACGGGAGGATCCTCTATAGGAGGACAACTTCGGCAGGGCGTAATATCCAGATCTATGGGCAATGACCTCTGCAAAGAGCTTCCCCGACCCTTTCAGAGTACCTGCAAGACTGGGGACCTTACGGTAAACTCTATCCCCACTTGAGAAGTGGCACCCCTCGAGGAAATTATAGCCTAGTAAACAACACAGCATTCGCACAGGATTCTGATTAATGGATAATTCTTCTGGGCTTGGTCTGTTTTGGCGGGCGTTTTCGGACAGCAAAACCTCTTCCTAGCTGATTTATCTACTATGGATTGCCGCCCCGTAGTAGCATAATATTTGTAGGCATAAATATATAATGAGTCGAAGGTAATAGGCTTGAGACTGTCTGTGCAGGATTTCGATTGTAATTGACAGAAGAGCATCGCCAAGTGCTGAAAACCATGTTGTGACCAAGAGGGGCCTAGGATTGCAAAAAGCCTCCATTCATACTGGAGGTCCCAGGGACGTCTTGCTGTCCGATTCTAAGCCAGCTTAAGCGCTTCGGTATAGACTTGAGAAGATGTGTTGGTCCCCGTCCTGCACTGGTATCTGGGACCATTGCTTTTCCTGAGGCCAGAATAAATTTTAATGATTTAAAAAATATGAAAATTGGAACTTGGAATGTCACGACGTTTAAAAAAATACCCATCGTATTAACTGACGAATTAAGACGATTTGAACTGGACTTATTAGGAGTTTCAGAAACTCATATCCCTGGGGTACGAAGCATGAAATTAGGTGATATAGAATTTATTTACTCAGGCAGGAAGGATAGGGTACATAGACAGAGAGTAGGGCTCATGATGAATAAGGAAGCTGCTAAGTCTTGTTTAGGCTAGGAAGGCATTAATAGTTGAATACTAATCGCTCATTGTATGACAAAAAAGGTCAGGGTATCAATTATAATAGTATATGCCCCTGTAGAACCGACTGACAGAGATACTAGTGACTCAGATAAATTTTACTTACAGTTACAGGAGCAAAAAGACAGGGTTCCGGGTAGAAATACTGTGTTTTTAATAGGAGATTTTAACGCCCAAGTCGGTAGAAATAGGGATAGATGGTATCCTAGCCTAGATAATTTGGTGTAGCATTACTGTAGATAATAGTAATGGCAACAGACTGCTGCAATTTTGTATGTATTACAATCTAGTTATAATAAACACGGTGTTTGGCATGGGCACCCATAAAGGGGGGGGGGGGGCAGGAGGGGGCACCAGCCCCCTCCTGACTGAATGATGCTGCCTTATTTTTGTTTTGATGGATTAATGCTGCACGGCCCATAAGTTAACATGGTGTTCAAGTGATGGTAAGACAGCAAACCTTATTGATTATGCTATTACAAACAGAGGACTGTCAGGATCAATACAAGATACCAGGATATATAGGAGCGCTGTTATTGATGTTGAAAGTAAAGATCACCATCTAGTAGTGTCTAGGATTAATTTAAAGCTGAAATTTCGGAAGCGTAACTACCTCCCGGGAAGTTATGATATTGGTAGACTCCAGCATGAGAATTTGAAAGAAACTTTCCAGGGATAGTTGAATACTAAAGTGGAGAGTTTGTTGACAATGTGGAAGATGGATGGAATAATTTTAGGAAAACAATTTGTGAAGTTGTTCATGGCGTCTCAGGGAAGAAAGTTAGGAGTGGAGCTAGAAATATTAGTAAAATAGCTGTATGTTTACTAGACAGGAAGGGGCTTGTACAAGAATTATCTGAGTGATAGGTCATAAGAAAACATAAGGAATGTAAAGAAAGTGGAAAAAACATTAAAATATGAACTAAGGAGGTGTGAAGTGGAGGCCATGGATAAAACTGCCGAGGATCTGGAAGATGCAGATAGACGGCATATTAGTAAAATATTGTACTGGCATGTTAATAAATTGAGAGGGGGTAGTCAATCCGGACTTATCCCAGTTAAAGATAGGAATGGGGCCACAATTAGCGATAAGTCCTCAGTTTTATAGATTATGAGCAAGCATTCGATTCTATTGACAGAAGAGCTTTAGCGAAGGTCTTTTCCTTGTATGGTATACCAGACAAATACATTAAAGTGATTAGTCATATGTACGAGAATAACACTGCTGCGGTAGGAAATGGGTTAGCAGCTGGTTTTGTATTAATTTAGGAGTTAAGCAGGGCTGTGTTCTATCCCCCTTTATGTGGATTATTTTGAATAGACTTCGTCTTAAGGAGCACATGAAAGACAATAGGAGACCACGGAATCAAATGGGGAGGAAAAACTTTCCTGGACCTAGATTATACTGATGATTTAAGTATCCTAGATGAAAGTGTGAGCAAAATGAATGAACTTTTAGGGGTTTTGCGAGTTCAGGGTCCTATAATAGGGTTAAAAAATAACATTAAGAAGACTAAGTGACTAAGGCTAGGAATAATTGAAGATAAAAAGGTGACGTTGGGTAACGAAAAGATTGATCAGATGGATAACTTCACTTACCTTGGTAGTATTATTAGTAAGGACTGTGGGAGCAGTGATGATGTTAAAAGTAGAATAGCCAAGGCTTATGGTGTTTTTTTCACAGTAAAAACAATTCGCAAGAAGGAAGATAAGTCTGCAAGCCAAAATTAGAATTTTGGAAGCTACGGTGATGAAAGTGGTCAAACATGGCTCTGAAGCATGAGCGCTCCGAAATGCAGATGAAGATTTGCTAGATGTTTTCCAAAGAAATTGCCTATGAATTTTTCAGGGTACCCGGCTGACTGACCATATTTCAAACACTAGGATGTACAAAAAGTGCAGCTCAATCTCGCTTTCTACGGCTATAATGAGAGAAAGATTGAGATGTCTTGGGCACGTTCTGCGGATGAAGGATGACAGATTGTCCTTTCCGGCCAAGCGTCTAGGACTAAACAGAAAGCAGGTCGTCCTTGGCTGGGGTGGGAGGATGTCATAAAGAAAGATTTAAAGGAAATGGGAACTTCCATGGAGGGTGTAAAGAGGAAGGCCGTTTCATCTTTGGTTTAGCGTATCAGTTTAAATTTCTTTGAAAGACTTCTTTTACGATAGTGTGAGTGAAAAGCCAGGTTTTCATTCTATCTGAAAGCAAGGCGGCATAAAAAACCATTAGGACAGAGAAAAATAGGAGAAAACTTTGCTTATTTATCCAAAAATGTAAATTTTTACATAAATGACGATTAGAATTTAAGACTTGTACTCCAGTTTCTAAAACTGGGGGCTATAGCACCATTTTGTTGGTACTAATAGTAAAATATAGCAAGGCTGATCTGGTACGCCAATGAGATAGGAACGTTAGACACCCCTTCAAACACCTTTTTGAAATTCTGGTTAGTATGGGCAGTGGTTGGTTTTATACTAGGTTGCAGCTGCTACTATAACAGTGATTGGGGACTGCAAACCTCCAGTCAAGGGCTTTCAACAATATTACTCTCAACAGTGCACTTTTAAAGTTTCTTAGCCTTCTTCACTTTAGAAATGACAACAAAAGGGTCATTGTTGGCAAATGACCCTTTCTGGCAAATATTATCTTAATAAATTTAGTTCTTTCTACGAATACAAACCGCCTTTAGAATTCCTTGGAAGAGCTAGATTGTGCTCTAGAATCCTAATTGATCTGTTTCAATTGTTACTCACAGCTCTTCACTACTTATTTATTCCATTATTTGTTATTGCAATTATACTATCTATTGATACAGATTCCCAAGCTTGCTCGATTGAGTACTAAACTTGGAGGCTTGAATCTTAGTTCCTTATTACACAAATTTCATGTATTTAACTACTTTTAATGGTATTTGCACAAATATTCTCATGCATTTTGGTAATGGAATAAGATGGAAAAACCATTGAGGCTGCGGAAGTTATTGCAGTACACCGGCTATAAGACTCTCATCTGAAGACAGAGCATTTAAGTTCGAGCATTCGATGCATTCGATTTAAGTTCGAGACAGTCTGCAATAACGATGTGAAGCAAATAAATTACAATACTCGTGACTACCACGGAGTTAAGTAGATTTTGGTAATGCTGCTCGTCGTTTTCTTAAATACCTGCTCTCTTTTTACTCTGTTGTATCTAATATGTTCGATTGTGTCACAATAATGATTCTCAGTGCATACTTCTTGAAGTAAAGGTATTTTACAAATTATATTTAGAGTTTCTATATCCGCACCAAATTAGACAAGTATCTTACTAAACTCAAGGCTTATCATTAGGGGTAGCAACAGACAGAGTTTTCTCTGGTAAATGTCCCTAATGTTTCGGTTTGTTTCGTTTTCAAGAAGATATTTCACTACCCCAAAATTATGTTTCTCAGAATATACTGCTTCAAGTAATCTTTCCTGAGCTCGGGGAATATATTTTGCATCAAATGAATCATATTGTAGACCTACATTATTGAAGGTGTGAACAGAACCTACGTTCTGGTATTACAATGAAACTGGAGGGTCTACTTCCAGGTCAGACGAAACAGTAGCTGCAACCTAGTAAAGAGCGAACCACGGCCCTTGCTAAACAAAAACAAAAAATTCGTTTCCCAAAACAGTATCGTGAAATATTTTTGTAAGTGACCCTAATTCGGAAATAGTAACTATTATAAAGGTTTAACTGAACGTTGATTTTATCTTGGACAATTTTTTTTCGAAACTTTTGGAAAGAGTCGGAAACCTCTGAACATGACCTCAAATAAGAATTGACCATGAAACTTTGAAATCCACTTCCTTCAAAGCTTTAACTGGGGGGTTACTGTCCCTTGTCTTGAAAAACAACGAAAAGCACATTTTTAAATGACACACTGATGTGTCTCCTATCTCATCATTAACAGCTACGGGAAGACTTTAGAAAGATGGTTAATAGCTTATTCGGAAGTTATTGCTAATATCTACTCGTTTTTACAAGTCTTGATAGCACAGAATATAGAGTCACGAGGCACCAACAATGACCCTTTTGTTGTCATTTCTAAAGTGAAGAAGGCTAAGAAACTTTAAAAGTGCACTGTTGAGAGTAATATTGTTGAAAGCCCTTGACTGGAGGTTTGCAGTCCCCAATCACTGTTACAGTAGCAGCTGCAACCTAGTATAAAACCAACCACTGCCCATACTAACCAGAATTTCAAAAAGGTGTTTGAAGGGGTGTCTAACGTTCCTATCTCATTGGCGTACCAGATCAGCCTTGCTATATTTTACTATTAGTACCAACAAAATGGTGTTATAGCCCCCAGTTTTAGAAACTGGAGTACAAGTCTTAAATTCTAATCGTCATTTATGTAAAAATTTACATTTTTGGATAAATAAGCAAAGTTTTCTCCTATTTTTCTCTGTCCTAATGGTTTTTTATGCCGCCTTGCTTTCAGATAGAATGAAAACCTGGCTTTTCACTCACACTATCGTAAAAGAAGTCTTTCAAAGAAATTTAAACTGATACGCTAAACCAAAGATGAAACGGCCTTCCTCTTTACACCCTCCATGGAAGTTCCCATTTCCTTTAAATCTTTCTTTATGACATCCTCCCACCCCAGCCAAGGACGACCTGCTTTCTGTTTAGTCCTAGACGCTTGGCCGGAAAGGACAATCTGTCATCCTTCATCCGCAGAACGTGCCCTAGACATCTCAACCTTTCTCTCATTATAGCCGTAGAAAGCGAGATTGAGCTGCACTTTTTGTACATCCTAGTGTTTGAAATATGGTCAGTCAGCCGGGTACCCTGAAAAATTCATAGGCAATTTCTTTGGAAAACATCTAGCAAATCTTCATCCGCATTTCGGAGCGCTCATGCTTCAGAGCCATGTTTGACCACTTTCATCACCGTAGCTTCCAAAATTCTAATTTTGGCTTGCAGACTTATCTTCCTTCTTGCGAATTGTTTTTACTGTGAAAAAAAACACCATAAGCCTTGGCTATTCTACTTTTAACATCATCACTGCTCCCACAGTCCTTACTAATAATACTACCAAGGTAAGTGAAGTTATCCATCTGATCAATCTTTTCGTTACCCAACGTCACCTTTTTATCTTCAATTATTCCTAGCCTTAGTCACTTAGTCTTCTTAATGTTATTTTTTAACCCTATTATAGGACCCTGAACTCGCAAAACCCCTAAAAGTTCATTCATTTTGCTCACACTTTCATCTAGGATACTTAAATCATCAGTATAATCTAGGTCCAGGAAAGTTTTTCCTCCCCATTTGATTCCGTGGTCTCCTATTGTCTTTCTTGTGCTCCTTAAGACGAAGTCTATCCAAAATAATCCACATAAAGGGGGATGGAACATAGCCCTGCTTAACTCCTAAATTAATACAAAACCAGCTGCTAACCCATTTCCTACCGCAGCAGTGTTATTCTCGTACATATGACTAATCATTTTAATGTATTTGTCTGGTATACCATACAAGGAAAAGACCTTCGCTAAAGCTCCTCTGTCAATAGAATCGAATGCTTGCTCATAATCTATAAAACTGAGGACTTATCGCTAATTGTGGCCCCGTTCCTATCTTTAACTGGGATAAGTCCGGATTGACTACCCCCTCTCAATTTATTAACATGCCAGTACAATATTTTACTAATATGCCGTCTATCTGCATCTTCCAGATCCTCGGCAGTTTTTTCGATGGCCACCGCCTCACGCCTCCTTAGTTGATATTTTAATGTTTTTTCCACTTTCTTTACATTCCTTATGTTTTCTTATGACCTATCACTCAGATAATTCTTGTACAAGCCCCTTCCTGTCTAGTAAACATACAGCTATTTTACTGATATTATTTGAAAAAAACTACGTTTTCTAAAGAGTTAAAGAGGCTGAGTTACAAGGTCGAACCTTAAAACGTACAGGGATTAGGAGGCACAGTTGGGGGCTGCCGCCCCCAAACCCCCCGCTTTCGCAGCCTTTAAATATAAAAAAAATTTCTTTAAACTGAAAGTAAGGAGCGACATTAAAACTTAAAAAGAACAGAAATTATTCCGTATATGAAAGAGGCTGTGCCCTCCTCAACGCCTCGCTCTTTACGCTAAAGTTTTTATTGTTTAAAAAAGAGTTGTGAGAAAGTCAAACTTTAGCGTAAAGAGCGAGGCGTTGAGGAGGGCACAGCCTCTTTCATATACGGAATAATTTCTGTTCTTTTTAAGTTTTAATGTCGCTCCTTACTTTCAGTTTAAAGAAATTTTTTTTTATATTTAAAGGCTGCGAAAGCGGGGGGTTTGGGGGGCGGCAGCCCCCCAACTGTGCCTCCTAATCCCTGTACGTTTTAAGGTTCGACCTTGTAACTCAGCCTCTTTAACTCTTTAGAAAACGTAGTTTTTTTCAAATAATTTCTGCACGTTTTTGTACAGTTTATTACTTATTATTGCTTGACTAACTGTTAGCTGATCGTGTCAGGAGTTAAAGTTGGGGGGCTTCCGCCCCCCAAACCCCCCGCTCTTGAACATTCTTGTGTTAAGGCTTTTAATTCCTGAATACTCAAATCACGTCGTACAGGGTGCCTCCTAATCCCTGTACGTTTTAAGGTTCGAACTTGTGACTCAGCCTCTTTAACAGCCCCCCAACTGTGCCTCCTAATCCCTGTACGTTTTAAGGGTCGACCTTGTAACTCAGCCTCTTTAACTCTTTAGAAAACGTAATTTTTTTCAAATAATTTAAAAAAGAAACTGAGTTTCTTTTCAAAGTATATAAAAAAGTTGCTCTGATGGTGAATCGAACCCGAGTTTTCCGCGTGAAAGTCTGAAGTCTCAGCCGCTGGACTATACAAACACAATAGTAATTGTTGTTTAGCAAATAGAAGGTATTTTCGACGCAAGCAAATTCCCAAAAATCTTGATATGTGGTTTTTGGAAAACAGGGAAGGAGTGATCAGATTGAGCTGAAATTTCGACGATAAGCTCCCAGGCCCCAGGAAAGCTTATCCTCTAAATTTCAGCCCGATCAGACAACGTTAAAGGGGGGGTTGTGGAGGGAAAAATTAACATGGGCTAATATAGGAAAACGAGGTTTTTCGTAAATGTAAATTCGGGGGATAATTTTTTCGGTCTGAAAATATCAAAAGGCCCTAACAGGTCGAATTCTGCTTCGAATGAGTCCTCATTCAACCGGATCCGTTGCCAACTGTGGCCTGTAGGCGTGGCTAACAAAAAAAAAAGAGATGAATTTTAAGTGGCTATATTTGGTTTTTGGAAAACAGGGAAGGAGTGATCAGATTGAGCTGAAATTTCGACGATAAGCTCCCGGGCCCTAGGAAAGCTTAACCTCTAAATTTCAGCCCAATCGGACAACGTTAAAGGGGGGCTGTGGTGGGAGGGTCCAAACTTCCGGCCCAGTTTACCCCATGAAGATAAAGTCGGAGGAGGATGAAATTTTGCAAGTTTCTTAGTTTGAGCTTGGGCTACAAAATGCAATTACCGCCGTCTCTCTGCGACCTCTAGGACCTGAAATCGCTTAACATTGTGGTGGGTCGCCTCTTTATAGAGGCACAAGTGTGCCTCCTTGATTTCTAGCTGAGTCTTCTTTCCTTTCTATATTTCCTTCCTCCGATTCCTTTCCACTTCCTAGTAGTTACGTTACAAAAGCATCGGCAAGAAAAACAAACAAAAACGCACCTGTGTTAAATCTCTGCTCGGACTCCAAAATACTTTCCATCTGAGGAGTTTTTTTGCAGATAGGTGGCTCTACAAGGCTCAGCAGACTGAAGCAACTTTGAAAAGAGTGTAAGATCAAGGCATGGTGTAACAGAAAGTGAATATCAGAAGGGACTTTCCAGCTGGTTGAAAATGTCGTCACCAATAAAGCTCGGTAGGAAAAGAAATGGATTCGGAACGCCGGTAGGCTATTTGTTCAGATGGGGAAAAATGAACCGAAAATTCGTGCTCCTCTTCGAAAAATACCCCGTGAGCGTGTGTCGCTTGATTTTTTTTTACTTCATACAAAAACAAAAACAAAACATAAAAAAGAATTAAATGATTAAACATGATGTTTCTGTCTAATAAAAGAGCACAAAAACAATCGTTTCTTAAAAGGGAAACCATCAATAAACTACTTTTCTTTTCACGGTTCCTCATTCTCGGATTCTGGAAATACCTAAAAAATAGGCGCAAAAAACGTGAAAAAAAGGGAATTTCGCAACGGGATGGAGATTTAGATTTTTGATATGTTGTAGAGCTCTCTTTTCTGAACACAGTGGTGCAAAAATAATTTCTGTACCAATTTTTTCCGTATCTTTCCCCTACTATCAAGCCTATCCTAGAGGACAGGCTGGGTACAAAAGGTTAGAGCTGTTACGTTGCCATGATATGGTTTGGGGTCATCGGTCTATCATAACCTTCTTCCTCCGTCCCTATCTCCGGAAGAAAAACCCTACTTTCGTGGCCTCGTAGTGACATCCAGGTGCACCTTTCATGAGTTTGCTTAACCAGGACCGTGACAGTGTTGCAGGGTGACCCTGAGGAGTGGCGCCCTTCAAAGAAATTATAGCCTAGCATACGACACGGAATCGCACTGGATTTTGATTTATGGATAAATCTTTTGGGATAATTCTTGCTGTTTGGTTCTAAACTGTCTTAAACGCTTTGTGTAAACTTGAGAAGGGTCTACACAGGTAGGAACCATTGCTTTTCTTCAGGGCATAACAATTTCACTAACAAAAATAATATAAACTATCACTTGGAATAGTACAACGTTGAGAAACAAACAAAATTGTGTTGTTCCGACTGACAAATTAAGATGGTTCAGATTGAACTTATTAGCAGTTTCAGAAACTCTTCTCCCAGAGTTAGGAAAGATGAAATTAGGTCATATTGAACTTATTTGTTCACATAGGAAGCATTAAGTACATAGGCAGGGAGCAGGACCCCCGACGAACAAGGAAGCTTCTTATTTAAGTTGGAAATGTACTAGGCTAATAATAACATTCTAGTTGTTCATTTTATGACTAAATCATGTAGGGTGTTAGTCATAGTGGTGATACTATGACTACTACATCACTATACTATACTATATCACTACTATCAGTATAACTATACTATACTATACAGTATACTCTACAATAATACTATACATATATGATACTATACTATACAGTGATACAGTGTTTTTATTTGTGACTGTTTGTTTCAATAGAAATGTATCTTTATCTTACCTTTCCTCACCGGCATCAAAATCTTACTGTTCTCTAACAGTAATGTATATCACCTAGGCACGTAGACAAAACGAAGGAGGGGTGGATTTCAGGCTCATTTATTCAATTTTATATCACTATACTGTATCACTACTATGATAGAGATATTAGCGACTCTGATGAATTTTACAGACAGTTACATGGCCAAATAAACAGGGCTATCATAGCTAACAATGCAACATTTTTATAAAAGGACTTTAATGTCCAGGCAGCCAGAAATAGAGACAAATGGTACCTTATCCCAGGAAAATCTAGTATAGGAAAGGAAGGTTGATGTACACTACTGCTTGAATTTACGGTGTTTACGGTGTTTGGTCATAAAATGGCCGGAAAGTTAACATGGTACTCACAAGATGGTAAGAAGGTCAACTTTACTAATTATTTCATTGTAAATCGAAGACTGACAGAATCAATACAAGACACTAGAGTATATAACAGTTTTTTCATTGATGTTAAAAGTAAAGATCACCATCTAGTAGTGTTTAGAGTTAACTTAAAGCTTGAATTTAGAAGGAATAACTACCTCCCAGAAAGTTATGGCATTGGTGGACTCTAGGATGAGAATTTGAGAAGAACTTTCGAGAAACAGTTCAATATATAATTTTAATTTAAAATCTGACAATGTAGAAGATAGATGGGGCAGTCTTAGGAAAATGGTTTGCGAAGTAGCAGAGGGTGTCTAAGGGAAGAAAGTTAGAGATGCAGCTAGGAATGTTAGAAAGCGCAAATGCTTTAAGCCTGGTAGAAAAGAGGAGGGTTTTTAAAAGAAGTTTTGAGTGATGGATCGTATCAGATTAAGAGGGAAGTAAGTAAAGTAGAGAAGGATTTAAAGTATGAACTGAGGAGGTGTGAAGTGGAGGCCATGGGTAAAATTGTCGAGGATCTAGAAGATGCAGTCAGACGGCATAAAAGCAAAATATTATACATAATATTATTAAGTTAATAAAATTATTACAATAATATTATTAATAATATTAAAATATGATTAACAGACAGCATGATAAGAAACTGAGATGAATTAGTCAGTCTGGACGTGTCCCAGTTGAAGTACAGGGCCTTAATTACTGGGAATGAAATAAACAGTAATTGTACTGAATATTTTGAGAATGTGTTAAACCACAATAAAATTGTAGAAAATGACGTAGAAAATAATGATTTTTTTACTATTTGAAGTGAAGGATATTTGTTTTAATAGTGCTTCAAGTGCTGATAATGCGGTAAATGATTATTAAAATATGGTGGTTGCGATGTTCGGGATAAATTGCTGAAGATTATAAATATGATTTTTGAAAAAGGTTAAGTACCTAGTGATGACTATTTACTATAAGGAAATCTTCTATAATTTTCAAAGAAATCCTAGAAAAACTTTTTTTTCTCAACGTTTATTATCCAAAGAAACTATTCTTTGAACTACAGTGCCTGATACTTTTTATTTAATTTTTCACTTTGCATCAAAATAAGGTAATGAAAAATCAACGTTTCCATGAACACAAAACTTCCACTACACACTTCACCTTATATACACATAAAAAACACTATGAACAATCAAGTTTCTTTTTTGAGATCTTTATGTGCCGGCACCAAATATTTGTCACAAATATTATCTCTTTTCTAAAGACTTGAATTTATTTTCTAGCTGTTTCGAATAGTTTTCAAGATGTTTGGCAGCCTTTTCTAACTTATCTACGCTTTCTTCAATAGAATTAAGCTGATTAAGGTACGGTTCCAGCTCACGATCTGAAAAAAGACAAATCAGACGTTTTCTCTAGCAGTTTTTCATTAAGACGCCTTGAAAGTATTGATGAGATTAAGTTTCGCACGCATGTAAATATTTGCCTTTTTCAAAGCGCGATTTAATTGAATGCATAAGCTGAAATATTATAAGTCAATAAAAACATGTTTTTGGTTATGAAATAAAAACATAAAAACATACGTCAATAAAACAACGTCAATAAAAACATGTTTTTGGTTACGAAATAAAAACATAAAAACATACGTCAATAAAACAACGTCAAACAACGTCAATAAAAACATGTTTTTGGTTATGAAATACTAAGGAGATTAAAATGATATCTTACTGTTTGAATTGGAAAAGTGGAAACTTACACAGCCAGATATATCTATAAATCAGTGAAAATCTAAAATTCACTTCTTAACGCAAAAGACATTCTTGCACACTTACGCAGTTTTAGGCAGTAGCGGGACCAAATTTAAAATAAAGAAAGGTGGGTGAAAAATCAGCCCTAAATGAGCTAAAAATATATTTCCTGTGCACGCAATGGCAGCTTATAAAAAATTCTCGCTTCTGCATAATGATGTTACCATATAATTTCTAACTAACTCAGAGTACAAGCCATCAGTTTGCCACCCATTGGGCAAAAAAGAACGGCTGAAAACCGTTCAGACTTGAACAAAAGTTTCTTCTTCCGAAAAACCAAGTGGAAATGAAACTAATTAAATTCTGAAACAAAAAAAACGTCAACAAAGACCTAAATAAATAAAATAGCGAAAAGAAGGCCCTTAGCCTCCCATTGATAAATAGTCACAAAGTAAATGGTATAAGCTCCACTACCTTATTTTCATTTATTTATAGTTTTATTAAATCTATTAATCATCAGTTGAGTATCGCCCAGCTCTAGCGAAAGGACCTTGGGGGTCGTCCGGGAAAATCGCAAATTTTCCCGAATTTTGGTACTTTTTATTCAAACTACGAATATAATTTGTTTTATTATTGCCCCCTCTACCCCACAAAAACTCCTGTGTACGTGCCTGCATAGCTCCAATATAGTAATACAGCAAAGTCAAATTATAAGTAGAATCTAAACGCACTTTCCAGGTTTATCACCATAAAACTTAATGATTACAATAAATGGTTTTGATGAGTTACATTAAACTTAATCAAATTCATAAATATGGAATCAGCTTAATAATCCTACTCTTTTGGTGTGTCAACTATTACCAAAAAACTATTTTTCAAAGTTTTGTATTTTTTTTGTTTGTTTATTTTTGTTTGTTTATTTTTCACTCCTTATTTGAAGTTCGTTACCACGAGCTGTTTAAAAGGGGAAAATAGTACCTATTGTAAATAAGTGTAGCCTATTATAAACCTAATTTAAAAGCATTTTATTAGTTTATTAATTATCATATTTTTTCAAAGTACCAAGGACATCGAAATTAAAATTTTCCTCCTTGGATCCATCTCAGGTCTATTCCTGCATGAAAAAACTCAATTTAATTAATGTTTTGTAATTTATTAAGACGTATTTGGTTGTATAAGTTTCTGCTTACCCAATTTAATCAAATTTCATTTTCAATTGTCCATAATTCTTTAATGTTTTTGTTATCTTTTTATTATTATGCAAGCTATATCGAAAATATGTATACATACATATTATTATAGGGATAAACATATATAATATACTTAACAAAATTTTTCCTATAATAGGTAGGCTACTATTTCCCCTTTGAATATATCATAAAATTCCTGCATGTAATTGGTATGAAAAAAAAGAATTACATTTTCCATTCAGATCCTCAATTGTTTTTTTGACACCAGTTGCCAGATTGACAAGATCCGCATATTTGGCTGTTGTGACTTTGTTCATTGTTTCAACAACCTTATAATCTTCCTAAAAAAGTAAAATGAAAGGTTGACCATTACATAAACTAAATTAAACATCAATAAAATAGTAGTATTGGGCTATATAGGAATGTAAAAAAAAAAAACGAAATTGGTATACACAGCCAAAAGCTTATGTGAGGGAAGGGGAGGGGCTGACGATATTTTTCAAGAAATAGGAGTTTGATGTAAATAATTAGCTTATGTGGCCTTAATATCCAGACTGCTACACATTACAACAAGACAAAACCAAATCCAAAAGCGGTCCTTGGATTTGCCTTGAGTTGAAAGCACCCTGGGCGCTACTGGCTGTGCAGGTGCGGATATGATGTATGTGACGAGCATGATAAACCAAAATATTCCAGTTATCTAACCACAAAACACAAAAAGGAATGTGACAACAGACTATTATAGAAGAAAGGGAGCTGAAAAGAAAATAGGAAAAAAACCATAAAGACAAAAAAGAACGTTTTTGTGCAATCAAGCAAAAAACCTTTAGGACATAGACATAGACATTTTTATTTTACCAAAAAAAAACTTTCAACAAACATCAGAAATAACTAGACAACCACATTAAGATTAAAAAAAAATCCTGTTGGTGGCTGTATCTTCTAACCGCCCTTTAATCAAAAATAAATAAAAACAATAATAATTATTAATAAATTCTTATTTTTTCAAAAAAAAAAAAAAAAAAAGAGGTAAGGAAAAAAAAGTCAAGAAAACCATTTACATTGTCACACTCTAACCATAACCCCCCCCCACCCCCTTCCCTCTTCCTCTCCCCCCCCCTCCTTTCCCTCTTCCTCCCCCCAATCTCCAAAAATTATCCTCCTTTTTCAACAAAAAAGATTCTTTAACTTTTTCTTAAATGAAACTAAGTTATCGGCCGCTCTAATACTATCCGGGAGATCATTCCATAGCGAAACAGATATGTTCCGTAAAGCAAAACTTGACCTTGTTGAATGTCGGATCTCACTGACCAAATGGTCAACAGTTCGTGTAGAATATTCACGGTAGAGAGAATTGCGGGAAAATACATTCCAAAAGTACTCAGGAGATAACATATTCAGACACTGATAGACAAACACTGATAACTGATAATCACGCTGCTGCCCAACATTCAGAATGCCAAATTTTTTGTAAGATTGGGCAGTGCTTTCACAATGGCACATCTCTCCGAGTACTCTGATTGCTTTATTCTGAGCAATTTGTATCCTTTTATAGTTGCCGATGAAATTACTCGGCCATACCGAGCATCCGTACCCAATATAAGGGTGTACAATAGCGCTGTAAATGAGCTTGAGGGTTTACAGAGGAAAGGTATGCTTCAGTTTTCTCAGTATCCCGAGTCCTCTGGCAGCTTTAGCTGATACTATCTCGCTGTGTTTTTTCCAGCTGAGATTGCAGTCGATATGAAAACCCAAGTAACGGAGGTCATATAAAAGGAGGTTTGACTGGTCATAATTTGAGAGCTTTAATTCTTCTTTTGCTATGTTAACTTACAACTTGATATAAATGATATTAATTACTTATCATCAATGTAATTATAATTTCAATAATTAACATAATCCTACAATATTTTGCTGTCCCTGTAAACTCCAGCTCTGTCACAGTCGAGCGACGTCATACGCGAGCTAACCGAAACTATTATCTTTATGACTCTCATTATATATATACATTATCTATCCACTCTCTTTCAGCCAGAAATAATTGTATATGAATTTATTTATTTATTTTTTAATTTATTTATGTATATTTTCTTGAGAACGGCAGGACATTTTTTTTTTCTGAAAATTGACAAATCGAAAAAATTCCGGCCTGAAAAAACTATCTAGACTTTTTCCGGCCTGAAAAAAACTATCTAGATGCTATGAAAAGTTGGTAATAGTTGTTATTGTTGATATACACTCGCCTCTATAGCGTCTTCTAATAACCACTTGTTTTTAAAGTTAATAGAAAAAAAGAAGAATTTTTTAACAGATTTTTAGATTCTAGATATCTTGCTTTTTTGAACAGTACCATTTATTTTTTATCTATTTCAAGAACGATTGTGACCCCTTTTATTCTTAGCACTCAACGTTTCTGATAATTTTCTTGTTTTTAAGGAATATCTCTTTTCTTCAATATCCTTGTCATCGTCCAATTGAGGCCAAAAAAGGTAGAAATTAAAATTTCAGATGAAATTTTCATCAACAGATCTATAAGCAGGAAATAACCTTAAAACTAAAGCCTATTATCTTTATTCACTTATTTACATATCATATTTGGTACTGTTGTACTAAACGGACTCTTTTATATAGTGCTAGTTTGGTTAATGCTAATGAAATAAAATAGGATGACTATATAATAGTTTAGAAACAAATTTGGGCTATATATTTGCACATTGGGGGGGGGGGGAGCATAGCATATATTAAATACGTAACCTAACCTAACCTAGGTACCTTTCTCCCCCCAAAAAAAAACCCAAGAAACAACAATTTAAATATCGTATACGCAATTAAAACCACGCTATACATTGTATTTCTCTACCGCGGTGTCATGTATTATCCCGTAAAAAACGGGTTTTTCAAGGCGTCTCGAGTTTGAGATATAAAAAGAGTCCCTTTAGTACAACAGTACCCCATACTTTTACCTTTGTATTATATACTTCAAAAGGTGAAATAAGGAGAGGGGAATAAATAGAACAAAGATCTATGGATTCTAATAGAACAAAATAATAATAATACAAACTAATAATAATAGAAATAGATACTAATAATTCAAGACTATGGATACTAATAGAACAAGATACTAATAACCCTTACCACCTTTTCGACTACAGCATCCAAATTGTGGTGCTCATCAGCAGTTCAGCGAAATTGCCACAAACATTTTGACACGTTATTAAGATACACTTACATCGGAAAACTTTGGTTTTTCCTGAAGATAATTTTCAATATCAGAGCAAGTTTTTGTTGCTCATCCAATCTGTGGTGCTCAGCTGCAGCACAGCCAAGCCCCTAGTGCTCAATGAGAAAATTGCACACAAATATTTTGACACATTATTAAGATACACTTACATCGGAAAACGTTGGTTCTTCCTGAAGATAATTTTCAATGTCAGAGCAAGTTTTTGTTGCTCATCCAATCTGTGGGGCTCAGCTGCAGCACAGCCAAGCCCCTAGTGCTCAATGAGAAAATTGCACACAAATATTTTGACATGTTATTAAGATACACTTACATCAGAAAACGTTGGTTCTTTCTGAAGATAATTTTCAATGTCAGAGCAAGTTTTTGTTGCTCATCCAAACTGTGGTACTTACCTGCAGTGCAGCCAAGCCCATAGTGCTCAATGAGAAAATTGCACACAAATATTTGGACACATTATTAAGATACACTTACATCGGATAACGTTGGTTCTTCCTGAAGATAATTTTCAAAATCAGAGCAAGTTTTTGTTGCTCATCCAAACTATGGTGCTCACCTGCAGTGCAGTCAAGTCCCTAGTGCTCAATGAGAAATTTGTAAAAAATATTTTGATACATTATTAAGGTACACTTACAATGGAAAATGCTAGTTCTTCCTGAAGATAACTTTCAATTTTGTCAAATGCCTCCACTGCCATTTTACTCAATTGCTGATCATTTGCATTGGCAGCTTCAAAGCTACTTGTGCTAGTTGACAAAGTTGATGCTAAGAAATAAAAATGAATGAACAATTAAAGAAACGAAATAGAGAATTGAACAATATGTTAAAAAACAAAGATTCCAAAGATGGGATTGAAAATGACCAAAAATGAAAAAAAAAACCTCAGTCAACCTTGAACCCTAAAAAATAAAGCATTTCAAGTTATGTGTTCAGATTCACGAAACAACACTAAAAACTAAGCCAGGTGCACCCCAAGCAAACAAGAGGGCGTATAACACTTAACAAGAGTTTATGTAAACGTAACCATAAACAACGAGAAATTTCTCCCTAGATTCTCAAAAATGTTTTTTGGTATTTCGTTGAAAAAGATCATTCCCTTCAGGTTTTGAGAAAAAATTGGCCCACGCGGCCCAGCCCTAGGTTTATGTGAACTGGTGCCACTGAAGTTATCAAACTACAAACTAAGGTAAACAACAATGTTAATTACCAAAGATATACTATGATCTTTATTTTTCTCCAAATCAAGGAACATTCACAAAGTGTTTTTTTCAGAGAAATTATAATCAATTAGGAAATTTCTTACAGGCAGACATTAATAGACGATGTACCTTTTTGGCATGGAACAAATGAATTAAATGTGTCAGCAGACAGTATTGGTAATTAGAATAGACCTGTAAAAGAGATAGGATATGTTTTTAACTATATTTGAAGCAATTTTTAGGATATAGACGAAAATAAGGAGTCATAAACCAAAAATGAAATGACACAAATTCAAGGTTATCTTTATCAAGATTCATTAAGAAATCTAAAGAGTAAAAATACACACAAAAAAGAACACATAACTGATTTTTTTTTATTACAGGCTTCGCGGCTCCATCACAGGTGATGATATGTCGCTAGTCCTGGTAATTACCTCATTTTCCAACACTGAGGTATTTTTTATACCTTCTCTTGTGCGCGTTAAGGGAAGGATTTTCCGGGATTAACTCTGCCAGCAAGCTATTCCATGTGGCGACCGATCGTCGGGCGAAAATCATTTTCAGATATTCTTGGCGAGGAGTACCCTGCTCAAGGTAGACCTGACGAGCTGTACTTCAGCGAGTTGATCGCAAGGGCTTTGCTCTGTCAGGAACGAGCTTCAATAGCTCTTCTGATGGAGGGTTATACATGTACTTGTAAAAAACCGATATGGACGCCACGTCGAAGCGTTCCTGGATGAACTGTGGGGTTTTACCTATCGTGTTGCCAGAGGTTGCTGCACGAACTGCTTGATTTTGAATCCGTTGGAGTGGAGCGATGCGGCTTTTTGGTGCACCAGCGAAGAGAGGACATGCACATTCCATGACAGGTCTGATGCACGAAATGAATAGTGGCAGAATGTAAGAACTGATGTAAGAGACATAAAAAGTATCAGCAAATAAATGGCTTAAAACTATTCAAAGTCACACAGTTATAAAAGAAAAGAAAGAATGAAAAAGGTAACAAACCTTTTAAGCCACTCATTCTTGAATAGATTTGGATAAAATGATAGCCCTTAAAGGATTGACGTCACTCTTTTAGTTGAGAATCTTCTTTGGAATTCTTGAAAACCAGTGTTCCTTGCTTGATAGTAACTTCGCTTTCCTTTATTCTGAAAAGTCAAATGGCATTCATATACCAGACACTGTCTTGATTGAACAAATAACTCTTGTTTGCACATGTCAGTGGTTTTTGGATTATGTCTTAAAACTGAGTACAACAATGTTCAACTTTCAGCCAATCATATTCATGGAAATTAGCAACATCTTCAACCCCATTGTTATGAAGAAAAAAAAGGAAAGAAACAAAAACAAATTATAGTAGAAGTTTATATTTATTTCTTTCCTATGTGTTTGTTCAATGTTATATGCTCATTTTTGCTTTTATTACTACTGTTCTAGGACCATAATGAAAGAAAAAGCTAAGATGGCTGGGTCACGTTTTACAGATAAATCTTAATAGGTTGTCAAAATACCTTGCTCTCGGCAACCCATCCAGGGTAAAAAAAAAAAATCAGGTTGTCCTCAGACGGAGTAGAAAGAGGCTATAGAGAAGTTTTAAAAGAAACAAGTAAATCAAAACAGATAGAGATAGAGAAGGAGTTTGCATACCTGTGCGGACCTCAGGTGACTGGTTACTGTGATGAGTTGTTAGTAGTAATACTTATTAGAGCAGTAAGTTATGCTATACATATCCAAACATAAATTTTCTGGGTTGTAACATTTATATATATATATATATATATATATATATATTATATATATATATATATATATAATATATATATATATATATATATATATATATATATATATATATATATATATATATATATATATATATATATATATATATAAGCTACATAATTAGTCCATTGTGATAAGCCCTGGATACGACCTCTATTTACCTAGCAAGTATTCTTCAATTATTCTTTCAGTTTTAAATCATTAAATAGTTTAAGAAGCAATCTATCTTCTTTTTAGAAGAAATATAATTAATTCAAAACGAAATGAAAACACTAAATTTATTGTAATAAAAGAAATGATTTCTCTCATAAAAAAATGATCAGTGATTTACATACATATGCACATGCCCTGGGTATACTCCACCAATTTGCCTGGGCAATGGACTGGAAAGTAGTCCATATTGTCCCACTACACAAAGGAGAAAACGAGATTAAACTTACAATTACCAGCCAATCAGCATCACCTCTGCTATTGGAAAAAATCTCAGAAGGTATTTTAAATAAAGCCGTTCTCAGATATCTGATCACAAATAGCCTCCTGTCAAAAAAAACCACATGGATTAAAACCAAGCACACTGGTTAATATAAATCTGATTAACTTGTACAATTACATAATCCCAGCTCCTTGACCAAGGCCTCCAGTCGATATGCTCCAGCTGAACTTTTCTAAAGCGTTTGATAAAGCCTGCCATAAAAGGCCTCCATTCAAAACTGAAGGAAACTGATAAAGCCTCCATTCAAAACTGAAGGAAATAAGAATTGAAGAAGATTTTATGAACTGGATTATGCACTTTTTGAATAGAAGAACGCAGCGGGTCTGAGTCTTTAGTGCTAAACTTAGCAAAAGACTGGTAAGACCGAAATTAGAGTTAGGAATGCGCGCTGCAACACCGATTAATAAAACAGACCAGATGACCCTCAAATCTGTCAAAAAGACGAACAGAAATTAATTAAATAAAACAACAGACTGCATAAACAGGCTAAAAAAAGAGGATGCATGCCAAGTGCTGAGCCTCAAACTGCCAATCCTGACACAGCATCGACGAAGAGGTGACACGATAGAGACCTACAAGTTGCTCAATTATGATGACAACCACTTGCTACAGCTTGCCCAGTAGTCAAACACCAAGGGTCATTCAGCAAAGCTGTTCCACAAGCATGCAAAATCAAGAAGAAGGAATCATTTCTTCTCCAGCCACATCATTAGCCTTGGGAATGGTCTAAGCAAAACAACCGTTTGTTGTTTCAGTTCACCAGTCATTGAAGCCACAATCTTGACAAGGAGAGCTAAACTAAACCATGGCTCATGTAATAGGATGCAGATACTGACTAGTGACTATAATGTCAATGGCAGAATTATCAATGACTAGCGTACACTGGGCTTGTCCTTGAATTACCCAGGCAATTTAAGGTAATATAAGGGAAATATAAAGCTTCCTTTGCTTCACCCTTTTTCAACATTATTTAGGTATTTTCAAAGACAACACTACCATTCCATGACGTACAAATAACAGCTCAATAGAGACAAATCCTTTTATTGGACATTAAAAACAATAACATATCAGATAAGCAGATCAAGCTTATCTGCTGAGGACGGCCACTGTGTATGCGACCAAAATATCTTGAGATTTTTTTTTTATTGTTTTCACTGTCTAATATAAGGATTTGTCCCTATTGACCTGTTATTTGTACGTTAAAATTAGTTGTTTTTATTTGCAGCCTTAAACACGTATCAGAAGAAAAGTTTCTCAAAGCCTTCACTTAATATTCAGACTTAAGTCAAATAAGAATAAAAACATAATTACTATACAGCATTAGTTTTTAATCGTCCAATTGTGAAATCTAGTAAGATTCACAAACAATAACAAAGTAGAGACGAAAACATTAAAAAGCAGGAAATAAGCAACATCACTTATTTCGATAACACAATTTTTTCAACGAAAATCGCTAACTTAAACTTTTAGATTCAAATATAACAATTAAAACATTACAGTAGCAATTAAACAACCTTTTGTTCTTTTGTTTTACTCCTTTCTTTTACATCTTTTGGTCTATTTGTCTTCTTTTACTTGTCGCACTGAGTATAACTTGTGAACATAAAATTAGTGACAATATAATTTAATTTGATTAATATAATTTAATATGATTAAATACCCTGGTATGAAAGGTTGGAGCTGTTCTGGTATTGTAAGATGGATTGGGGTCTCGCTCCTTCAGAAGTTCCTTCCTCCGTCCCTATCCCCGACAGGAAAATCCTGCTTGCGTGGCCTCATATTGACATCAGCGTGGACCTTTAATAAATTTTCCTAACCAAATCTGTGACTGCTAACAGCGCTACAGGATGACCTTCAGGAGTGACACGTTTCAAGGATATCATAGTCTAGTAAATGACACAGTATTTGCACTGGATCTGATCAATGGATAATTCTTCTGGCTTTGATTTGTCTTCATAGGCTTTTCTGAGCTGAAAAACCTCTTCCTAGCTAGCTTATCTATTATGGGTTGCTTCCCAGTAGCATTATATTTGTAGCCATGAATATATGATGAGTCGGAGGTAATATGCTTGAGATTGTCTGTGCACGATTTCGACTCTCGTTGATAAGAGATTCACCAAGTGTGGAAAACCATGTTGTGACCAAGATGGACCGATGATTGCACAAAGCCTACATTCAACCAGGGGTCCCAGGGACTTCTTGCAGTCCGGTTTTTAGCTGGCTGAAGCGCTTCGTGTTGAATTAAGAAGATGTGTTAGTCCCTGTCCTTTACTGGTTCTGGGACCATTACTTTTCCTGAGGCCATAATTATTTCAAAGATTTGAAAAAATATGAAGATTGCAACTTGGAATGTTACAACGTTAAAAAACATTGTGACTGAAGAATTTATACACTTCGAACTGTACTTGTTAGGAGTTTCAGAAACTCATAACCCAGAGGTAGGAAACATGAAATTAGGTGATGTAGTGACTCAGATCAATTTTACTTACAGCTACAGGAACAAATAGACAGAGTCACAGGTTGAAAAATGGTATTTTTATTAGGGGATTTTAATGTCCAGGTTGGTAGGAATAGGAAAAGATGGTATCCTAGCCTAGGTAAATTTAGTGTAGGAAAAGAAAACAGTAAAGGTTTCAGACAGCTGCAATTTTGTAGATATAGCAATCTAGTCATAATGAATATAGTAATTGGTCATAAAATGGCCCATAAATTAACACGGTATTCACATGGTGGCAGAGCAGCTAACCTTATTGAATATATTATTGTAAACCAAAAATGGCAGGATTGATACAAGACACTAGGGTAAATAAGAGTGTCGTTATTCATATTGAAAGTACAGATAACCATCTACTAATGACTAGGGTTAATTTAAAGCTGAAATATAGGGAGGGTAACTACCCTTCGGGAAGTTATGACCTAGGTATACTCTAGGATGAGAATTTGAGATAAACGTTCTAGGAACAGTTGGGTACTAAAGTAAAGAGGTTAAAATTTGACAATGTAGAAGATGGATGGAATAATTTTAGGAAAATAGTTTGTGAAGTTGCTGATGGTGTCTTAGGGAAGAAAGTTAGAAACGCAACTAGAAACATTAGGAGAAATGTTCTATGCTGAATAGAGAGGAGGAGGGCCCTGTAAAAGGCTCATCATTTGAAAATAAAAGGAATGTAAAAAAAAAGAGTAAAAAGCATTAAAATGTGAATTGAGGAAGTGTGAAGTGGAGGCCATAAATAAAATTTATGCCAGATGGCATAATAGTAAAATATTCTACAGTCATGTTAATAAATTGAGAAGAAATGATGAATATAGGAACAGGGCCAGAATTAGTGAGAAGGAAAGAGTTAAAGAGAGATGGGCAGAACATTTTGAGAATGTGCTAAAACGTGACAGAATCATAGGAAAAGATATAGAAAAGAACGAAAAAGTGTGTGAAACTTTGGATGTGAAGGAAGATTTATTTTGTGAGGAAGAATTAGTGACAGTCCTAAAAAAAATTGTAAAATAATAAGGCCCCAGGTGCTAATAGCGTGGTAAATGAGGTTTTTTGAGTATGGTGGTTGTGAGGTTAGAGATATATTACTAAAGATTATGAACATGATTTTTGAAAAAGGGGAAGTACCTAGAGGTTTCAGAAAACTCTAATTAAACCCCTACATAAGAAAGCAATTATAGAGGCATTAACCTGGTTTCTGTGGGAAGCAAATTACTTAGTATGATGAACATTTTTAAACTTGGAGATGCTGTAGATAAATTTTTAACAGAAGAAGAGTGTGGTTGTAGGATGGGTAGACGGTGCGTTGAACAAATATTCACCCTTACACTAATAATTCAGAGGTACCTGAGCCATCAAACGCCTTTAGTCCTCAGATTTATAGACTATGAGTAAGCGTTTGATTCAGCTAGTTGAACAGCTTTGGCAAAGATTCTATCCTTAGATGGTATACAAGATCAATACACTCAGGTGATTAGTGCTATGTACAGGAATAACACTTCATGGTTAAGGTAGGAAATAAGGTTAGTAGCTGGTTTTGTATTAAATTAGAAGTTAAGCAGAGTTGTTTTCTATCCCCATTCAAATGGATCATGCTGATGGACGTTGTCTTAAGAGCACAGCAAAGGCAATGGAAGAACCCAGAATCAAATGGAGAGGTAAAACTCCCCTAGACTTAGATTATGCTGATGATTTAAGCATATTAGATGAAAACTTTAGCAAAATGAATGATTTTTTAACTTTTAGAAGGTTTTGCAAGATCAGGGTGCAAGAATAGGTTTGAAATTAATGTTTAGGAGGCTAAGTTGCTAAGGAAGATATGTCTGCAAACCAAAATTATAATATTGGAAGCTACAGTGATGACAGTGTTCAAGTATAGTTGTGAAGCATAGTTTTTTTTTAACAGAGGAGGATTTACCAGACGTTTTCCAGAGAAATTGGCTTCGGATTGCTTTGAAAACCCAACAGACTGGCTGTATCTCAAACAGTAAGCTGTACGAAAAATGTGGTTCAATCCTGCTTTCTAGGGCTATAATGCAAGAAAAGATGAGATGGCCAGGACACGCTCTAGGGATGAAAGATGACATATTGCAAAAGATTGTCCTTGTTGGCAAACCATCTAGGACCAAACGAAAAGCAGGTAGTTCCTGAGTGGGGTAGAAGGATGTCACAAGGAAAGTTAGGAAAAGTTTGGTGTCACAAGGAAAGTTTGGAGTAGCTAGGATAAAAGTAAACTATCATGTGTGATCTTCCAGAGCTAGGAAAATTGTATGGTCCAGTGAAAGAAAGGGATACACTGTCTTTTTTAGACCCTATTCCTCATCAAGAGAAAGAATTCCCTATAGTTATGCAGCTAATGTCCTTAAATTCATAGAGTCTACTACCAGGCCAAGATTTGCCATTAGGTCCACTAGGCCCGGACCTAGGGGCGCAATAAATTATCACTGAGTGATTTTTTCTTAACAAAAACTAGACTGATGTGATTTATCGTCAAATTGCAAGGTGCACTCTGTTGCTGCAGTTCCTGTTCACACAAAAGCGATTTTAAAACAACACAGGAATTCCTTGGCCACTTATGAACTGTCAGATGTCTTCCAAGAATGGCAGCTGAAAGTTTGGTATCACCTCTCTCTTTCATTACTTTTGACTCATCAGTTGCATTCTGTTCAGTGCTTCCACTATCCCTGAATTTTCGAGGATTTCTCCGGAAATCTCGCAAAAACGGAGCAGCAGAAACGCTTGGGCCTAGAAGCGTCAAATCTGTAATTCTAGCCCTGTCTACTACTTAAAAATTGCGTGAAATTTTTTTGAAGCTTAAACAACTTATAATTTTCAGTTCTTGACAGGTCAAAAGATAGAGCTATACAACCAACAGGATCAGTTTTTACATACACTCATGTCTAATAGATTTTAGTTTAGAATAAACATTAGCATATAATAGTAGACTTGCAAAGCATCAACATTCTAGTAACCTGAAAATTTACTGCACTACATAAATAACTTTCAGAAACAGACTAACAGATCTTAATGGGGAACAGGAAGGTGTTTTATTGTTGCTACATCCATCACCAGATGGTTTACACCCAAGTTTTTTTTTTAAAGAAATGCATGCTTAACTATAAAGCCCCTCACTCACCTATTTCAGAAATCTGTAGACCAAAAATGTGGACTGAAAAAACAAGGAATTCTAAGCAAATCTGCATTACTTCTGCAGTTAGGAGCCTACCTGAAGGAATTGATAACACAGCAAAACTGAAACACTTGACAACAAACAATTTCTTTTCATCTCGTCAGCAGGGCTTTAGAACTGGTGTCAATTGAAACACAACTAATCTATTCATATGAATATGTCACTGAGCTTCTAACCCAGGGGTTTCCAGTTGATATCTTACTTTTTTACTTGGCAAAAACTTTTGGTAAGGTCTACCATAAAAGACCTCAAATTAAGTTTTAAACCATGGGATTGAGTGGGGATGTAATTGAGTGGGTGAGGCAGTTTCTAACAAATCAAAAAGGAAAAATCACTTTTCAATTGAAAGCGGTTGAGTTAGGCAAACAAAACTCTCAGGAATTCACCCAGAGCCTTAATGATCCCCTGGGATGGTAATTTGGAGCACATACCTCCACTCCTTCTCCCTTCAGAAGGTGGTGATCTTTGATGACCTTTAACAATCTTTGTGGTATAAAATGTAAAACCATGCAAAATAGTTGTTCTGTTGAAATGAGGCAGAAGAAAAGTATTTTGAGCCTCATACATTAGCTCAATCCCAATTTACAAAGTTTTAAAGATTTGTAAATTGATTTCTAAAATTTAGGGGAAAACAATTGATATGGCTTAAAATTCTACTGAAATAACAGGAATCACACTTTTAGAAACTAAGGTCAATGGAAAAGAGACTGAAAACTTAAAACTAAGGTAAAACATTTTTTGTCAGAATTTGCCTTTCATGTGTAGAGTTTCCTAAGCCCTAAAATAACAAATGGATACACCTAGTAGCTTTGGAGTACCTTTCTACTGGATCAATTCCTAAAAGTTTCATTCACCTAACTCAACTAAATTTCAATATAGAAAGAAGCCCCTAAACTAGAATTTTACCAATCAAAGACAGATGGTAAGAATATTTGGTGAGGAAGGCAAGACATAGCTGAAGTTGGAAGTGAGTGCCTCAAAGCACAGTCCTGGGGCCTATTCTTTTTAATATATATGAAAATGGTATGCCTACAATCCTTGACAATACAGTAAACCTCTGAGCAGATGACTCAAAACTTGTCTGTTGAGCAGACACAGCAGAGAGTATTCAGTCAATCAAACAAAACCTCAATATATTAACACACTGGACTAATACTTGGGAGATGGAATTCAACATAGATTAGTGCAAGACTATCCATCTTGGGAAGAAAAAACCACATACCCAGTACAATGTGAAGCATAGTGATGGATCCTCCAAAAATATCTTCAGTAGCCATGCAGAAAGAGACCTTGATGCACTAGTTGACAATGAGGTGAACCCAGTCAATAACACTGACTTAGCAGCTCTAAAATCACTCTAGCAAAGGGTAATAAAAAGCAATAAAGGGCACTACAATTTCCCTAATGGTATTCATTGTTTCTCTAGAATAGAGAAATACTATCCCTTGCTACGTGCAACATGAAGATTCACAAAGAACTTGAGGTTACTCTCATAACCTTTTCAAGGTGACCTTTACCAGAGGGGATGCATTTAAATCATCAGTGGACAAGGTGTGGCTCAACAAACCTTGTTCCACAATCTGAGACATCACAGGCAAGTCAGATCACTACCATTGCTGAAACTGGTGGATACAGGATTCATCCTATTGCTACAAGTGTGGTAAAGTGGTTTAAGGTAATATATTCAAAAGGCACTGATTAGAAATTATAAAATTCAATAAACTTTATAATTAATAAGTCAACAATGTTTTGTTTTCTTTGTTAATGAGCTTCTTGATCTGTTAAAACTATTAGACCAATATCTGATTGTAAAAGAATTTCTGACCTGTTGGACATTAAATATTATTTTAAAATGATCCATGAATGTAGAAAATAATAAAAGTAAACATAATAATCTGATTAATAAAAACATGTTGCATATTATAAAGTAAGAATTTAGGTGTTAGAGCATTTCTTTTTTCTTTTACAAACCTAAATCCCATGGCTACACATGGGACCATAATGGACAGGGGGGGGGGCAATTTTGAGTAAAAAAAATTATTATATCTGGAAATAGCATAAAAAAGATATTGAGCAGTGTGTTTGCCTACTTCAGTTATGGAATCTTGTATATACTTACCAAAAATGAATCCTGAATACCATTAACTGTAAAAATAGACACAATAATGTGAATAATAAGAAGATGCTGCATATTGTAAAGCAAGAATCTTGTTTTTTTTTTGTCTTGTACAAACCTATATTCTAGGTATTAGGGGCCATAAGGGGGAGGGACCTTTGCAAGTGAAAAAAGTATTACATTTAGAAAGAGCATAAAAAAGAGCTGTCTGGGGGCCCTCTGCCATAAATTTACTAAAAATACAACCCTAAATGTTTTTTTTTAAGCTGTCTGAAAACATGTTTTGGGAAATTATTCTATAATAGATATAGAGTACCAAATGGTAAAAAAGCAAAGGTGAAGTAGGCCTGCCCTAAATCTTCAATAGCACATTTTTCTTCAAGTGGTAACAAAAAGATGTCACTGTTCAGCAAATACCCTACTTGGTTAATTTCCAAATATTTCATAATACATAATAAACAATAATCACATGAAACAGTCTCATAATTAAGTTGACAGTCCTGCTTATATACCTTCCAGTGGTGGAGGCTTACTGGCAGATTCTTTGTAACCAGCATCCATGGCATGTATCTATATTTTTTAAGATTTATCTTATCTTATGAAACCTTAAACAAAACTAGCACAAAGCCAGCTCTAATTTTTGCAGTTTTGTTGTGTATTTAGTAAAAAATTAAGGTAGGCCTAATAAGTACTACTCTATTTAACCTAGCTCAATTTTATGTTTGGAAAAAAAGAACCTGGGAACACATAAACAAGTTTCTTGCCAATTATTATTTTTAGATTTACTTAATAAATTATAACATTTTCTAAATTATTAGCGGACAACTGCCTCCCTTGCCCCTCCTGAATGATCCCCAACCATTAAGGCCAATTAAAGGGCTTTGGGTAGAAGCATAGATTTGGGGCTATTGAGAAAGAAACATGTTAAGAAATCAAATCTTACTTCATAATATGGAGAAAAAATTGTAGTTAGGCTAATATAATTTTAATGTGCTTCTACAACAGCCTAAATTGTCCATTACCCATGCACCACTTTTGTTTCAGCCTGTAAATTGAACTAATACTGACAAAATCAAGAACAGAAAAAATGTAGAAAATGTGGTAAATATAGAGTAGTCCATGTAATTGACTTATGAATAAAGTGACCCTACCACTTGATGCCATTTTTATGCTCTTTCTGAATATAGTAATTTCTTTCTATATTTTTTGATATAAAAATGGATTAAAACATTTGTTTCAAACTTATTATAAATCAATTTTGTAAGTTTTATAATTCAGAAACATTGATTTGTCAAGGTTAAGTTGAATAAAAAAAAGTAAAAACAATTCCTTTGTATTTTCTTCTTGTTCTATTAGGTAACTTAAAAATTGCCATATCATCTATATGTTGCAAAATATCAAAACTGACAGAAGAAACATGGCAGATAGAAAACAAAGAATTTAAAAAAAAAAATGGATCTTATAATGAAATAGTAGGTCTGAAAGAAATGTTTTAATCCTTTTATTCTTAAAAACATTAGAAAGAAATTATCATTTTCAAGGTCCAAAAAAGACTTAAAATTGAATTTGCAACAGAAGTGGTTATCATATTCAGAAAGAGGTTTGAGTATTATGTTCACTTTATTTGTAAGTCAATTATATGAACTGCTCCATATTCACCTAATATATAAGCTGGGCTATATATCTAAACATTATAGAGTGTAAAATATAATGAAAGCACATTCAAAATGTGTTACTTACAATTTTCTGTATATTTTGAAGTAAGAATTGCTTCTTGACATATTTCCATCTTAATAACCCCAATTCTAGGCTCCCACCAGGCTTTGAATTGGACTTGTAACAATTTAGCCTATTTATTGGGAAGAGCATACAAAATACATCAATTAGCCTATGCCTATTGTATTCTCCTTGTCCCTACCTCAGTTAAGTCTATGGGTGTTGTACAGCCTATAAGTGCTGTCTTGTACTTCCTTTGCCTTTTGTATTAGCCTATGTTCAACAAAAATAAAGTCTTATAATACATTTTATACTTTAAGGCTCAAAGTTGTACTTATGTAGATCTCAAATGCCCTAGAATTTAATGTTTTAGTAATTTAATTCAATGTAATCTAATGCCCTGGCATTTAATATACAATTTAATGTAAAATATAAAGAAACAAGCGTTATTGCTTTTTGAATTTCTTGCGTTGCATCTGCGAGCAGTGTTGCAGCCATAACTAAATAAAAATCACCAGTTTTCACAAGACAATCACCAGATTTCACCAAGAAAATCACCAGAAATCACCAGTTTTTCACAAAAATCACCAAAAAAGGCCAGAAATTGGTGGTCAATAATGATAAGCTTTACACCAAAAAGACGGACTAGGCACCCTGAGCTAAGACATTATGTTTGTCAAAGGCCGTCAACTGCTCAAGAAGGAAGAGAATTTTTAGCTAAAACCGGAATTCCAGGCAAAGACTAAAATTGTTACCCAAAATCCTGTTACTGGACATGAAGAGACTTTTATTTATTTAAATACTATTATAATTTTCTTTGTCTTTACTTTGCAAAATTTTTTCTTTTTTTAGGTTTCCATTGAAAAGAATAACCGCAATAATAATCCGCTTTTGTCCTCAAATCGAATTTCATTTGCTTATGAGCGTTTGTAATCCCCCTGCCATAGTTGGTATCCTTAGTGGTAAACTTCAGCTCAGAAAAAGACTACTCAAATGGTTTCAATTTCTCATATATATATTCTACTTCCAGAAATTTGTCGTGGGTCAAGTCGAAGCTGAAATATCAGACTTATTTCCTTGGTTCCTTAGAAGATAGTCCCTTGAGACTGAGTCCCCCTGGTTTCTGGAGACTGTTAAGTCCCATGAAAAAGACCTATCCTAGGCTGCTGAATCCATGTTCATGTGGGACTATGCTTTTTTTTACCTGAGATTTTTTTTTGTGTCTGAGCCTCAATCCATTTTTGTCCCACATGGAACACACATGTATGTATTTATAAATTAAAATTTGTAACTATGGGGAAACCGATTGCCAAGCTAAAAGGATACACAGAAGCCCAAAATAACACCACTCTTTAGAAATAACGAATGAAAACAAGACATAAAATATGAAAGTCACTGATTATTTCACCTTAGTAAGACAGCAAAACCAACCATGCATGGAATTTCAACCAATTTTGTATAAAATCACCAAATTAAATAAAAATCACCAGACTAAAAAATTATATCACCAGAAATCATCAGATTAAAGAAAATCACCAGGAGGATGAAAAATCATCAGGTCTGGTGATAAATCACTAGAGTTGGCAACCCTGTCTGCAAGTGCAATTTTCTTGTTAGATAGCATTAGCTGCGTTCGTTTCGTCGTTCTATCGAAATCAAATCCTCGGTTTTACAATTAAGCCGTTCGTTTTCGCCGTTCTATGAAATGTTTCGCTTATAAGCCGTTCTTTGAAATGCCGTTCTTCGTTCTTAGTACCGTCGTTCTTAGAACGACGAACTGAGCCTCATACTCCGTTCAACGACTTTAGTTTTACTTTTGGGCACCAAGTTTAAATAAAAAAAACATGACAGAAAACAAGTTTATTGATATTTAATTTTGTAGATTTTGTTGATGGGGTCTTTCATCTAAAAAATGGTAGTGATTTGTTTTTCGTATATGTGGCACAGTTTTGAAATCTTCAGAAAGTTCTGGAAGCATTTTTGGGATAAATGGCTTTCCAAACTTTCAAAAATTCCTTAGGGGTCACTTGGAAAAATCATGGGAGGAATTTCTAGATATCTTAGATTACAACTAATACTAAGAAACTCCAGCTAACCCCAGGTTTCAATACCCTTAGGAATATGTTCAATTGTTCAAACGTCTTAAGCTAAAAATTTAGAAAGGACATTTGGCTGATTACGTGTTAGGCTAAGTGCCACAACTATGAGTATTGTCCATATTATGGAGTAAAAAATATTTTCTTAACATGTGTCCCTATGTGGAGTCCACTATTTAGGATTGCACCCCCATTTCAACTAATCTAATGTCTATGCCCATTCATAAGCATTCAAAAGCAAGAGTGCCCATTTGCACTCTATAGAACGTTGCAACAGTCACTCAACAGTCACTTTCCTCTAGTAACTCTATTTATTGTTTTGCTACATTCACAAGTATATTTTACATTTTTGTTGTGCTGGTTGATTGAAATTTTATCTGTGACTTTGAAATTTTATCTGGCTAAGGAAAGCTCTTATAAGCTGTTTTTTCAGTTAAAACGAAGTTCTTAGAACGGCGAAATAAAACGCAATTTAAGAGTGACCCTTCGTTCCCACATGCTGCGGATTGCGGAAAATCGTTGCGGATTTGCGGATTCCGCAAAGATTTTTTTGTTGCGGTTTTGCGGAACAACGCAAATCCGCATGCGTTGAAATTTTTCAATACTTGCGGAAAAACGCATGCGGATTAGCAACTTGAAGAATAATTGATATTTATAGAAATGGAAACTGTTGAAAAATTGATAATATCAATTCGATTTCAAGAATTGCTCTTCAATAAAAGCCACAAAGACCACCATAACAAGATTCAGCTGGTCAAGGCGTGGGACCAAGTTTCCAGGGAGACTGGACTATCAGGTAGGCTAAACAGTAAACACAGCTTGGACATTTTCATTGCTTTAACTATTTATTTGATATTTTTACTTTTTGGTTTATTTGCTTCTTTTTTTGCTAAAGGTGGAGATAAGGCTAGCTACCCCTTCAGTGGAGGGTGCAGAGTCCCTGCCAGTAGAAGCATGATATAGCCTACAATATATCCTGGTCCTACTGGACAGTATCTGTGCAGTTACTCATGGCTAGAACTCAAAGACCATTTGAATTACCCTTATTCCATGCCTATCTACCTTAGTTCTGCCCAAGGATGGATGGATGATAGACTACCAATAAACTAGTGAAATGACATCATTTTTATACTTTTTAGAAAAATGCTTAGCCTATGCCATCTTTTGGCACACAGCCTAGATGTTTTCATTTCTTTTTCTTTAGTTATTTATTCAATATTTGGGTAAAATTATACTTTAGCTACTTTTGGCTATCTTGGGAATGGGTTAGATTAGGAAAATGAATCTTTCAGAGATGAGTCTACAGGCTAAAGTATTGGTAAATTTTAACCAAATCATACTATTTACTTATGAATAAAGTGAATATACCACTTGATCCCTTTTTTATGTTTTTTATTCAGGGTATATATTTGCACATTAGGGGTGTGGGGTAAAGTTTAAACTTACCTCCCATTTACATCATAAATAAAATTTGCCCCTACCCCCCTCCTAATGTGCAAATATATACCCTGAATTGGTATATATAAAGGTGGGGGTAAAATTTATTTAAAAAAAAATGATTATTATATTTGGAAAAAGCATAAAAAAAGACATCAAGTGGTATATTCACTTTATTCATAAGTCAATAATATGATTTGGTAAAGTTTACAAAAGTATGTCCTTGGAAGGTATCTTGAAGTACCTACCTCCACTCCTTCTCCCTCTAGAGGGTCTTGACCTTTGATGACCTTCAAACATTTTTGTGTTATAAAAGTGAAACCTTGCAAATTAGATCTTCCACAGATGAAGTACAACAAAATTGCTTTCAGCTTCACAACTTTGCCCAATCCCAATTTATAAGGTTTTAAAGATATGCAAATACATTTCCTAAATTTTGAAAAAAAACATTGATATGGCTTAAAATTCTAATCAAATGGCAGGAATTGCATTTTCAGAATGCAATTTCAAAGTGGATAATTGAAGCCAGAGAAAAACAAACGGATAATTTAAAATTAAGGTAAAATATTGTTTTCTCAAATTTTCAATAGGTAGGCTATAGACCTGTCATGTAGGCAAATTTCAGGACCCTCTAGAGTGAGAAGGCATAGAGATATGTACTTCAAAATACCTTCCCAGGACATACTTTAGCCTGTAGACCCATCCCTGAGAGTTTCATTTTCCAAACTTAACCCCTTTCCAAGATAACCAAAAGTAGCTAAAGTATAATTTTACCCAATATTTGCACTTTCTGATTTATTTGCTTCTTCTTTGTTAAATGTGCAGATTAGGCTAGCGATCCCTGTTATGTAGTGTGCAGAATCCCTGCCAATAGAACCAGAATAAAGCCTACAATATATCCTGCTCCTACTGGACAGTATCTATGCATCTTACAGCCCAATTGATTGGATAATACACAGTAAATAAGTTTTCTTTTTGGTGGTAGCTAATATACATCTTTATCCTTTTCATTATGCTAAACAAGCATATACTAGTGCATAATATATCCCTTAATGGTGTTAAGAACTTGCTTTCAATATTTGCCACAATGAATTAATTTTTGAAAAGTTGCAGCATTCTCCTAATGCAAGTATGCACTAATTCAATCCTGCTCTAGAAGTTACAAAACTGAACTGAAGCATTATTCGATTTCACAGTTAAAATTCATATTCACTGGAAAAATATTACATATTTTTTTTTCCTTTGATGGTTGAATTCATTGAGTCTGTGTTCTCTTTTGTTTATTTTTTTCTGTCTATGTTGTGTAGCTTAAGAGTCTTTTAATATATAAATTTATTCACTTCAGTTAAGTCATTCTTCCAGCTATGGTTCATTTTGAGACTCCAACATGTCTCAACACCCAAACTTTCTGCTTTTATAAAAGCTTATCTTTTAGTGATTAAATAGTTGACATTACTCATTTACCCCCACTATAGAGTGGTTCATTCTAATAGAGAGCCATACTAATTTTGTAGTGCATAATTATCCCTTAATGGTGTTTGGAACTTACTTTCAATATTTACCACAATGAAATTTTTTTTGAAAAGTCTCTAGCATTCTCCTAATCCAAGTAAGCACTAATTCAACCTTCCTGTAGGAGTTACAAAACCTGAACTGAAGTTTTATTACAGTTCACAGTTAAAAGTCTCAGAATAGCAGTTACTGCTGAAGGTAAAATATTTGAAGTTTACACTTATTCAACTATAGTTAGTTAAAGTTCAAGGTCAAACTCAGTCTTAAGTAAAGTAGCATTATATTTATAAAGGTATGTCTTTGACTTATAATATTCCTTATTGTATTTTCTTTTGCAGTCAAAGATTGTCAAATAAAATGGCGAAACTTAAAGGATCAATTCTATAAGGAAAAACGGCAAATGGATGGGAAGAGTGGGGATGGCTTCAAGAAAAAAAAACCATGGAAGTGGCTTGATCAGCTGTCTTTTTTAGCTCCACTTCATGGCGTATCAGATCACCATTCGAATGTTGAAAGTTTTGAGAATGTCATAATCTCCTTGGGCACAGAGAGTCCAGAAAGGACATTTGATGTCATCTATCCTGGGGAGGACGTGGGTGGTATCTCTTCTGTTGTTGAGGATACAGTGGAAATTAGGTTAGCATAGTTTCTTATCTTTAGGTTGAGTTAGGCAGCCCAACTGACAATTAAATTCTGAGTGTTTCTCAAAGACAACAGTTAACAGAAAATGCTCAAACAACTACAGTAACTTTATCCTCTATCCTGATATAATTGAAAACCTACCTACATTTCAATACAACTGTTTTTTTTTTTATCTAATTGTAACCAACTCATGCACAAATACTGCAAAGTCAAGGTTGCCAAACAACATAATTTATTATGGATAGAGCCAACAGTTAACTTTAGTTTAGCTGCCAAACACAATAATAGTTTTTGTGACTTATTAGTTGCATTTTAAACTGGTAGTGTTGTCACCAGACCTATGACTCATTAATTTTTTATTTTTTTTTTGCTTTGCTTGTTGCCAGTTACCATTCTTAGAAATGCTGTCCACAGGTAATAAACAAAGTTTTGTTTTATATGCAACTGACAATCTTTTTGCCAGTCACTAGCCATCAGTCAATCATTGTAGCTGCCTTGAAAATTTAAAGCCTCTTTTTAGTATGCTGGTTACTGGTGACTAGCCACACGCAACTCAAAAAATAAAACAGAAACCAGGATACCAATGGCAAAAGGTCACAGGTTAAAGGTAATTGGTAACTGATTTTGAAAACATAGCTACAGAGTTTGCTACAAGACATAGCTGTAATTGTGACTGCAAGCATGGAAAAGCCCCGTGTGAATAGACGCTAAAGAGTAAAATAAAAGCTACTTGCTTAAATAACCCTCCCCCTCTTATGAATGTTCTAATTTTTTCTGATTCACATTTCTTCTCTTGCTGCTATTCAATTATAACAGAAACCAACAACAGAAATTACACACAACAGAATTATGTTTAATGAATTATAATTAACAGAATAACCACAGAGTAAACAGAATTAGAATTAATGTTCTGTTGCCAACAACAGAACAACCAACAACAGAAAAAAAATAAAGCAGAAACCAGGATACTAATGGCAAAAGGTCACAGGTTAAAGGTAATTGGTAACTGATTTTGAAAACACAGCTACAGATTTTGTTACAAGACATAGATGTAATTGCGACTGCAAGTGTGCAAAAGCCTCGTGTGAATAGACGCTAAAGAGTAAAATAAAAGTTACTTGCTTAAATCACCCTCCCCCTCTTATGAATGTTCCAAATTTTTTTCTGATTCACATTTCTTCTCTCGCTGCCATCCAATTAGGGCAGAAATTACACACAACAGAATTATGTTTAATGAATTATAATTAACAGAATAACCACATTTAAATACAAGACAGTTTAATATATATATATAGTGATATTTTCTCCCCCTCTTATGAATGTTCTAATTTTTTCTGATTCACATTTCTTCTCTTGCTGCTATTCAATTATAACAGAAACTAACAACAGAAATTACACACAACATAATTATGTTTAATGAATTATAATTAACAGAATAACCACAGAGTAAACAGAATTAGAATTAATGTTCTGTTGCCAACAACAGAACAACCAACAACAGAAAAAAAATAAAACAGAAACCAGGATACTAATGGCAAAAGGTCACAGGTTAAAGGTAATTGGCAACTGATTTTGAAAACAGAGCTACAGATTTTGCTACAAGACATAGCTGTAATTATGACTGCAAGCATGCAAAAGCCCCGTGTGAATAGACGCTAAAGAGTAAAATAAAAGCTACTTGCTTAAATCACCCTCCCCCTCTTATGAATGTTCCAAATTTTTTTCTGATTCACATTTCTTCTCTCGCTGCCATCCAATTAGGGCAGAAATTACACACAACAGAATTATGTTTAATGAATTATAATTAACAGAATAACCACATTTAAATACAAGACAGTTTAATATATATATATAGTGATATTTTCTCCCCCTCTTATGAATGTTCTAATTTTTTCTGATTCACATTTCTTCTCTTGCTGCTATTCAATTATAACAGAAACTAACAACAGAAATTACACACAACATAATTATGTTTAATGAATTATAATTAACAGAATAACCACAGAGTAAACAGAATTAGAATTAATGTTCTGTTGCCAACAACAGAACAACCAACAACAGAAAAAAAATAAAACAGAAACAAGGATACTAATGGCAAAAGGTCACAGGTTAAAGGTAATTGGCAGCTGATTTTGGAAAACAGAGCTACAGATTTTGCTACAAGACATAGCTGTAATTATGACTGCAAGCATGCAAAAGCCCCGTGTGAATAGACGCTAAAGAGTAAAATAAAAGCTACTTGCTTAAATAACCCTCCCCCTCTTATGAATGTTCCAAATTTTTTCTGATTCACATTTCTTCTCTCGCTGCCATCTAATTACGGCAGAAATTACACACAACAGAATTATGTTTAATGAATTATAATTAACAGAATAACCACATTTAAATACAAGACAGTTTAATATATATATATATATATATATATATATATATATATATATATTATATATATATATATATATATATATATATATATATATATATATATATATATATATATATATATATATATATATATATATATATATAATATTATATATATATATATATATATATATATATAGTGATATTTTCTCCTTAAAGTCTTAATAATTTTAATTTGTTTAAGTTCAAAAATTGAAAACATTTAATCTACCCCAACCTTTCAGATAACTTCAAATTATGTTCTAGTCTTGAGATTGTTTAATGATGATAATCATGATTGTTTTTTTTTTCATTGACCTGTACAAATTACCTCAGTATAATTAATTCAAGCAATCTTTTGTTACAGTGGTTCAAGTTCTTCAGCATCAGCAAATATGGAACCAAAGAGACCAAGTTATAAGAAGAAAAAAATGGAGGTTTTAGAAGATCCATTAGAAAAAATACTGTTGGAACAAACAAAGGACGCCCAAAATCCGGATTATGCGTTTGGAGTGTATGTCTGTAATGAGTTGAAGCAACTCGACAGAAAAAAAACTCCCTGGCAAAATTAAAAATTCAGCAGGTGCTATTTGACTTGGCAACCACGGATGAGGTGCAGACCTGATTTTTATTTTTTTTACTATGATTTAATAAAGAGACAAGTTTTAAATTTTCTTTTCTTGTTTGACGAAAGGAAGAGTCAGTAGAACATTCACTGGGAAAACTATTCCCAGAGAAGACCAAGGACAGTAAATGTCTGTTTAATTTTTAACAAAATGATGAAAATATGGTTATAAGTACTGTTATTTCTCTTGAGCTTTGCTGATCTGGAACTTCCAAATAGATGGTCACTTTGCAAAGATAGCTGTCCATCATGAGAATTGAAATGTTCTTGAAATTTTATTCGAGTCTCATTGGCCAAGAGCGTGTGATTATTGGACCCTTGCTGGTTCAAATGGCTGCTCCAAAATGAAGGCTCTGATACCCTCCACTGACCAGGTATAATTTCTCCGTTTCCTCGAATTGTGTCAGTAAGGCTTGAATTACAGTAATCGGAGCTCTCGGCTACTAGATGGTTATGAAGGCATACACATGCCATGGTTGTGTTCTTAACTGTCTCTAATTTACTATCTATTGGCCTGTAAAATATCCTCCAGCGAGCAGCTAACACTCCAAATGCATTTTCAACGCTCATTCTAGCCCTTGATAATCTGTAATTAAAAATTCTCTTAGAGCGTGGTAAATCGTGTTCATTTCCTGGGAAAGGTCTCATTAAATTATTTCTTAATGAAAAGCCTGATCCCCAACAAATACAGGTGGTAAACTATGGGTTCCAATGACTTTTTGTGGGGGTAGTTCTATTGTACTTTCTAGAATGCTTTTTCCAAAAGAACTGTTTGAAAACACCCCAGAATCACTAGCACTTCCTTCTGCACCGATATCCACAACTATGAACTTGTATGTTGCATCAGCAACAGCTAGAAGAACAATGCTGAAGAAACTTTTATAGTTATAGAACACTGAGCCTGAGTTTGTTGGACATTTAATTCTGATCTGTTTCCACTATGGAACCCATGCAGTTCGGAAAGTTCCACCTTTCTTCAAAAGCTCTTGAAATTTTTTCAAAGTCTTCAATAGTAGGACCTTCATCACAATGGGTTGCAAGGTTTGCCATATAGCTTTAACAGTTTCAGCTATTATTTTAGTTACAGTCGACCTACCAATAAAATACTGAAAAGATAGCGAACGTTTGCTATCTCCAGTGGCTAAATACCTAAGTGTAAGAGCCAATCTTTCCTCTCCACCAATACTTCTTCTCCATCTTGTGTCCTTTTTTGATATTTGATCTTTAACAAGCTGGAATATATATTGAAACTGATTTGGCATCATTCGCATATAATCAAAATACCACTGAGAATCCAGTTGTCTTAGATTCTCAATAAGAATAATATATGCCCCAGAATTCTCTCTTTTCTGAAGGACAGGTCTCACCCACCATTGACGTTCTGGCTTTGACTCTCTTAGCTAAAATAAAGGGGGGGGGGGGTTGAATTAAATCTTTGAAAATAAATAGTACAAACGTTTAATGGTCATTGGGGCGTAGGTGCTGCCCATTCCATCATTTTAGTCAGAAATAATCGCCTGATATATTTTGTTTTTTTCTCGTCTAAAATTGCAGTTACTGTATCTACTGTGAAGGGGACTATTCTGTCCTAGCCTTTTGATGATTATTTATTTTATCAAAAAATTCATGGTAACGAATTGTAAGGAAGGAACGAAGTATTTCAGGAGTCATTTTTAAGTGATTGGAACAAAAAGTCGAACTTTAGCATAAAAATCGAAGCATATGAGAGGGCTGGAATCCGCTCCTGAATAGAAGGGGGTTGCCATCCTCAATAATCCTTTTCGTTTTAAGATTTGATGTTGCTTCTTACTTTCAGTTGAAAAAAAAAATCCTTTTTATATTTAATTTTAAATACACTTTTTTGGTTTGTTTTGTTTAATGATTTTGTATATATACTTTTACCATTTCACTGTAATATTTGTTGTCATATATGAAAGAAGAAACCCTAAAAACAAAGAGAATTGCTAATTGTGGATGCACTGTGATCCATACGCAGAAAATTTAGTCTTTCTATGTTTTTCTTTTTAATGTGCGACCCGCCTCATGTGCGTAGTAATTTCTGTTTGTTTTCAAATTTTATGTTGCTCCTTACTATCAGTTGGAAAAACTTGTTTTTTTTAATGTAATTCTATATACAATAATGGTTGAAAACCATTTGGTAATTTTGCATAATAAACCATAACTGCAATATTTGTTGCTATACATTAAAAAATAATTACTATAAATTAAAAAGAATTACTACTTGGGGATGCACTGTCATCCATATAAGGAAAACTTAGTCTTTCCGTTTTTGAATTCGTCTAAGCACTACGGTCTATGTCATCCACAAAAAAATTTCTAAAAAGGGAGGGGAAGGACCCAGGGACCTGGATTTCAAAAGGTCTATATGCAAGATAGACTGTTGTCTTATGGGCATAGACAGTTCTTGGGAGAAAATTAATCTTCTTCTTCTTCTTCTATTTAACAGCAGGCGGGCTTTTCAGTAAAACTATTTAGCCCTTTTCCTTTTGCTTCACTCTGTGGGCTACAGAGCTACTGGCTTGATTGCCTCATATTTATTAGATATCTTTCAGCAGATCTTTCGACTCTAGGAGTTCAAATATAAGATGATAGATGTCGATTTCTATGCTCTGTGTGCAGGTATAGTTGGCTAGGCTCTTGGCTGATAGTGGGATTTTGTGGTGTTTGAAGTATTTTAACAGTTTAGAAAGCAAGGTATGTTGTGCAGACGTCAGCATATTACATTCAAATAGGCAATGGTCAATTGTTTCATTATTCATATTACAATGCCTGCAAAAAGGGGACAGGGGAATTGAACCACTTGAATTAGAAAAATTATATGAGAATGCAAGGAAATTTAGTCCATTTGTTCCAGAACGAATTCTATGATAAATTTTAGAAAGATACTTATTGGGAAAGGGGGAAAGGATAGGATTAATCTTATTAAAATTAATATCTGATAGCCTCCATCGGTAAATATGTCTAATTGGGATTGGTCTCCCACTTGGCTGGTCAATATTTATAGCATTTTTTGCTATTTCATCAACCTGATGATTACCACTTATGCCAGAGTGGCTAGGAAAAGTAAGTTTTTATGCCACTTGAAGCAAGATTATCAATAATACTAAGACAATGATAAGTGTCAATGTCCAACTTATATTGAGGAGCTGAGGCCAGCAACTCAAGGCTTGATAAAGAGTCGGAATAGATGATAATATTATTCGAATTTTCAACCAAAGGTTGGTTTTGCTTAAGGTGTTCTAATGCCATGATTATGGCATTTAACTCAGCAGACATTATAGATAATTATTAAATAATCTCTCGCCCATTGCAATTTTCAGGTGAGGAAGGAAAACACCACTTGCAACCTTCTCATCCATTTAATCATAATAGTGAAATATGTTACCCTTCTTCTCCTTCTACGAAGCAAAACAAGGGCAGCAGCAGTTGGAGATAGAATCATTCTAAGAAGAATCCCGTTTTAAGATTTAATGTTGCTCCTCACTTTCAGTTGAAAAAAAACTTGTTTTTTTTAAATATAATTCTATATGGAATAATGGTTGAAAACCATTCGGTAATTTTGCATAGTAAACCATAACTGCATTATTTGTTGCTATACATTAAAAATTAATTACTATAAATTAAAAAGAATTACTACTTGGGGATGCACTGTCATCCATATAAGGAAGACTTAGTCTTTCCGTTTTTGGTTTCGTCTAAGCACTACGGTCTATGTTATTCACAAAACAATTTCTAAAAAGGTAGGGGAAGGACCTAGAGACCTGGATTTCAAAAGGCCTATATGCAAGATAGACTGTTGTTAAAACCGAGAAAATCTTTTTAGTACTAAGAACGACGAACGGTGAAAACGAACGCAGCTATTGTCAAAAAATCTCTAACACCAAATATTTTGAAATTGAGAAGCGTGTCTCGAAACTCAATACAACCAAGAAAAGTAAGAAATACCTTGTTGAATATTCTATAGAGATCCTATTATTGACGAAAAGTTAATTAATCTTTTTGGTAAAATTCTACTTTTGGCTATCTTGGAAAGGGGTTAGGTTAGGAAAATAAAACTCTCAGGGATGGGTCTACAGGCTAAAGTATGTCCTGGGAAGGTATTTTGAAGTACCTACCTCCATTCCTTTTCCCTATAGAGGTTCCAGACCTTTAAAAATCTGTATGTTATAAAAGTGAAACCTTGCAAAATAGATTTAGCCAGGACTCCACCATTTGACTAGGCTATTGGAAAAAATTACTTTATAAGCTTATACATAGAATGGTACTATCCAATCTCCTTATAATTAAAAACATTTTAGTCATCTAGTTGTAAAATTTGGCCCATTTGTATAGGAGAAATCTATAGGCTATTTGCCAACTAGTTGACAATAGGCCTAAATGGTGCTTCTGCAAAACTTTCCTTTTCCAACTAGGCCTAGTTGACTAATAACTTCTCCCCAGCAACACTTAAATTTGTCAACTAGTTGACAATAAATGTTGCCCCAGCAAAACTTTAATTTTTCAACTAGTTGACTAATAACTTATCCCCAGCAAAACTTAATTTTTCCAACTAGTTGACTAATAACTTCTCCCCAGCAAAACTTAATTTTGCCAACTAGCTGGAAACAAACATTACCCCAGAAAACAATTCATTTTCCAACTAGTTGACTAGTAGGGTAAGACACCCAGTAGTTGGCCACCTGCCTATTCTCGGACAGAATGTAACTAACAGGGAACCTAGCTCTTGGCTAATGTGCTTAGAAAGTTTTTAAGCACTACTATAATACTATAAAGGAAGTTTTAATGCACTACTATGGATACTATTAGATATCCATATGGATGTCTAAGTGACCAGGGAAACCAGCTTTGTCTTTGTATAAAAACTTTCTAAGCACATTAGCCTAGAGCTAGGTTCCCTGTTAGTTACATTCTGTCCGAGAATAGGCAGGTGGCCGACTACTGGGTGTCTTACCCTAACTTCTTCCCAGCAAAACTTAATTTTGCCAAGTAGCTGGAAACAAACATGGGCCCAGAAAAGAATTTATTTTTCAACTAGTAACTTCTCCCCTTGCAGGAAGTTCCCATTTCCTTTAAACCTTTCTTTATGACATCCTTTCACCCCAGACTAGGACAAACTGCTTTCCTTTTAGCCCTAGACAGTTGGCCAAAAAGACAAATCTTTGGCAATTTGTCATTCTTCATCTGCAGAATGTGCCCTAGCCATCTCAACCTTTCTTTCATTATAGCCCTAGAAAGCAGGATTGAACCACATTTTTTGTACATCCTACTGTTTGAAATATAGCCAGTCAGCCAGATACCCAGAACAATCAGTAGGCAATTTCTATGAAAAACATCTAGCAAATTGTCTTCCACTTTTTGGAATTTTTTTTTTAGGTTTGTATATATTGATGAGATCATTGGGGAGGGAGGGTTGCTTTCTTGTCAGGATAACAACTAATATATTGAAAAAGAGCATGAAATAAGAACATTGTTATTTTTTTTATTAGCCTACCATGTTTTTTGAGAAGTGCTGCTAAACTGAAATTTTACCCTTATTTGGAAATTTGACTAATTTACCCTTCTACTCTTAGAGATGTGTGCACTCACAGTTTCAAGTAGCCCAGCCTATAATAAATAGACCAGGGTGAAAGCCTATTGAAAGAGGTGATTCTACCCTTTGTCTACTGGAAAATTACTTTATAAGCTTAGATAGAATGTTACTATCTAATCTCCTTCTAACATAATGTTTATACAATCCTAAAAAGGGCTTATCCCAGATTTCCCTCTCAATCACTTGGACTATCTGTCTTGGCTTTTGTTTACAATTAGCCATGTCTTGATACCTACTGCAAAATACTTGATTTTTAATTCATGTGTTGCTGGAAACAAACATTGCCCCAGAAAATAATTCATTTTCCAACTAGTTGACTAGTAACTTCTCCCCATCAAAACTTTATTTTTCCAACTAGTTGACTAATAACTTCTCCCCAGCAACATATTAAATTTGCCACTAGTTGACAATAAATGTTGCCCCAGCAAAACTCAATTTCCAACTATTTGACTAATAACTTTGCCCCAGCAAAACTTAAATTTTCTAACTAGTTGACTAATAACTTCTCCCTCACAAAACTTGATTTTGCCAACTAGCTGGAAACAAACATTACCCCAGAAAAGAATTCATTTTCTAACTAGTAACTTCTCCCCTCCCAGGAAGTTCCCATTTCCTTTAAATCTTTCTTTATGACATCCTCTCACCCCAAACAAGGACAACTTGCTTTCCTTTTAGCCCTAAACTGTTGGCCAGAAAGGAAAATCTCTGGCAATTTGTCATCCTTCATCTGCAGAATAAGCCCTAGCCATCTCAATTTTTCTTTCATTATGGCCCTAGAAAACAGGATTGACCCACATTTTTTTATACAGGCTACTGTTTAAAATATGGTCAGTCATCTGGGTACCTAGAACAATCTGTAGGCAATTTCTATAGAAAACATCTAGCAAATTGTCATCCACTTTTTGGAATTTTCTTTTAGTTTTGTATATATTGATGGGATCATCAGGGAGGGAGGGTTGCTTTGTTGTTAGGATAACAACTAATATATTGAAAAAGAGCATGAAATAAGAACATTGTTATTTTTATTTTATTAGCCTACCATGTTTTTTTTTAGAATTGCTGCTAAACTGAAATGTTACCATTGTTTGGAAATTTGACTAATTTTCCCTTCTATTTTTAGAGATGTGTGCACTCACAGTTTCAAGTAGCCCAGCCTATAATAAATAGGCCAGGGTGAAAGCCTATTGAAAAAATAAAGTTTTGTTGGGGAGAAGTTACTAGTCAACTAGTTGGAAAATGAATTGTTTACTGGGGAAATGTTTTTTGTCAACTAGTTGGCAAATATAGATTTCTCCTATAGGGATGGGCAAAATTTTCCAACTAGATGGCAAAAATATTTTTAATTATAAGGAGATTGGATAGTACCATTTTATATAAGCTTATAAACTATTTTTTTCAAATAGTCAAAGAGTGGATATCCAATCTAGCATACTTAAATGAAGTAGCCTACAACAAAATTGTTCTCAGCTTCACAACTTTGAATAAACCCAATTTGTAAGGTTTTGAAGGTATGCAAAGACATTTCCTAAAATTTGGAAAAAAACATTGATATAGCTTAAAATTCTACTCAAATAACAGGAATTGCCTTTTCAGAACTGGGCCTAAAGCCAGAGAAAAGGAAACTGATAACTGAAAATTAAGGTAAAATGTTGTTTTGTCAAAATTTCAATAGGTAGAGACCTGTCATGTAGGCAAACTTCAGGACCCTTTAGAGGGAGAAGGAGTCCAATTTATGAGGTTTCAAAGATCTGCAAATACATTCCCTAAGTTTAGAAAAAACCCATTGATGTGGCTTAAAATTCTACTCAAATAAAAGGAATTGTATTTTCAGAACTAAAACAAGAGAAAAAGAAACTGATAACTGAAAATTAAGGGAAAATATTGTTTTGTTAAAATTTCAATAGGTATAGACATGTTGGTAAATTTTTCATTATTCATATTATTGACTTATGAATAAAGTAAACATACCACTTGATGTCCTTTTTTATGCTCTTTCCAAATATAATCATTTTTGTCAGAAATGAATTTTACCCCCACCCATATATATACCAATTCAGGGTATATATTTGTACATTAGGGGGGTGGGTGTAAATTTTATTTCTGATGTAAATGAGAGGTAAGTTTAAACTTTCCCCCTACCCCCCTAGTTTGAAAATATATACCCTGAATTGGTATATATAGGGGTGGGGGGTAAAATTCATTTCCGACAAAAATGATTATTATATTTGGAAAGAGCATAAAAAAAGGCATCAAGTGGTATGTTTACTTTATTTGTAAGTCAATAATATGAATAATGAAAAATTTACTGACATGTCAAGTATGCAAATTTCTAAGACTTTGAAATCAGAAGAAGCTTGGCAATACCTTCCAAGAGTGTGTTTTTGGCCCTGGATTCATCCCTGAAAGTTTCATTTTCCTAACCTAACCCCTTTCAAAGATAGTGAAAAGTAGCTAAACTATAATTTCACAGCACTAATGCCCAATTAACTTTTTCCATTTTTTGGGAATAGGTTATTTGTTTGATTGTTGACATATGTGATAAAAAATTGCAGGTAGGCAAAGTCATGCTCAATAAACCTGTTGAATTCCAAGTATAAGCCTAGCTTAGTGGCTCTGGAAGGAAACATGTTTATAAAACAATTATTGCTGCATATTGCAACATGCCATTGGTTTTCTCCTTTGTTGAATAAAATAATATGCAGAATAATTGTAACTAACACATTTTGCATGCAGCCCTGCTATACTTTTCCCCCATCCCCTTAATGCGTAAATATATATCCCATACTATACATTTGAGACAGGCTTAATGAACCAGACTTTTTGTACATGGGTTGAAACAAAATAGATGAATTAGGAGAATGTACTGGAAATATATAATTTGGGCTATATATTTGCACATTAGTGGGAGCTAGGGTTTTGGGTAAAGTATAGTGGGGTTGCATGTAAAATGTTTTGGCTACAATTATTCTGCCTATTATAAAGTAAGAATTGTTTTCTTAACATGTTTCCTTTTCAAGAGCCACTAAACTAGGCTTATACCTAATTCTGATGTCTGGTCACAGTAAGCTAGCACAGGGGTAAAATTCTTGTGAATTTCCTATACTAGGCTAGACTAGGCCTAAACACTATAATAACAAAATTCTCGCTTTGTATTGAATATATTCAGAAAAGAGTAAATCTTGAGTTTTTGGTAGATATATACATATTCATATAAACTAGGAAAAATTGAATACATTACTTGATGCATTTTTATGCTTTTTCAAAATTCAATAATTGCTTTTGGGGCCAATCATATTTTGAGCCCTTAATGGGGCCTCAAAAGGTAACTTATTAGTCTGATTTGTCTATAGTTTTTAGACCATCTTGTAAAGTTTAATTAGTTAAAACCTAATTTGATGTAAAAATTAGCTTTAAAAAAGGCCTTAAATAAATCTATAATCTTTCAGTGCCCTTTCTGCAAAAAAGGGGGGTATGTTAACAGAGCTGTTCCCAGGATTGGCGGTGCCTGGGGAAGAATTAATTACAGCAGCTACCTTCCAACTCAAATATAAGCAAAAAAAAGCCAAATGAAAGTTGGAAATTTGATCAAAGTGGACAATCCCCCAGCCATGGTGCCTGGGGCAGCTGACCTAGTTCTCCCCCCCCCCCTAGGAATGGTTCTGTGTGTTAGTGCTACTAGTACAAAAATGCCCAGTAAGAAAATATCACCATCTGTAGCTGATTTGGATATGGTAATTATTATTTTTATTAGTCTTAATAGTAAAATGTTGCTATAAAAACAAATTTGTAGAAATTTTTAAAATGAACCAGAAGCCCTAAAACTGACGTCAGTTTTATTGGCTATATTATTTTAAAGGTGTTTCAGGCTGTTTTTAAAAATTCCTACAAGTTGATTTTCAAAATAACATTTTACTATTAAGACTAAGGAAAATAATATATATCAGGAGGTAATGCAGAAAGGAGGTGATTTCTGTCTGTTTGCCTATTGAATAATCTAACCAGCTTACCCATTGTGTGTTGCTGAAATCTTAAAAGAAAGGAAATTCAAGGAAAATCTCCCTGTGAAAAATTCCTCTCCAAGGAAAATTCCCACTTCTCTGCAGAAGAATCCCTTTGGAAAATTCTCCCTGCTGGAAATTACCCCCCCCCCCCTCCCTGCAGAAAATTTCCCTTCATGTTAATAACTATTGCAATTTGAATTTGAAATATTTGGAAATTTTGAAACACATACCATACTCCTCCCAGAAAATCTACTCCCCCTCTGCAAAAAATTCTCCCTTCAAAACTCCTGCTCCCCTATGGAAAATTCCGCCTGACAATTCCCCTTCATTGGGGAGTCAAGTCCATAAATAAAAAAACAAGATTATGCACTGGATCAATAAATAAACAGTATTTTTTCAAACATCATGCTTTCAAGCAGTTCATGGTAAAAAAAAAAAACTGTAACTTGGAGCAATGTAGATCAATAGTAACCAAGATTTAAAAAAACAGGATTTTTGATATCAATAGGATTGGCTTATATGAGTTTCATTAAGTTTAGTTTTGCCCATCAAAGGCTATGAGCCTGAGAAAATTTGCCTCATTTTGAAAAAGGAGGGAAATGCCCCTTAACAGTTAAGGAATATTCATGAAAGTCACTCCATCAGATTCAGCATATCAGAGAACTCTACTGTAGAGGTGTCAAGCTCCTATATAGAGTTTTGCATTTTTTGCCAAAAGAAAGATCACAGAGGTATGTTTTTTTTTTCAGGGTAATTGTATCAAACCCATGGAAAACCCATATCAAACCCATATCCGAAAAGGGCTCATTTGAATGGAAATTAAAAGTTCTAGTGCTCATTTTAAGTGACCGAAAAGTTTTAATTTTCAAATTTTGAGATAGCCATTTTGTTCAGCATAGTTGAATGGCCCACTACCTGTGTTTTTGGAGATAACATGTCCCCCCAAAGCCCCTGGGAAATGGTCTTTATCTTATGAAATTTGCCCATTGTTTACATGGGCTATAATATTTGTTATTAGGAAGTATGCATACAGTTTTTTGCTGGGGGTTCCACTATGGGGAGAATTTTCCATGGGGAAGGAGGCAGGGTCCAACCAATATAGATTTTTGGGGTCCAATACCAATATATTGGTATCATACCAATATGTTACCAACACAATTTGCTGATAAATTCCTCTCTGAAAAAGACGTTACCTAAAGTTTAACCCTTTATTCTCTGCCCATATTCATACTTAAATGTTGTTGCCTGATCTATTACACTCCTAAGAACAGCCTCAATAAATTGTTATGAATTAAATTCAAGTTTTATTATCAGATTTGTTTTTGTTAATTTTTTACCCCTCCACTATTGACACCAAGATGCAACTGCCTGTATTCTGCAAAGACTTTATTCTCACTTTGTTGGGATTTATAAATATAAAAGAAAATACGGGTCAGCTCTTTGGCAATATGTTATAAATTCAGTTTTGGGATTTTTTGGTTGCACCATTTGACATTGCTTGCTAAAACTGAATTTGGATAAGCATGAAGTAAAATTCAGTATGTAACCCTGAATGCATTGGGTCTGCATGAGAGGGTCATGTCTCAATTAGTACTGTTTATGAGCAAAATAGTTTGTAATTAGCCAATGGGACAATACATTTTTAATTTACCAAATTAATTCTGGAACTTTTCAGGTTACAACAACAACCATTTTGCTAGGATTTTACTGAATGTTCTTACTATATATATATATATATATATATATAATATATATATATATATATATATATATATATATATATATATATATATATTACTTACTTACTTACTTAAAGCTCTTGCTCGGCAGCGTCGCCAGCGTAGAGGGAACCAGTCGTCAGCGCCGTCAGTCTTCTCCAGAGTGGTCGGTTCAGGGCGAGGGTTGTCACTTCAGACGGGTTGATGTTTCTGGAGGCGAGCCGATCACGGATGACGTCCGCCCATCTGGTGCTCGGTCTTCCCCTAGGACGCCTCCAGCCGTTTGCAGCTGGGTCGAAATCGAAGATGAGCGGGCGGGTGTTTGGGCTGGCAGACGGAGCAGATGACCATACCAACGCAGCGAGCGAGACTCAAGCTGCTCGGACAGGGGTGGGAGTTTGAAGGACCTGAGGATTTCGAATTCGTACCCTGTCGGGCCATCGGGAGCCTTCGATTTTTCGGAGGTGTTTCGTCTGGATGGCATCTACCTTCAGCGTCTGTGTCTGAGTCAGCGACCAAGTCTCAGCAGAATAGAGCATAACGCTGGCAACCGAAGCAGAATATATTCGTGCTTTGGTGAGACGGCTGATCTGGGGTTTATGGAAGACTGTTTTTAGAAGGCACCGAAGACAGAGTTTTCTTTTGCCGCTCTTGCTGATATTTCGGCATCTAGGCTTCCGTTTGAGCAGACAATTGAACCAAGGGTAGGTAAACTGCTTGACTACCTCTACAGTCTGGCCACAAATTTCCACAGATGACAGGGGGTTGGACGGTTTTTTCTCAACGGGCATTATCTTGGTCTTTGACCAATTTATTTTCAGACCGAATTTCTCAGCGACAGAGGCCAGTGTTTCCAGTGTAGTTTTGAGGTCACTAATGTTTTCGCATATTAGCGCCACGTCGTCGGCAAAGTCGACGTCTGAAAGAACTCTTCCAG